>VDFB02379711.1:38436323-38595717 GCA_007258455.2 Sequoia sempervirens | reverse complement strand
AAATAATTCTTTTGTACTTGTGAATTGAATTATTTAGAAGACCACGAATGAGCCTAGGTTTTGAATAGTTAACTTTTTATCGGCAATAATTTTTTTAAGCGAATTTAAGCTATTTAGAGGATAACAAATGAGCCCTGCGTTTTGAACAACTGGCTTTTTATCGATAATAATTCTTCTTTTAAGTGGATTTTTTTTCTATAGATAACTCGCAGGGGAGGTCCTATATCGCTATTCTATATCCACGAGGTGGAAGTGAATTTAAATTATTTAAAGGTGACAAACAATTCCCATATTTTGAATGGACAATACAATAATCTTCCTTTTTAAGCGAGTTTAGCAATTTATTTAAAGGTATAGTATTTTCAAATAAACGAAGGCATTTTGGGATTAGTCTGTTCTTCTTTAATATTGGTTGCTCCATTGCTTCAAGTTCCATTTCGTTGAATTGTAATGTTTGGACAAATTCATCTGTGTTCTACGTTTTTATATCTCTTGTATTTCTGTTACTATCTATTTTTCATTTGGCTACTCGTATGTTGTCAATCAAACACCCAACACAAACCTAGGCCTACTAGGAGAAACAAAGGTAAAACCTTTAGTTTCGATAGCGATATTAGTTATTTGCATGACAAAAGTGGATATAATATCGTACTCTAAATAAATGTAGAGAAATTTGATTAAACAAATAGAAAAGTGGATAGAATTGTGTACTATAAATATATAGTGTTATTCTGTTTTAATAATATACACACATTTTCTACGAGGTGACCTCATAGAACTATAGCCCGTAGAAAAAGTACAATGAGATTTTATAAATAAGGTGTAAATATTCGATTAATCAATTTAAAGTAACGCATGATAACTAGTATAGGTAAAATAAAACATGGATAAATACATATGACAACAAATTAAAATCGACAGTAACACTTAACACGAGATGTACGTAGAAAATATCTTTCGAGAAAAATCCACCACCAAAGATACTTGAAGTTTGTATTGTCATCAAATAATTGGTTGCATCAAAATGATTCACTCGCCTCCTTAGTACAATAGCATTCTACCAAATTAACAATATGCCTCTTGCATAATAATCTAGAGCATCCATACAATGCCTTCAATATATAGAGCTAAGGAAACTAGAAACCATTAAATGATTTGATAAAAGCTATGACTGCCAATTAACAAAGGCCGTGAATGAAAACCCTCCTCCATATTATGAACTAATTTGAGCACTCAAGATAGGCGTGATGAATTGACAATTTACCTCTGACTCATAACCATAGTAGAAATCGCTCCTTGGTACTCGCACTCCATCATGAAGATGGAAGCTTATGAGGAACCCACCATTATGAAACCACGCTCCACTCTCTTGATAGTATCTCTGTGGTAGTTCACAAGGGAGATGCTCAATTACTACTATGATGACGATGACTATAACTCCTAGTCTCGACATTTTTATGCAACCTCCCTTGCTTAAATTTCTTTTTAATAATATCTCAAGTACCCTAGAGAATAATGTTAAAATTAAATAATTCCTACCAAGATCCCATGGGGTCCTCGTTCTAATGTATTTCGTTACAAAAATTTTAGAGACGTAAACACCTTTGAATCATAACCCTAGTAGAAACCACTCCTTAATTTAGTAGCACTCCATCATGAAGATGGAAGCTACTAAGGGACCCACCATTATGAAAAGACACCCCACTCTTATAAAAGTACCTCTGAGGCAATTCACAAGGGAGATGCTCGCCCATTGTTATGATAATGGTGACTATAACTCCTAGTGTTGAAATTTTAAATCAGCCTCCCTTGCTTCAACGTCCTTTTAATAATATCTCAATTACCCTAGAGAATAATACTAATTAAATAATTTGCACCAAGAACCCATGGGGTCCATGTTTCGATGCGTGCCCTTCTAAAAATGTTAGAGACGCAAACACCATTGACTCATAACCCATTAAAAAATCACTCCTTAATACTAGTAATCCATCATGGAGATGAAAGCTAAAAAGAGGCCCAAATTATCACAAGATGCTCCACTCTCACAAAAATAGATTTTGAAAAATTCACAAGGGAGATGCTCAATTACTGTTATAATAGGGATGAATATAACTCCTATTGTTGACAATTTTATGCAATCTCTCTTACAGTTTTAGTATCCTTTTCATAATATATCAAGGATCCTATAGAATAATATTAATTAAACAATTCCTACCAAGATCCCATGGGGTCCATGTTCTAATGTATACCATTCCAAAAATGTTAGAGACATAAACGCCTTTGACTCACAAGCCCAATGGAAACCACTCCTTAATACTAGCAGTGCATCATGAAGATGGCAGCTACCGAGGGACCCACCATTATGAAAGGATGCTCTAATCTCACAAAATATCTCTCAAACAATTCTCAAGGGAGATGCTCAACTATTGTTATGATGGTGATGACTATAACTCCTAGTTTTGACAGTTTTATGCAACCTCCCTTACTGCAATGTCCCATTAATATTATCTCAACTATCCTAGAGAATAATTCTAATTAAATAATTCCTACTAAGATCCCATGGGGTCCATGTTCCAACATATGGCATTCTAAAAATGCTAGAGACTTAAAGAACTTTGAATAATAATTCTAATAGAAACCACTCCTTAATACTAGTACCCCATCATAAACATGGAAGCTATCGAGGGACTTGTCATTATGAGAAGATGCCTCGCTCTGACAAAAATAGCTCCCAAACAATTCACAGAGGAGATTCTCGATTACCGTTATGATAATGACGACTACAAATCATAGTGTTGTTATTTTTATGCGACCTCCCTTACTTCAATATCCATTTAATAGCATCTCAAGTATCCTAGAGAATAATACTAATTAGATCATTTATACCAAGATCAGTAGGAACCATGTTCAATATATTTAGTCCCAAAATGTTGGAGGCGTATTAAATATTATAATATGAATTACAAGGGAAGAGCTGCGCTAATCTTGATGCTTGATCTAGCTTGATATAAAATTCAGCGACATATTAGCAAATACTATAAAATAAACTACACTTACAAGATGAGACGAGTCCATATCCCTCCACCAACAAAAAATATTTGTGCTTATTTGTTTCATAAGAATCTTATACAAAACCCAAAGTGTCCAACTTATGAATCACAATCTTAACATTCTCAAACATCTCAAGAACAAAGAATTAATAAACATATATACCGTTAGTATGAACACACTGCATAGGATTGTCCGAGAAATAAATAGCCCTTTGACTTCCACAAATAATCCTCACCTTATTACAACCAAAATCAATACTTGAATGTGATCTCTGTGACCAAACTACCTCATTATAGGTAAGTGTTCCAACCAAGTAATATAATTTGTAGTGTATAATTTAGTTTCCCATTGCCTCTCACTCATCCAACTAACTACACCTCCAAACATAGTTAACACATAACAACTCATAGACCTTATATAGTCTAAATTACCATCCCAATCTTAATAAAGAAAAATAACACACACAAGATTTTTTTCCTAGTTTTGTGTGTCCGAAAAAATCACCAAAAAGTTCATTCTCAGAATTTTCACAAAAATAACAGTCGATTCTTAGGTTTTTGGCCGCTCCCATTGCATTGACGAGGTACAGTTCACTACAAGATGTGTAATTTTGTATATTTTGTAGACAACAGTGTGCGACTAGGACTGCAGTGCATAATAAGGATTGCAATGCATCACATAGATGTTCACATATCACAATAATATCCTAGGTAAGGAGCTCCATCCTTTGGTATTAGATTCCTTATTTTTTGTTATTTCTATTTCTACATGTATCTAGCTTTTCATTTAAGTAGTTATATTTTATGTAACCTAGAACTTTATATCACACATATTTTACTCTCTTTTTTGGCTCATTTAATGTAATGAAAATTTATAGGTAGGTTAAATTTTAATTTACACAAGTTTGGGGCTGATTTGAGGGCCTATTACAACTACATGTGATTGAGAGAGTGTCATACATCTAACAAAGATCTTGGAGTTGCATGTAAGTAATAAACGTGCATTGATGTTCAATACCATTTGTTGACATAGTAGAGTATGGGAGTGTGATGTTGGAGAAAGCTGAATCTTGTCAAAATGTTATAGATGCATTAAAAAAGGTAATGAGCACAGAGAAGTTCAAGTGGTTTCGTGAGTCTACATGTCTGTTGTGCCCTTGACACACACACCCCGTTCGGAATGGGGACCCTCTTTTCTTTCGCCTTGTTGGGTCTTTTTGTCACCACCTCATTTTGCGTGCCCCACTTTTTGATGTTTCGGATGGTCGATTTTGCCCCAATGTTCCATCGTGAATTGATCGTGCCTCCACTTTTGGTTTTTGCTGCATTCCAGAGCCTCGCGGAATCTCTCTGGCAAGTTGGCCCTAAAACAGCCCTCGGCCCTGTCGGGCCAGGGCGTCCGGAGTTCCCTAACCAGGTTTCCCCGCTGGGATTGCCATTTCCTGTGGCGTCCACTGGGCAGCCTTCCGGACCCCGGGTTTCGAACCACCTCCCATCATTGAAATTTGTGAAAATCTTCCTAGCGAAATCCCGCCCTCCGGGCCCCGAGCCCCAGAGATCCGTCTCCGGGGTTCCGTCCTTGTTTTGCCATCTGCGACGGTGAACCTCCTACGGTGACCCACCTTCTGAGTCCCACCGTCGTCTTCGCCGCCCTTGATGTGGTGTCTTCCGCTCCTGCCGTGGGGTCTTTCGGGTCCAACCGTTTGGAATTTTGTGACAAATCCGTCGTCCCTGCTGGCGGATCCCTGGCGGAATCCCACCCTCCGGGCCCCGGGCCACTCGGCACCACCGCTGAACAACCAACGTGAAACTTGAGGTGGCCGTCGCGTTGCGTCTCCCCGGTCGCCGGGCCTTGGCGTTCTCACCACCGTCGCTGACCTATTTTCAAATTCCACCAACCTTTTCCTGCGGCTGTACGAGCATTTAATGAAGGCATTTATGGCAGTTGGGGTATAAAATACCCAATCCACCCAAGTCATTTTCATAAATAGGATTGGAGCGAATTGGACGAGCTATCATCTAGAGCCCACCGCCTTCGACTACGTCACGATCATCGCCCTCGACATCAATCCGTTGACCATGTGTGGATCCCACGTACCCCGCCGAGCATGTTTTGAGGTAGGCCATCCACTCGCCCTCCCAACCATCATTTTCTTTATTTTGAGACATTTAAAATGAATGAGCAATCCCTAGGAGAGCATAGATTGATAGAACACTAAGTGACACACTAAACCCATGTCTTGGAAAATCGACCAAACCATTAGAAATGACCTCGCCGCTGATTCGGGGGTCTTCCCTCGCGCGACTATTCTTCGCGCAGGGAAGACATCTACCCCGGGCCCGAAACCCGCCTTCACCGTCGAAATTCAAAACTTCAAACATTCGCTGACGGCAATTCCCCTCTTCGGGCCCGGTTCGTCAGGTTTCCTTCCTTGGACTTCCTTTTGTCTTCCGCCGTGCCTGAGATGCCAAACCACCCTGCCTCCCGGACTGCCGGATCCCTATCTCGGCTCCGCCGTAAATTTGAAATGTAACCTACGTCCTTTGGTCGTCCCCGGGCCCGGAACCCCAGAGTTCCGTCTCCAGAGTTCCGCACGAGGTTCGCCAACTTCATTCGGCGAACGTCACCCAGCACCCCGCCTTCTGTGCTCCCCCGATGCATTGGTCCATCATTTTTGCCTTCGGGCCCCGGATGTCGGGCCTCCATGCCTTATTTTCCTCCGTTCAAAACGGCGAAGCCTTTCGGCGAAGTCCCCGATGCTGCCCGACCCCTGGACCCCGCCTTCCTCTCCGTCGTGTGCGTGTTCTTTTGCGATGGTGACTTTCACGTCCTCGGGCTCTGGTTCCCAGACTTCCGTCCGCGGAAGTCCGTGGATTTCCTTTCGGCGGAATCTTCACTTCGTTCGCCAGGTCGCCGGACCCCGAGCTTCAATCGGCCGTCTGTTCCTACTGAAACCCTCGCTGCCTCCGGGTGCCGGTATCCGGACATCCTTTCTCAGAAGTCCGCCGCTCGCTTGCTGTTTCTAACAGAAAAGGCCGACCGACGCCCCGGCCTCTGGGTCCCGCGCCGCCAGATGTCGCTAAGCTTAAACGATAAACTCATACTACCAGCTTCCTGCCCCCGGGCTTCCCTTGCTGGACTTTCGTTTGAGGATTGCCGTTCCAAATGGCAAAGTCCACCTGCCTTCCCGATGTCACCGGCCTGAGCCTTCGAAAACAAATTGACTTTATGTTGGCCGCCTATTGGCCCTCTAGGCCCCGTGCCTCGGACTTCCACCGCCGGGTTTCCATCTTCTGCCCGACGTCACCAACGGCCATCTCTCGAGGGCTTCCCAGCTTGAAACCTCCGAGTCCTCCTAGATCGGTCCTAACAAGCCCAAATCTAGAATCTGACCTCGACCCACATGCTAATTTTTGGCCCTCTTCATCATGAGCTTCTCAAAACATTAAAATTTGGCCAAGGAAGGTCTCCGGGAGCTTTCCGTTACGTTTTCCCTTCCAGACATTATTCCTGTTAGGGAAGTCCGGCCCTCCGGGCTTAGATTGCCCAACTGCCCTGGAACGAAGATCAATAATGTCTAGAGATAAAATTTATGATATGCTTGATTGATTATTTGGAGTAGATGCTGTTTTCGAGACATGGACTAACATAAATGCTTTTGTGATCCATTGCGCTAAATTTGTCCTTGTCTACAGAATATATGGAATCAGGTGCAGGAACTTAAGGGGTATCCACTGAAGGGGACAAGGGAAAGAAGTCAGGAAGGACCCCTCGAGGGAAAGAAGACAAGCACCAAATGAAGTACCAATTCCAGGGCGAGCCACTCCACTCAAAGGTCTCAACGGACTGGAAGGAGGTTTCAGACACTAATATTGGCTAGGTGGACATTGATGAATTCACACAGAGGGTCAGGGTAAACCCAACAACAAAGAATGCCAGGTTGATAAGGTAGAGTGGCATAGCCAAGGCCGCCGATTTTCCTCCCTCTCTCATGGCCCCCGAATTAGTCATGACTTGCCGAGAAGCCTACCAGACCGAGACTAGAACAATTGTGGATAAGGAGGGAAACGTTCTTGCAGATATGTCATCGGAAGGGATCACCAAGACATTCCACATTCCCATGTTCCAACAGATGGAGGTCCCCACATTAAAAGAATGCCAGGCGGCGTGGGATGCTTGTCCAATAGGCTGCAAAAAGTCAATAAATCTGCATTGGCTTAAAGAAAAATGAGCCAGCACTGCGAAGGTTCCCCAGGAACTCTTCCGTAGCGATTTCCACGAGGACTACCATGACTTGGTGACTTTGTTGAGCAGGGTCATGGGTCTTCCAACAGCCGCTTACTTCTAGGAATGGATGGCATACTATATTGAGCAGATCCTGCGGGGAAATGAGGACGTTACAACCAAGGTCTCATTCTACTAGGGAGGCATCATTAGCGACTGCTTCCATGAGTAGTTTGTCAATGTGAAGAAGAGTTCTAAATTCTACATGACCTCCTACCTCGTATACTCCCTAGTAGATCAAAGACAGTACAACAGACTATTTGTAGCGCCCGATCACGGGCAGAAGCGAGGACTTAAGGCCTTTGACAAGTACCTGCAACTCCAATACTGCAATTTCAAGGAGTACTGCAGGTTCAATGACACCTTCATAGGCCACATAATCAGTTTGATCACTGGAGACTTCGAGAGGAGGGTCTCCCACAGCGCCAGGACACTCCTAAAGCAATATGCTTTTTTGTTCATCCAGTTCCCAAAGTTTACATACATCCGGGCCCAGGGTTTCACTGAAAGGCTGAACAGATTGCCTCACTACCCCAATGACAGGATCATCCTCCTGGAGCTTTTTCAATAGCTCCAATACCTCTAGGCAATCTTCAGCAACAAACAGATAGTAGGGATCTCCTACCCCATGACCCTCCGCTAGGGCATGTATCGGCTGCAGATGTCCCAATGTGACAGCAACTCTGAGAAGGAATTAAAAGACTACCATTTCGACTGGTACATCACTCGCCTAAGGATGGAGCCACACGACCATGTCAGGAAAGCACTAGGGCTAGCATATGCCCACTTGTACCACATTGAAGACTTCTGGGCAGATTGTCAGGACGACAAAGAAGTGCACGCAAGGCACTACATGCGCATGATAGTACTATTCTTAAGAAGGGTACAACCATTCCCAGTACCAGACCAGGTCGAGGAGGACGAGTCCATGATCATGCACCCGAGGCACCCTACGGTTGCCAACCTGCCAATACCGTCAATCGACTGGGATGAGTAGGAGGTCGATGACCTAGACACCATCACCCAGCCAATCATAACTCGTACTAAGGAGTGGATCAATGGACAGGTGGCACATCTAAAGTGACAAGGAGTGGTCCTGACATATGAGGGGCTCAAGAGTGAGCCAAGTGCCATAGAGGACGTTGCCGCCCCCACGTCAACTGGCGAGACCTCCAAGTCTCCTCCTGTCACTAGGTCCCAGAAAAGGAAAGGAACAGAGACCGCACAGTCTCTAGATCCCAAGGAACAAGCGAAGGAAGAAACGGGAGGCTCATCTCCCAAAAGGCTTAAATAAGAGGTGAGCGTAGAAGAATTGCAGCCTCCCCCTACTCTCCTTGCCCCTCTTGTTCCACCACCTGCCTCCCTACCTATGGTCGCCGCATCTCCGTTGGCAGTAGACATTTCTGTCCATCTTACTCCTTCGCCCCTGGCCAGGTCGGTGGTCATCATAGATTCCTCTTCTGGCATGACCACTCCCCCTTCCTCTACTACCATGTCTCCAATTACATCACTCCCTCTGGTAGCAATAACATCACCTATTCCTGCTACCACTATGCCCGAGGTTCTTACAAGACACATGCAAAACCTCCCCCCTAAGCTCTCACAGATCTTAATGGACCCAACTCTCCAAGCAGCCCTCACCCAAGTCCTCGCGACAACTCAACCTTCATGACCACCAACAGGGCCACCAGCTATGGAGGCCACAATGCAAATCTCAAAAGAGTTGGAGGAACGAGAGCAGAAAGCCTTGAAGTCTATAAAGGAGGAAGCTGATGAGTATCATGAGCACCCCGAGTATGAGCACCGAACCATCGACAGGGTGGTTTATGAGGGGGAGGCGATAGGATCTTCCAAAAGTGGGGATGAAGAGGATGGCTCGGGTGCTAAGGAAATCATCTAGACTTTCGATGAGGACCTTGAGGAGGAGATGCCGCAGCAGCTAAAAAACGTTGGGGAGGAAACAGAAGAGTCACCACATGGTGAAGAAGGGCGGCCGCCAGAAGAGTAGCAGATAATGGATTTGACTGAGGCTAAGACCCATGCTACCAAAAGCCCCGAGGCTGAGGCTACTGAGGAGAAGAAAGAAGAACAGGCAGCAAAAGAAAGAGAGTCCTATCCGGCAACTATCAGTCGGACTGCCTGTCAAGCGCCTCATATTCGTTCATGACTTCGATGAAGAGGAGGATGCTACCAAAGAGAAAGGAGAACCCCAAAAGGGAAAAGAAGCAGAAGTCTTGCCTCTGACTGAGAAGGGCGAGGGTTGCCGTGATTCACCCAAGGATAAGTACCTGCTATGCCCGAATGGTTGGAGAGACAACTTAATAAGACAACCCCTATGCTGAAGGACCCAAGGGCAAGGTTGGAGGCCATCTTGGCTCGATCCCAGATCACGACGAAGAAGGAGAAGAAGCCCAAGGTCCAATCCAAGATAACAATGGATGCTTCCGGCTCCCGAGCAGCATAAATTGCAACGCCTACTATTGGCGAAGCAGGGGTGCGTTATAATATCTCCACCATTGACTTGGGGATGGCAACCAGAGAGCAAAAGGTCGAGCACCTTGAGGAGTCAATATCCACAGTAGTGCACCTGATAAAGTAGGACAAAATCTCCAAGGACGAGCTCAAGGCATAGGTTGTAGCGTTAACAGACTACATTCAGCAATGGTCCTCAGTGGATGACCTGCCTACCACCTCCACGGCCGCACCACAGTTGCTCTCCAAAGAACAGATTGATAAAATGGAAAAAAAGGAATAACTTGGAGAAAACCACTGAGGATTGGTTCCAACAGGTCAAGTACATCAGAAACATGGGAATCAGCAGGGCTGTGCAGACAGCCAATAAGTTCTTAGACTTGATACAATCTCTGGAGAGCACGAAGAGGCTCTGCACCAATTTCCCCGCAACCTACGACTTCACCTTCCCAAGGATCGAAGCTATCCTTCAAATGCCTGAGGCTGCATGGGAAGAGAAGCTAGAGCTTAAGAAAGAAGATCACTGGCTAGTAGATGTGTGGCGCAGGGACCTCGATAACCAGAAGGAGAGGTTGGAGCAAATCCTAAGCAGAGTGGATCTAGATATTGAGTGGATTAAGGAGATCCGGGCAGAATGCGCCCGATATCTCAAGCTAATAACGGGCTATGATGTGCCCACGATGCAAATGGATCCAGAGAAGATCAAGCCATACTTTCAAGAGAAGATGAAGGACGGGACAACTGGAGAAATCACAACAGAGTTCCTAAGTTTTGTTGCCCGCACCTTCGACCAATCGGAGCTATTTAGGGACCAAGGCTCGAAGTATGACAAAGATTGGAAAAGGCTAGAAGAGAACGCTAAGGAATGGAGCTACCAGGCATTGCGATGTGAAATCCTTGAAATCGACAAGCTCCAAGCGGTCATCCTCAAATATATAGAACACGCAGCTTCTGAGGAGCAAAAGGAAAAACCAACCAAGGACAAAGATCTTCCTGAAGAGTAGCTACAGCAAAGAAAACAACAATTTTTTAAAAGACAAAAGAGCTACAGTGCCATCCACAAGAAGACGAAATAGGGAAGAAACAAAAATGTATTTTAAATTGTAATCTATTTGGGGGTAGGTGAGACCCTATTTTGTAATGAATCTTGGCCACACAATGAGAATCAATCTTAGCCATTCATTTAACTTTTTGAAAGCTATAAATAGGGCACTCCTCTCATTTGCAAAGAGAGAGTTGAGTTGTTTTAAAGACATGCTGCAGAAATTTATAAGAAATAGCATTGACTTGGTGTATTTTCTTGGTTTCTCCCATGTTTTTTGATTCATTTTCCAATGTTAGATGTTTGACTTAGATCTTATTGCTGTTTAGTTAGCTGTCTTATTTCTTTGGATAAATCTTAAGAATGCTATTGGGTGATTGTAAAAATTCTTGCCTTGTTGATGATCCCTTAGTCCATACTTTTTGTTGTTTGCTGATGGTAAATAGCTATGCAAAGTTAGCCTGGACTTAATTTTAAAGCTGCTCTAAAACAATTATCTTTGATTCATGCATGTATGTGGTGGATGAAGGATGAAATATCTGCAGCCCTTAGAAGATAGCACAATTTTCATGATACTGTGAAATCCCTAGTTAAGTGGGATATTATTTTGAGGAATTGTCCATTGCAGGAACTCCATTGTTACTATTCATAGCAAGCTTCAGACTTAGGAACTTTTCCCCTCCTTCGCCCTTTTCCCTTTTTTTTAGTAACTGACCTATGTTAAGGTTCATTACACATTGTAAAGCCAAATCCAACAATTAAATGGAGTCCAAGATTGTTGTTTGAACCTACAATCGGTACGTAATAGCTTCTATGCCACAAACTCCATTTCAAGATCCGACTTCTATGCTTTGTGTCCTTGCTTTGTATTTTCTGTAAGGTCGCCTTGTGATTCCAACAAATCACATCAAACTACTGAGGTATCTAAGCACCGTCATGACCTGACATCCGAGAGACCTTGGGATAGTGTTATGTAATCTGATTGTGGAAGATTGTCTTTCAAGAGAGGTAATGCACCTATGCATTACCTGTGTTGAAAAGTGCATAAAAACACCATCAACAGAATTGGCGCTAGAAGGAGGGCCACGGTGAAAATACTAAGTTGAAGGATAAAATGAAGCTGGATCGAATCAAATCATTCTCCCCGGAAAGGTTTCAAAGGTTTCTACGGTCAATGCCAAACAAAGGAGAATTCGAAGAATTGTAGCCTCCCATAAGGGCAAAGCGAGCACAAGGAAGTAGCGTTGCCTCTTCCTCTTCCTCCATTCCATCCGCCTCCATTTCACCCTCACCCTCATTTGGCTGGCCTTCATCTTCCATCCAACTATCTCAAACTGCATTTGCACCTCGTATCCCCGGCAGCCAGGGGATTGCTCCTCTCCCGGCCCTTCCAGCCCAAGGCACTGTCCACGTAGCCATAGCTCAAGTGCAACCTCAAATTGCTGTTGTGTTGCAAATACAACCCCAAATTCCCGTTTTCCAACAGCAAGTGCCACCTCCGCCAGCCTCCATGGCTTGGTTAGCACATAACCCTTTATCGATACATTTTGCTGTCTATAATGATATGCCCAAAAATCTGGAAGGCTTTTGTTTGAAATTCCATCCACGCGATCTGCAAAGAACAACTGATGAGCATATCAAAATATTTGAGACAACGATCACCGAAATGCAAGTGGACCACGAGGACGTTGCATGTCGCCTTTTTCCACACTCATTGGGTGAAGAGGCCTTCTATTGGTACATCAATCTACCGAGGGGATCCATTATTTCATGGAACCTGATGAAGAATGCCTTCCTGCAGAAATACAAGATCCCCATCAGCCCCTTGGAGCTTTACCAACAATTCATGTCTGTCAGAAGGGAGGTCAACGAACCTATTAGCTCCTTCAATGATCATTTCCATTGGGCTTACACAAGGCTTTAGGATCCCTACCTCCATAATGATGCGCCGGCTCTCCCGGTCTACTATGCGGCACTGGACAATCTCATGTCTGCCTTGGTGAAAAGGATGCGCCCACCGCTCACTACCTTGGTGACTGCCTATGCCGAAGCCGTTGTCGCTAATGCAGACCTGGGGCAAAATATCTCTGGCCCACTACCTTCTTTGGGACCGGTAGCTCACCCAATTGAGATTCAAGGGCTTAATCAGACATTTGCTCTCCAAACCCCTCTTATGAACTAGGTGCCTCAATTGCCTATGGTTCCCCACCCGGGGCAGCCATTGAATTATGCACCTCCCGCGCCTTCCTATCTACCGCCCCAACAGTACAACTATTCCCAGATTTCTCCACAACATCAGGCGTATTCCCAATAGCCCTAGGCACCATTGTACCTATCAAGACCAGACTTTCCTCCAGCCTATCAAAATCAGTCGGCGGCCCTGCCTGCTTTTCTCCAAAATCAGGCCCTGTCACTTGGAGGCGCGACTGAGAAAGACAAGTTAGAAGAACTGACTAAGATGATAAAGAAAATTTCCATTAAAATGATGCACCTAAAGAATCAGAATAATCAGTTGCAGGCCTCCTAGTGCAATTTCCAGGCCAATCTCAACTGGGACAATCGAGACAATAGGGACAATAGGGATAATCGGGAAGTGGGCACTTCATCCGGGAAAAATTATGATAGGGGAAAAAACGCCAATCAAAATGTAGAAAGGAGACCTTCTTAGAGGAAGAATCATGCATGAAACACTAGGCCCAACAATGGAGGGGTCCCTACGCCTTTTGATCAACTGGCGAGTAATGACAAAACATCCAGTGGTGTATACCTGGCCGAAGCAACCTTGTTCGGGTGGTGTCGACTTCACAAAATCAGTAGACATTTCGAGCTGGATTGTCCCGAGTTCTAGATAGCTGCTGAGATTTGCCAGGTGGAGGTACAAAACGTGGTCGACAATGCCAGCTACAGGGACATCATCCCATTAGAGCCCTACAATTCCTCCTGTCTCGTGGTTAATCAAGCGCTATTTCTGCGGGGTGACTGCAACGAGCCCGAAGTCGAGCCTACTCCTATTGAGGATGAAGAAACACAAGAGGTAAGTAATGAACAAACCTTGGCTCAGCTCTTTGATTCAGTAGATAATGGTCCAGTAGATGAAAAATAACCCTTTGTAGATGGGGTCCACATGTTCCATCAACGGTCGAGTCCCTACTTCCTTAGGAATAGGCAAGCGGGCGGACCCTTCACAACTTCTACCCCACCAAACAATTTCGCCACTCCGCCTGATCCTAATGCCAGTAATAACCCTGGGCTTCCTCATATACCCACCCAATACGTCAACAAGAACGGATTTCAAAACTAGTCGCAAAATCAGCCTCAAGGCCAATCCCAAAATCCATTTGGACAAATGAAGGTCAAACCCCCTAGTTCTGCTATATGTCAGGCTTTTAGTTCAAAAGTCGAGCAAATGGGTGAATATGTAGCAGAAGAGTTCAATAAGGTAAAAATTAGCTTATCTGCCTTCGAGCTACTCAAAGTTCCTACCGTGAGACACACCTTTTTTAGGGTCCTTAATGGGACTCCATCTTCTAGTGTGACACAAGAAACACTAGCTAAGAGGGTAACCTTTAAAGAGCCTAGAAAAGAACCGGAGATACAAGATAATACCAGAAGAAGGAACGATGTTCCCATAAATCAGTCAGCAAGTAAGCAAGTTGAAAAGGGGCCAGAAAAGACTAATAGGCAGCTTTCCAAAGACTAGCCGTTTAAGAAGACCAGGGATATGGACAATGATAAGAACAAAGGTCAAATAGCTCATATGGACACACCTACGGGCATCCTCCAGGGAAGACCGAAAACTCCCCATTTCCTGACTACCATTAGGGTCTTTAGAAAGAACCTGCATAACTGCCTGCTTGATTTAGGAGCGTCTGCCAATGTCATGCCTTTGGCTGTCTGCAAAGCTCTTGGCATCACTCTCACGTCTTCAAAAAAAAAGGTGACCCAGCTAGAAAAAACAGAGATCAACATCATGGGTGAAATAAACTGTATCCTGATGCATATTGCCATAGACCCGCAGATACAGCAGGTCATTGATATTCAAGTGGCTGATATTCCTGATGCATATGGAATTATTTTGGGAAGGGAATTCACCAAGGCACTGAATGGATACATCGCCACAGACCTTTCTCACATGTGGCTACCGTGGAAGGGGCTGCCAAATCAGATCCGTATCAACCATGAGCCCTGTATGAAGTATATGATCACGAAATACAACAATCTCAGCGAGGTGTTGTTCGCCGAGACCAATTTTGGGAATTACTGCCCTTTTGCCTACCAAAATGAGCTCGAGCTTCAGGACGAACCTGCAGATGAAGTGTTGTTGGTGTTGTGTAGTCCTTCGACTGATTCTACACGAATGCCCCCAAACACAGAAACATTGGTAGAAGCCGACGATGGGCCTAATAAGGATGACGACTAGGGACTACTCAGCGACTTCTAGGAATTCATGGGGAAATGTGCAAGGGATCAACTCAGTCTAGGGGCCTAAATGAATTTCTAGGATATCTTATTGCCAAACTAGTGTAGGGTTCACAATGCTGCACACTCTGAATTTGACTGTTGCTTGTGTCAAGCAGCAGTTGCACATGTTAGAAAATCAGCTGCTCCTCCGACAGAAACGCCAAAGGAGACGCCAGTAGAACCACCTGTTGATCATTGCATCAAGCTGAAAATCTCCCCTAAGATCACAAGGGCAGCCGTCCAGCCGAAAGGAAACGAAAGCTCAATAAAACATGAAGATAAGGAATCCTCCACGTGTTGGATGCTCCGATTTGATGGATCCAAGTGCAGGCAAGGAGCTGGAGCGGGGTTCGAACTCATCAGCCCAATGGGTAAGACATTCCTTGCTGTCCACAAATTACAGTTTTATTGCACCAATAACGTAGCGGAATACGAGGCCTTAGTCCTTGGCCTTCTTATGGCCTTGAAGAAAAATGTAAAAGTGTTGCAAGTTTTTAGAGATTCCGCGCTTGTAGTTAAGCAGGTCAAGAAGTTGTATTCTTGTCATGATCAAAGACTAAAAAACTATAGGCATAGGGTCTGGGATCTCTTATAGGGTTTGGATGCATTCAACATACAATTGATCCCTCGTACTCAAAATCGCATAGCTGATGCCTTGGCTCAAGCAGCTAGCACGCTACAACCCCTTTCTTTGTCTGGGCTCAATAAATTCACTGTTGAGCTAGCGTCCACGCCATCAGTCCCAGATAATGTTACCCACATGCAAGTTTTCAATGATGAGAAGCATATCCTTCAGTTCATCACAAGTTTTGATGTCTTCGCAGCTCAAATAATTGATGAAGCTGATCCACAGGAGGCTGAACTGGACATAGAAGGGGTTATTAACCTCAAAACTAACACAATCCCTCAAGGTATGGTTCAGCTGGAACGCATATTCAACTTGGATCAAATCAAATAGCAAAATCAGCAAATGAAAAAGGAGGCCATAAGCAACTAGTGCGATGCACACAACCTTGGGACAGCTGAGGAGATCAAGAATATTTTTATCGGCAAGGTGTGCATGCCAGAGGAAAGAAGAGGAATTACAGATGTGTTACGACGATACCATGACATGGTGGCATGGAGCTACAAAGATTTAAAAACATATGACACTTATGTTATTACACACACTATCCCTCTCAAGACAGAAGTGAGGCCATTCCGCTAGCGGCAACGCCCTATCAATGCCTTGTTAGAACCTATCATTTATAAGGAAGTACAAGAGTTGCTCTCAGCAAGAATCATTTTTCCAGTTAGGCACTCCACGTGGGTGCCCAACTTGGTCCCGGTCAGGAAAAAGAATGGGGAGATCAGATTGTGTGTGGATTTTTGCAATCTGAACCGCGCCTCAAAGAAAGACAACTATCCGGTACCTTCATTGGATGAGGTGCTACAGATCGTCAACGACTCCCAGATGATGTCATTCCTCGACGGATACTCTGGGTATAACCAGGTAATGGTACAATATGAGGATCATCACAAAACGACATTCACCACTAAGTGGGGGATGTTTGCATATAGAAGAATGCCTTTCGGGCTCATCAATGTCGGTGCCACTTTCCAACGCGCCATGGACATCGCCTTCAAGGACCTAATTGGCAAGTGCATAATCATCCACATGGATGATTTGACCGTATTTTCTAAAAAGCGGGGCGATCACGTCTCTGACTTATGCAAAGTATTTCAGAGATGCAGAGAGTTCGGGGTTTCCCTCAACCCCAAGAAGTGCATTTTTGGAGTGACTGAAGGTAGATTTCTCGGACACATCATTTCGGAGCAAGGAATCTCCATTGATCCTGAGCGTATTGAGTCCTTACTCAAAATTCAGCCCCCGGGTAGCAAGAAGGAATTAAAATCTTTCTTTGGAAAGATCAACTTTTTTCGGAAATTCATCACAGATTTCACGGAGATCGTTAAACCTCTCAATGCCATGCTCAAACAAGACGCCAAAGTTGAATGGACACCTGACGCCAAACAATCCTTCGAAGAAATCAAATGGGCTATCACTGAGGTGCTTGTGTTAGTTAGCCCGGACTATCTGAAGCCATTCTACATCTACTCATTTGCTTCAGAGCATTCCTGTGCTAGCATGTTGATCCAGAAGGATGATGAAGGAAACGAGCACCCAATCACCTTTATGAGTGCTCCCCTCAAGGATGATGAATTACGTTATCACAACATTGAAAAACAGGCGTATGCTCTGATTAGAGGAGTGAAGAAATTTAGACACTATATTCTACGAAACAAGGTGTTTGCCATTGTCTCCAACCCAACAGTAAAAAAACTACTCATGCAAAATAAATTGGGTGAATGAAGGGCTAAGTTGGTCACCCTGGTCCAAGAGTATGATATGGAGATCCAACCGATGAAATTGGTGAGAGGGCAGGCACTCACCCGCACAATTGTCGAAATAGCAGCAGGAGCTGGACCTGAACTCACTGTGCAATAGTACCAGCTTGAGGATGTCTCCCCTGGAGAGTGGTACTAGAATGTCGTATACTATCTGCTGAACCATAAATTCTCGGCGCACATGCAAGGAGTCCAAAAGCGGGTCTAAGATTCAAAAGTAATGGCTACATGTTACAGGGTTCCATCCTCTACAAGAAGAACCATGAAGGAATTTATTTGAGATGCCTTAGCAAGGAAGAAGCAGATAGGGTCTTGAAGGAGTTCCACAAGAAATTTGGCATGGGCCATGGTTCTGGTTCCTCCACAGCACATCATATATTGAGAGCAGGGTATTATTGGCCAACCGTCTTCAAGGATGCCCATTGCCATGTTCGTTCATGTCACACATGTCAAACCGCTGCCACCAGGGAGAAGAATGTTGCTGTCCCACTGCAGCCTGTGCTAGAGGTAAGACCATTTACGCAATGGGGTCTCGACTTCATCGGTCCGGTAAGCCCTCCATCATCTGCAGGACATAGGTACATTCTTACCGCTACTGATTATTGTACTAGATGGATGGAAGCAATAGTTTGTAAGCAATGCACAATTGAAGTAGTTACTAATTTCCTAGAAATTTTCATTTTAAATCACTTTGGTTGTTCGTATTCTTTGGTATGTGATAATGGACCTGAATTTGCTTCACTAAAATTTACTAGTTGGGCATTTGACTATAGAATAACCCTTAAATTCTCATCTAATTACTACCCTCAGGGCAATGGCCTTGCCGAGTCCACGAATAAAAATCTGATTACTGTGATCAAGAAGCTGCTAGATAGGAATCCCAAGGACTGGCATACCCAACTTTGTTTCGCCCTTTGGGCTGATCGCACTCGCCACAAGGCTGCCCTTGGGGATTCCCCGTTCCACCTTGTTTATGGCCTAGAGCCCATATTCCCCATCCATCTGAAGATTCCTACTCTTCATTTCATCAATGATTTTTATGAGGGAGGAGATCATAGTGAAGCTCAGTTAGCTGATCTCTTGCATTTAGAGGAAGTCTGAAACTATGCAATAAAAATTTTTGCCAAACATCAGGGCATAGTTAAGAGATGGTTCGACCGCCGAGCCAAGATCAAGACCTTTAGGATTGCATATTTGGTCCTGTATTGGGACAAGGCCCATGAAAGAAAAGGGGGACACAACAAATTCGACAAGCTTTGGCTTGGCCCCTTTCAAATAGCTAAAATTTTGGGAGATAATGCCTTCCACCTAAAGACCCTAACTGGTGAGAACGTCCCGTTGCCAGTCAATGGGTAGCACCTAAGCATTACTTCCAGGCTTGAGCTCCTTCGAGCTCTTTGTTGTAAATACTTGTACATAGGTTTGGGTGGCTGCTTTCTTGCTTGTTTGTATTTTGTTTGCGTCGCTTTTTATTTTCTCCCTCCCGACAGTTTGGTTTCAAAAGTTGTTCCCCGCTCCTCTGCGGTGGCCGTGCTTGCCCGGCAAGCGGTTCACTTTGCTGTCTGTTCTTTGTGTTCTTTGGCTAAACATTCACTCTTGATTATCGGTCTTTGAAAGCTGTCCGTGAATGATTTCCTTGTTTGAACTCTGCTTAGAACTTGACCCTTAGCTGGATCTTCTTACCTACCTCTCGGATCTCACACAAAGCACATAATAATAATTTTTGAAGGACCATACTATGGTCATTATGACACCCTAGTGAGTGAAAAATCTCAAGTCTGCTCCAGTGACCACTGCAGTCTCAAACCCATTGTAGGCTTCAATGCTTACCCGGTCAAACTAAATGGTAAAAGAGAAGTGAAATATCAAAGCAAGAAAAAATGAATTCTGAAAAAATAAATAAATGACTGTATGGGTGTTTGGATAACTCTACCGGGGCTATGGACGCCCGGCCGGCAGTAGAGCAATACCCATGAGATTGTAGCGACAACTCCGTCGGGGCTATGGACGCCTGACTGGCAGCAGGGCAATGTCCAGGTTACTTTTGGTGTTAGACGATTTATGTAGCTCACTTGGTTGCATTGGTAATCCTGGTCACTATCCCTAGGAAATGAATGAACTCACCACACACACTTCTGAGATGTCCTATAAGCTGACCCAATTAAGGATCTCGATCTCCCAGATTCATCTTTGGAAGCCAGTCCTGATATGCGAAACTAGAGATTCTTGGTCCTAAATGAATATTTATCCCTAGAATGCTCGGGAGCGTTCCCCAGCGGAGTTGCCATTTGTTTTGCCCTTAGCACACACGCCCCGTTCGGAATGGGGACCCTCTTTTCTTCTGCCTTGTCAGTTCATTTTGTCATTGCCTTGTTTTGCATGCCCCACTTTTTGATGTTTCGAATGGTCAATGTTGCCCCAATGTTCCATCAGGTTTCCTTCCTCGGTCTTCCGTTTGTCTTCCGCCGCGCCTGAGATGCCAAACCACCCTGCCTCCCCAACTACCGGAGCTTGATCTCGGCTCCGCCGTAAATTTGAAATGTAACCTGCGTCCTTTGGTCGTCCCTAGGCTCGGAACCCCGGAGTTCTGCACTAGGTTCGCCTCCTTCGTTCGGCGAACGTCGCCCGACACCCCACCTTCCGAGCTCCGCCGATGCATTGGTCCATCATTTTTGCCTTCGGGCCCTGGATGTCGGGCCTTCGTGCCTTATTTTCCACCGTTCGAAAGGGCGAAGCCTTTCGGCGAAGTCCCCAATGCTGCCCGACCCCCGGACCTTGCCTCCCTCTCCGCCGTGGGCGTGTTCTTTTGCGACGGTGATTTTCACGTCCCCGGGCCTCGGCTCCCGGACTTCTATCCGCGGAAGTCCGTGGATCTCTTGCCAGCGGAATCTTTGCCTCGTCTGCCCGGTCGCCGGACCCCGAGGTTCAATCTGCCATCTGTTCCTGCTAAAACTCCTCGCCGCCTCTAGGCACCGGTATCCAGACTTCTTTTCTCGGAAGTCCGCCACTCGCTCGGTGTTTCTAACGGAAAAGGCCGACCGGCGCCTCGGCCTCCAGGCCCCGCCCCGCCAGATGCCGCTAAGCTTAAACGATAAACTCATAGCACCGGCTTCTTGCCCCCGGGCTTCCATTGCCAGACTTCTGAGCAAGGATTGCCATTCCAAACGGCGAAGTCCACCCACCTTCCTGGTGTCGCTGGCCCGAGCCTTCGAAAACAAATTGACTTTATGTCAGCCGCCTATTGGCCCTCCGGGCCCCGTGCCTCAGACTTCCGCCACCGGGTATCCATCTATTGTCCGCCGTCACCAACGACCATCTCTCAACGGCTTCCCAGCTTGAAACCTCCGAGTCCTCCTAGATCGGTCCTAACAAGCCCAAATCCGAAATCTGACCTCGACCCACATGCTAATTTTTGGCCCTCTTCGTCATGAGCTTCTTGAAACATTAAAATTTGGCCAAAGAAGGTCTCCGGGAGCTTTCGGTTACGTTTTCCCTTCCATACAACATTCCTACCAGAGAAGTCCAGCCCTCCGGGCCCGGATTGCCCAACTGCCCTGGAACGAAGATCAATAACGTCTCGAGATAAAATTTATGATATGCTTGATTGATTATTTGGAGTAGATGTTATTTTCGAGACATGGACTAACATGAATGCTTTTGTGATCCATTGCGCTAACTTTGTCCTTGTCTGCAGAATATATGGAATCAGGTGCAGGAACTTTAGGGGCATCCACCAAAGGGGACAAGGGAAAGAAGTCAGGAAGGACCCCTCGAGGGAAAGAAGACAAGCACCAAATGAAGTACCAATTCCAGGGTGAGCCACTCCACTCAAAGGTCTCAACGGACTGGAAGGAGGTTTCAGACACTAATATTGGCCAGGTGGACATTAATGAATTCACATAGAGGGTCAGGGTAAACCCAACAATAAAGAATGCCAAGTTTATAAGGCAGAGTGGCATAGCTAAGGCCGCCGGTTTCCCTCCCTCTCTCGTGGCGCCCGAATTAGTCATGGCTTGCCGAGAAGCCTTCCAGACCGAGAGCAGAATAATTGTGGATAAGGAGAGAAACGTCCTTGCAGATATGTCATCAAAAGGGATCACCAAGACATTCCACATTCCCACGTTCCAACAGATGGAGGTCCCCACATTAGAAGAATGCCGGGCGGCATGGGATGCTAATCCAATATGCTACAAAAAGTCAATAAATCTGCATTGGCTTAAAGAAAAATGAGCCAACGCTGCGAAGGTTCCCCAGGAACTCTTCCGTAGCGATTTTCACGAGGACTACCATGACTTGGTGACCTTGTTGAGTAGGGTCATGGGTCTTCCAATGGCCGCTTACTTCCAAAAATGGATGGCGTACTATATTGAGTAGATCCTGCAGAGAAATGAGGACGTTACAACCAAGGTCTCATTCTACTGGGGAGGCATCATTAGCGACTACTTCCATGAGGAGTTTGTCAATGTGAAGAAGAGTTCTAAATTCTACATGACCTCCTACCTCGTATACTCCCTAGCAGATCAAAGACAGTATAGTGGACTATTTGTAGTGCCCGATCACGGGCAGAAGCAAGGAATTAAGGCCTATGACAAGTATCTGTAGCTCCAATACAACAATTTCAAAAAGGAGTATTGCAGGGTCAATGATGCCTTCATAGGCCACATAATCAGGTTGATCACTGGAGACTTCGAGAAGAGGGTGTCCCATAGCGCCAGGGCGCTCCTAAAGCAATATGTTTTTCTGTTCATCCAGTTCCCAAAGTTTACATACATCCGGGCCCAGGGTTTCACTGAAAGGCCGAACAGATTGCCTCGCTACCGCAATGACATGATCATCCTCCTGGAGCTTTCTCAACAGCTCCAACACCTCCAGGCAATCTTCAACAACAAATACATAGCAGGGATCTCCTACCCCATGACCCTCAGCCAGGGCATGTATCGGCTATAGATGTCCCAATGTGCCAGCAACTCTGAGAAGGAACTGAAAGACTACCATTTCGACTGGTACACCGCTCACCCAAGGATGGACCCACACGACCATGTTAGGAAAGCACTAGGGCCAGCATATGCCCACCACTACCACAATGGAGACTTCTGAGCAGATTTTCAGGATGACAAAGAAGTGTGCGCAGGGCACTACATGCGCATGACAGTACTATTCTTAAGAAGGGTACAACCATTCCCAGTACCGGACCAGGTTGAGGAGGACAAGTCCATGATCATGCACCCGAGGTACCCTACGGTTGCCAACCTGCCAATACCGTCAATCGACTGGGATGAGCAGGAGGTCCATGACCTGGACACCATCACCCAACCAATCATAACTCATACTAAGGAGTGGATCGATGGATAGGTTGTGCATCTAAAGCGACAAGGAGTGGTCCTGACATATGAGGGGCTCAAGAGCGAGCCAAGTGCCATAGAGGACGTTGCCGGCACCACGTCAACTGGCGGGACCTCCAAGTCTCCTCCCGTCACTAGGTCCTAGAAAAGGAAAGGAATGGAGACCGCACAGTCTCTAGATCCCAAGGAACAAGCGAAGGAAGAAACAGGAGGCTCATCTCCCAAAAGGATTAAACAAGCGGTGAGTGCAGAAGAATTGCAGCCTCCCTTGGCTCTCCCTTCCCCTCCTGTTCCACCACCCGCCTCCCTAGCTATGGTCGCTGCATCTCCGCCGGCAGTGGAAATTTCTGTCCATCTTGCTCCTTCGCCCTCGGTCGGGTTGGTGGTCATCATAGATTCCTCTTCTGGCATGACCACTCCCCCTTCCTCTACTACCATGTCTCCAATTACATCACTCCCTCTAGCAGCAATAACATCGCCTATTCCTGCTGCCACTATGCTTGAGGTTCTTACAAGACACATGAAAAACCTCCCCCCTGAGCTCTCACAAATCTTAATGGACCCAACTCTCCAAGCAGCCCTCGCCCAAGTCCTCGCGACAGCTCAACCTTCACAACTGCCAACAGGGCCATCGGCTATGGAGGCCACAATGCAAATCTCAAAAGAGTTGGAGGAACGAGAGCAGGAAGCCAATCAGTATCATGAGCACCCCGAGTATGAGCACCGAACCATTGACAGGGTGGTTTATGAGGGGGAGGAAACATGCTCTTCCAAGTGTGGGGATGAAGAGGATGGCTCGGGTGCTAAGGAAATCATCCAGACTTTCGATGAGGACCTTGAGGAGGAGATGGCGTAGCAGCTAGAGAACGTTGGGGAGGAAACAAAAGAGTCACCACATGGTGAAGAAGAGTGGCCGCTAGAAGAGTAATAGATAAAGGATTTGACTGAGGCTGAGACCCATGCTGCTAAAAGCCCCGATGCTGAGGCTACTGAGGAGAAGAAAGAAGAACAGGCAGCAAAAAAAGAGAGTCCCATCCGGCAACCATCAGCCGGACTGCTTGTCAAGCACCTCATATTCGTTCATGACTCTGATGAAGAGGAGGATGCTACCAAAGAGAAAGGAGAACCCCAAAAGGGAAAAGAAGCAGAAGTCTTGCCTTTGACTGAGAAGGGCGAGGGTAGCTGTGATTCACCCAAGGATAAGTCTGCTATGCTCGAATGGTTGGAGAGACAACTTGAGAAGACGACCCCCGTGCTGAAGGACCCAAGGGCAAGGTTGGAGGCCATCTTGGCTCGATCCCAGATCATGACGAAGAAGGAGAAGAAGCCCAAGGTATGATCCAAGATAACAATGGATGCTTCTGGCTCCCGAGCAGCATAAATTGCAACGCCTACTATTGGCCAGGCAGGGGTGAGTTATAATATCTCCACCATTGACTTGGGGACGACAACCAGAGAGCAAAAGGTTGAGCACCTCGAGGAGTTGGTGGCCACACTGGTGCACCTGATAAAGCAGGACGAAATCTCCAAGGACGAGCTCAAGGCACAGGTTGCAGCGTTAACAGACTACATTCAACAATGGTCCTCAGTGGACAACCTACCTACCACCTCCATGGCCGTACCACAGTTGCTCTCCAAAGAATAGATTGATAAAATGGAAAGAAGGAAGAACTTGGAGAAAACCACCGAGGATTGGTTCTGACAGGTCACGTACATCAAAAACATGGGAATCAGCAGGGCTGTGCGGACAGCCAACAAGTTCTTAGACTTGATACAATCTCTGGAGAGCACGAAGAGGCTCTGCACCAATTTCCCCGCAACCTACGACTCCACCTTCCCAAGGATCAAAGCTATCCTTCAAATGCCTGAGGCCACATGGGAAGAGAAGCTAGAGCTTAAGAAAGAAGATCACTGGCTAGTGGATGTGTGGCGCAGGGACCTTGATAATCAGAAGGAGAGGTTGGAGCAAATCCCGAGTAGAGTGGATCCAGATATTGAGTGGATCAAGGAGATCCGGGTAGAATGCGCCAGATATCTCAAGCTGATGACGGGCTATGATGTGCCCACGGTGCAAATGGATCCAGAGAAGATCAAGCCATACTTCTAGGAGAAGATGAAGGACGGGACAACTAGGGAAATCACAACAGAGTTCCTAAGTTTTGTTGCCTGCACCTTCGACCAATCGGAGCTATTTAGGGACCAAGGCTCAAAGTATGACGAAGATTGGAAAAGGCTAGAAGAGAACGCTAAGGAATGGAGCTACCAGGCATTGTGATGTGAAATCCTTGAAATTGACAAGCTCCAAGCGGTCATCCTCAAATATATAGAACACACAGCTTCCGAGGAGCAAAAGGACAGCCCAGCCAAGGACAAAGATCTTCCTGAAGAGTAGCTACAGCAAATAAAACAACAATTTTCTAAAAGACGAAATAGGAAAGAAACAAAAATGTATTTTAAATTGTAATCTATTTGGGGGTAGGTGAAACCCTATTTTGTGATGAATCTTGGCCATTCATCTAACTTTTTGAAAGCTATAAATAGGGCACTCCTCTCATTTGCAAAGAGAGAGTTGAGTTGTTGTACATACATGCTGCAAAAAATTATAAGAAATAGCATTGACTTGGTGTATTTTCTTGGTTTCTCCCATGTTTCTTGATTCATTCTCCAATGTTAGATGTTTGACTTAGATCTTATTGTTGTTTAGTTAGCTGTCTTATTTCTTTGGATAAATCTTAGGAATGCTATTGGGTGATTGTAAAATTTTTTGCCTTGTTGATGATCCCTTAGTCCATACTTTTTGTTGTTTGCTGATGGTAAATAGCTGTGCAAAGTTAGCTTGGACTTAATTTTAAAGCTGCTCTAAAACAATTATCTTTCATTCATGCATGTATGTGGTGGATGAAGGATGAAATATCTGCAGCCCTTAGAAGATAGCACAATTTCCATGATACTGTGAAATCCCTGGTTATGTGGGATATTGTTTTGAGGAATTGTCCATTGCAGGAACTCCATTGTTACTATTCATAGCAAGCTTCAGACTTAGGAACTTTTCCTCTCCTTCGCCCTTTTCCTTTTTTTTAGTAACTGACCTATGTTAAGGTTCATTACACATTGTAAATCCAAATCCAACAATTAAATGGAGTCCAAGATTGCTGTTTGAACCTATAGCCGGTACGTAATAGCTTGAGATTGCAACCTTGTAAACATTGAAATCATTGTGTGTTTCCAAAATTCCCTGACCCTCTACATAAAAAATGCATCCCGATGGATCGATGTTCCAAAAAATGTTTATGTCAAGGCATGTGAGGATTTTATGCTCCACTCTAGCAAGCATGATGGTATGTGATGAACTGATACTCCAATGGTTTTGATATTCCTTTTTTGGAGGTTCAAGAATAAAGATACCTAATCATCCAAAGGTTTGATAAAGTCTAAGGCGATTATTTTAATGGATATAAAGGCTTGTTGTATATTTCAATCCAGTTTCTTACATGTCCAATGTGAAATTATTGTTGTATATTTTTTCTCATGTTAGATTCAAAGGCAACGATGCCTTCTCTTACGCTAGATGTCATTTTTTATTCCATCGAATCTTCCGATGACCTTTTTCATATCCGTTGTGAGTTTATTTATCTCTCATTTTCAAAAACACTATTGTGAGTAGGTTTAACATACTCTATTTTCTTTTGTTGAATTTAAACAATTATAAAACCCTACCTCTCCACACATATTTAAAAAAATCCACCTTCTATTTGGTAAATTATAGTGTATTTATTACTGTTATATTTTATTTTTATTTGAGTTCAATAAAACCCTATCAAAGTCCTTGTAAAATGTGCAGTTACATTTTCTTTAATTTTTTTGTCTTTCAATAAAGCTGTCATCACTATCTTGAGGAGGGGATTTCATCATAATAATTATTGGGATTGGACTTGGAGAAAATATATACACCAATAGTATTGTGCTAAAAAATTCTCATAGAAGGGGAGGTTATGAAGTCCACAAACCTAGATCAACTTGCACGGTGATGAAAAACGGGAGGGAACGAACACTTGGAAAATGATCGTGCAAACATAAAGTAGAAAGGAAAGGGGCAATAAGAATTGACTAAACAATTCCACCACTTTTGGATCAATTTCGAATAGCGATTTTATCATTTCACACCAGATAAGGTCATGTGCTAGGGAACTAAATCATCATTTAACTTTGGAAATGTATGCCTATTCAGTTTTGGGCCCTTGTAGAATCACCCTCAATATGAATGGATATGACGCTACTTTGGATCACAAGTTGTAGACCCACAACCATCACTTGTGCCTTAGCTTCGTTATTTATTCCCTTAACATTTTTCTATTTTTGAGGCTGCCCTTGGTAACCATCTAGAATATTCCTTTATGGCGTGCATCCGATACCTTAAACTCTTATATTTTCACACGAGACACTGCCATAATTTAACTTGAG
The DNA here is from genome assembly GCA_007258455.2 of Sequoia sempervirens. Classification (NCBI taxonomy): domain Eukaryota; kingdom Viridiplantae; phylum Streptophyta; class Pinopsida; order Cupressales; family Cupressaceae; genus Sequoia; species Sequoia sempervirens. Next base: position 38,568,216 of record VDFB02379711.1, on the reverse strand, counting down.
AGATTCATTTGGTTGTCTTTCTCGAGAGAGAAAATATATTTTGTAACAACCCTTCGACGGGTCTTGTTGATAATATATGTATCAAACTAGATGATACATGTTCGACGTGTGTAGCTATGTAAATGTTTATTATGCACGCTTAAAGAGTAGATTCGTCGATCACATTCATGAGATGTACTTGTTATTGGATGGCCCAATCACATGATTATATCGCAAACATTCACAATTTTTTTTTTGATGTTTAAAATATAGCACCTACCAGACACAGCAAGGGTATAATGCATAATAATACTTAATTCATCAATTAATCCTCTCTCATTTTTGTGAGAATCGTTGTGTATAATGATACATAAACATGCTTGTGATATGGTGAGGCTTCAACGTCACACACATTTGTAATAGAAAGCAATAATGTAAGTCACATTGTTATTGTTATTATTTTCCAATGTGCACGGTATGTGAGCAATAAGACGCTATATATAAATATGCCTATTTTTACCTTTTGTAGGTTGGCATATAATCAAATTTCATCTTGAATCAAGTATATGTAGTTCATTTAAATTTGAAACCTATAAGTTATGTTTGCTAGTTATATTTGAATTTTTAAATATATTGAGAGGTTGCATTTACTAGTCGTATTTAAATTTTCAATGTATAGACAAAGCATCACGATTGAAGCCTATAATATTACTTTTATGTTCAATTATACTAGTTGACTATTTTCTTATTAGTATGAATGCTTTCTATTTTAAAATCCTAGCCCATATGAAACACGTGTTTTTTAATATGTTCTCCTAACTAGGATGAGAAGAGTTGAGACTTAAAAAAAAAAGTCAAATTTCGTCTCAATAGATTTCCTTTACACATCTTTTTTATTAGAAATAGTTGTATAATTCTATATATATTAACTTTTAGAAATATATGATTGAAAACTCATAATTAATTTCTTAGAATTTTTTATATGCATTGTGGATGGAAAAAGAGCGAAAATCCTGATTTTTTTAGTTGGATAAGTATGCGATAAAAAACATATGCCAGGCCGTCACATTATCTTTATTCAAAGACGTTACAACACAAATTAAAGTGGACGAAAGGAGAAGAGGAGCAGCCCTATCGGCATTCTACATTCACTATCCTCATAGCTTCGAATCGTGGCTCTTTGGCTTCATATTTCTGCTGGCTGTAAACCTGCATATAGTCTCCAAAAAGATACTGTGGATAACTCAATAATTCATCGCAGGTCTCGCCAGCATTGACTTGAGCAGTGAGTTGAGATGCAGGATAAACCATCGCATTATATGAGGGATTATAGAACGATGCCACTGAGAAAAGATTGCCATTCTTAGTGGGCAGAATGCGATGCCATGCACTGGTGTATTTGCCGTTAGTGATGGCTTCCAACTGGTCCCCAATGTCAACAACTATTGCGTATGGAATGGGTTGTACGTCAACCCAAGTGCCATTGTGGAGGACCTGCAAATCGGAGACCTGATCGTCTTGGTATAAGAGAATGAGGCCACCTGCATCTCTGTGTGCACGGATGCCATTGATGAGGTCCGGTCTAGGGCAAGGAGGATAATGGCTCGCTTTGGTGCCGAAGAATGGCTTCTCTCCTCCTGCAAATGCCTCTTTCAGGTACTCTTTCTCTAGCCCCAGATTCAAGCTTATTAGTTCCAGCAGCTTTTCTGTCAATGAAAATATCTGGTTTCGAAACTCCTGGATGGTTTACCTGAGTAAAATGCAATATAATGTATCAGTCACACCCTTGGGGTATTTCCTTTTCAATATCCAGAAACACTTGTATATACATAGTTATGATGAACATTTTGCTAATTTTACAATTTCTACGCATATTTATACAAACGTTTAAATTGTATTCTATTATGTCACTCAAGTGGCAATAGAATAGTTGAGTTGTTGTACTTGAAATCGCTGGGTTGGGAAGGCCATGAATCGGTCTCCTGCATCTCGTGTACTTGAAAAACATCCTCCCAATCAACGTTCTCAATCTTACTAGCCTCATCACTGTCTTGAGCCGCGAGAGCGTTGGTCAACAACCTTACAGGCAAAGAGTCATTGAAGCTCTGCTCTCTGTTAAGCTTATAGTGCTCCGAGCAAACTTCATCTTTCTTTCTGTTAGGTGATATCACTACCATGATTAGTAAGTGTGTATTATAAATGTGAAAAACTATGATCAATTGTGCTCACCTGAAAGAAACCAGTACTCTCACAGGCCTCTGCTATTTCAGCCATGATCACCTCTCTGTCTCCTCCGTCTATGTTTTTCATGTCTATCACTGGAATGCCCATTTTCCTTTTAAAATTGCACTACAAATTCTCTTAAAAAACAATAGAGGAAACGGGCCACTGGTTATTGCTTTTATAAAATGCTGTGGTGCGCGCAGCTCTTTAGATAGGCGCGCACATCAGAAAGGAATGTTTATGATGAACGAGTTACGTGGCCCCCTCGCGATACAAAATCGATGACTAAAATTTCCAATGGCTGGAGTAGACAGAGATAAGATCACTGGCTAAAATCTATCACATTTGTGTTATCGGCCTGGTCTACGGATAAGTCTTTGCACATAAACGTGTAGGCAGACAGAAATAATAAAACGTGTATTTTAGAAAAGTCCAAAACGGCCGAATTACAGATTACGAGGTTTTATACAATAATAATAAATTTTCATTTCCTTTTCAAAGAAGAGTCTTTATTCTGGATTTTTAAAGGTCGTTTCTCGTTTCTATAATTTCTTAGTTTCGCATCTAAGACCACACACAATCGTAAGTTAGTTACTCGCAGAGGAGGTACTATATCGCTATTCTATCTCCACGAGGTGGAAGTGAATTTAAATCATTTAAAGGTGACAAACAATTCCCATATTTTGAATGGACAATACAATAATCTTCCTTTTTAAGCAAGTTTACCAATTTATTTAAAGGTATAGTATTTTCAAATAAACGAAGGCATTTTCGGACTAGTTTGTTCTTCTTTAATATTGGTTGCTCCATTGCTTCAAGTTCCATTTCGTTGAATTGTAATGTTTGGACAAATTCATCCGTGTTCTACGTTTTTATATCTCTTGTATTTCTGTTACTATCTATTTTTAATTTGGCTATTCGTATGTTGTCAATCAAACACCCAACACAAACCTAGGCCTACTGGGCGAAACAAAGGTAAAACCTTTAGTTTCGATAGCGATATTAGTTATTTGCATGACAAAAGTGGATATAATATCGTACTGTAAATAAATGTAGAGAAATTTGATTAAACAAATAGAAAAGTGGATAGAATTGCGTACTATAAATATATAGTGTTATTTTGTTTTAATAATATACACACATTTACTATGAGGTGACCTCAAAGAACTGTAGCCCGTAAAAAAAGTACAATGAGATTTTATAAATAAGGTGTAAATATTCGATTAATCAATTTAAAGTAACGCATGATAACTAGTATAGGTAAAATAAAACATGGATAAATACATACGATAACAAATTAAAATCAACAGTAACACTTAACACAAGATGTACGTAGAAAATATCTTTTCAGAAAAATCCACCACAAAAGATACTTGAAGTTTGTGTTGTCATCAAATAATTGGTTGCATCAAAATGATTCACTCGCCTCCTTAGTACAATAGCATTCTACCAAATTAACAATACGCCTCTTGCATAATAATCTAGAGCATCCATACAATGCCTTCAATATATAGAGCTAAAGAAACTAGAAACCATTAAATGATTTGATAAAAGTAGTGACTGCCAATTAACAAAGGCCGTGAATGAAAACCCTCCTCCATATTATGAACTAATTTTAGCACTCAAGATAGGCGTGATGAATAGATAATGTACCTCGATGCATAACCATAGTAGAAATCGCTCCTTGGTACTCGCACTCCATCACGAAGATGGAAGCTTATCAGGGACCCACCATTATGAAACCACGCTCCACTCTCTTGAAAGTATCTCCGTGGAAGTTCACAAGGGAGATGCTCAATTACTGCTATGATGACGATTACTATAACTCCTAGTCTCGAAATTTTTATGCAACCTCCCTTGCTTAAATGCCTTTTTAATAATATCTCAAGTACCCTAGAGAATAATGTTAAAATTAAATAATTCCTACCAAGATCCCATGGGGTCCTCGTTCTAATGTATTTCGTTACAAAAATATTAGCGACGTAAACACCTTTGAATCATAACCCTAGTAGAAACCACTCCTTAATTTACTAGCACTCCATCATGAAGATGGAAGCTACTAAGGGACCCACCATTATGAAAAGACGCCCCACTCTTATAAAAGTACCTCTGAGGCAATTCACAAGGGAGATGCTCGCCCATTGTTATGATAATGGTGACTATAACTCCTAGTGTTGAAATTTTAAATCAGCCTCCCTTGCTTCAACGTCCTTTTAATAATATCTCAATTACCCTAGAGAATAATACTAATTAAATAATTCGCACCAAGAATCCATGGGGTCCATGTTTCGATGCGTGTCCTTCCAAAAATGTTAGAGATGCAAACACCATTGACTCATAACCCATTAAAAAATCACTCCTTAATACTAGTAATCCATCATGGAGATGAAAGCTAACAAGAGGCCCAAATTATCACAAGATGCTCTACTCTCACAAAAATAGATTTCAAAAAATTCACAAGGGAGATGCTCAGTTACTGTTATAATAGGGATGAATATAACTCCTATTCTTGACAATTTTATGCAATCTCTCTTACAGTTTCAATATCCTTTTCATAATATATGAAGGATCCTATAGAATAATATTAATTAAACAATTCCTACCAAGATCCCATGGGGTCCATGTTCTAATGTATACCATTCCAAAAATGTTAGAGACATAAACGCCTTTGACTCACAAGCCCAATGGAAACCACTCCTTAATACTAGCACTCTATCATGAAGATGGCAGCTACTGAGGGACCCACCATTATGAAAGGATGCTCTAATCTCTCAAAATATCTCTCGAACAATTCTCAAGGGAGATGCTCAACTATTGTTATGATGGTGATGACTATAACTCCTAGTTTTGATAGTTTTATGTAACCTCCCTTACTGCAATGTCCTTTTAATATTATCTCAACTATCTTAGAGAATAATTCTAATTAAATAATTCCTACCAAGATCCCATGGGGTCCATGTTCCAACATATGGCATTCTAAAAATGCTAGAGACTTAAAGAACTTTGAATAATAATTCTAATAGAAACCACTCCTTAATACTAGTACCCCACCATAAAGATGGAAGCTATCGAGGGACTTGTCATTATGAGAAGATGCCCCGCTCTGACAAAAATAGCTCCCAAACAATTCACAAATTAGATTCTCGATTACCGTTATGATAATGATGACTACAAATCATAGTGTTGTTATTTTTATGCGACCTCCCTTACTTGAATATCCATTTAATAGCATCTCAAGTATCCTAGAGAATAATACTAATTAGATCATTTATACCAAGATCCAATGGGAACTTCCATGTTCCAATGTATTTGGTGCCAAAATGTTGGAGATGTAAATATTATAAATATGAATTGCAAGGGAAAACATGCTAATCCTAACGTGATCTAACTTGATATAAAAATTCAATGACATATTATGAAATACTATAAAATAAACTACATACAAGATGAGGCAAGGTCCATAACGTCCCTCCACCAACAAAAAATATTTGTGCTTATTTATTTCATAAGAATCTTATACAAAACCCAAAGTGTCCAACTTATGAATCACAATCTTAACATTCTCAAACATCTCAAGAACAAAGAATTAAGAAACATATATACCGTTAGTATGAACACACTGCATAGGATTGTCCGAGAAATAAATAGCCCTTTGACTTCCACAAATAATCCTCACCTTATTACAACCAAAATCAATACTTGACTGTGATCTCTGTGACCAAACTACCTCATTATAGGTAAGTGTTCCAACCAAGTAATATAATTTGTAGTGTATAATTTAGTTTCCCATTGCCTCTCACTCATGCAACTAACTACACCTCCAAACATAGTTAACACATAACAGCTCATAGACCTTATATAGTCTAAATTACCATCCCAATCTTAGCAAAGAAAAATAACACACAAAAGATCTTTCCCACATGATTAGTCCCAAGAAAACATAAATAGTGATAATAATTTCATCACAAATATTTGACTTAAATCTTCAGATAATTATAACACTTTATATGAGGGTTAGACGTACAATCTTGGTAAAAATTCCCAATACTTATACAATATCTAATCTAGTACATACCACCGCACAAAAAAGGATAGCTAGGATATAAGCATAACAAGAATTATATATAACCTCAAAATTATCACCTAACTTATGGTTCTAATCGAAAGATAAATTATTATTGATAGGGAAGGAAATGTTCACCAACTTGTAGTCATACATCAAAAACCATTGCAAAATAGCCTCCAAACACATACCCTAACTCGAAAAAATACTTTTTGAACTTGATCTCTATTATTTATTTTAATGCCTAAGATATATTTAACAACCCCTAAATATTTCACATGAAAATAAAACCACATAATGATATTGGGCATTGTAAGTGGTACACGAATACACCAGAATTATCAGTTCACTCTTGCAAAGGTTGTTGTAGCACTCTACAACTTGCTTGGTTTCCCCTGGCTTCTCCAAAATTTTGAGGTGGCTTTGGTGTTGTCATGAACTCCACTAACCTAGATCAACTTGCATAGTGATAAACACGGGAGGGGATGGACAATTTGAAAATAGTCAAACAAACATAATATAAAAATCAAGAGGCTCTAATAATTGATTGAATACTTCCACCACATTTGGTTCAATTTGGAGATATATTTTATCATTTCAAAAAATATAGGGTTATGTGCTAGGCCACTAAATCATCATTGAACTTTGAAATATATGTCTATTCAATTTTGGGCCCTTGAAGAATCACCCTCATTGTGAATGATTTTAATGCCACTTTGGATCACCAATTATAGACCCACAAACAATACTTATGCCTTACACACATTATTTATTCACTTAACAAGTATTTCGAGCCCACCCTTACTAGCCATCAAGGACATTCCTTGATGACAAATCCGATACCTTAAGCTTCTAGATTTGCACACAAGACACCATCATAATTGGAATTGAGAGATTAATTTGGTTTTATTTCTTCAAAGATATTTTTTTTGGAAAACCTTCAATGGGTCTTATTTTAGATTAAAAAAGCACAAAATGGCCCTAATCCCGTTACAAAAAATAGCAAAAAAACATAACAAGAGAGACTAGCGCTTGAACCCTACAACTTTTCCCCCAAGGGCTTGTTAAGAAAAATAGAGTCCTTCTTAGGAGTACATTTATTCCTTTGTTGCAAAACTATCCAAGAAGAATCAACCGGATTTGAAGAATTAAGACAAGAAGGGGGAGAATCCCCTTAGGAGTGGCTAACACATGAATCAATATGAACCTCAGGTGAAACTTCCATATCCGAGGCTGGAGAAATAGGAATCAAATTCAAGGCAGCCTTGTTTAGAATTAGAGCAATAATAGTACGGGTCTTGGGAGAGCTAGCACCTTCAACCGCATGAGTCATAGTAGAAACAACCTTGAGATCGACATGAACCACAGGGGAGGCAGCACAGACAACAATAGGATTAATTTTTTGAGCAAAAGGAGAAGGAGGTCTAGAATCCTCACTATTAGTAGAAGAGACATCATTAGGGTACATAGTAAGATGGTCCCGGAGAGCATTCTTCCACCAAGTGGAGGAAGAAACATGACGAGAGCCTCGAGGATAGTCACAATCCAAGTTTCCAATAGCAAAACAATGTTTGCAACGAAATGAGATACCTTCATAGTCCACAAGATGAGACCAAGACCAACCAAATTAACTTGAAGCATAACATCACCAGGTAATGCCTGATTCAAATCAACCTCCACCAAAATTTGAGCGAAGGAGGTGTGGGAAAAGTTCTTGGAAGCACAATCCACTTTCAAGAACCATCCTAGAGCATTACCAATACCTTCAAAAGTAGAGGGGCACCATAACTATAAGGGAAGATAAGGAAATTCACCCAAACAGGCATAACATTAATGGGTTCCTTCAAGGGGTTGAAGGAATGAACCCAAGGCCTTATGGATAGGCAATGAGAAACCCATTCCCAAAAACAATGATGTAAGACTGTATGTCTATCCTCAGAAGAACAGAAGAATACAATAAAAAAACCTCTGGAAAAAGGGTAAATCTCAATCTTACCCTCCACTAATGGTGTCCAATACGTCGAGATCCACACATGCAGATCTGCGAGGGAAGACCACAAATTGCAAAACCTGCAGATTAGTCTCATCTCGGAGAAGAAATCAATGTAGTCAGAGACATCTTGACCAAGAGAAATCATAGGAGCAACACTACCACAAATCAGAGGGCGCACAGATCCCACCTCATCCTTTGTGGACGACATAGCTCATCAACAAGTGAAGGAGCCAAAACAAAGCTATTAACAATAGGAGATCCCACAAACGTCCCCATAGAAGGAGACCTAGGGGTAGCTAAAGCCTCCACCACAGAAGATAGAACATGTTGCTAAGAGAAAACAAGCATATCACCGACAAGATCTATAGCCAAATTGCACCCTGGCGGAAAGAAGATAGGCTACTGGTTCAACGCAAGGGAGCGGGATGGGCAGGGGGAGAGGTCGTTCAAATTTGTAGCAAAGCGGGCATTTGAATTTTTAGCTGAGTGAGAATTACGAGAGGCATGGGATGAGTCCATATTTCAAACTTCAATGGGACTTGTTGATAATATTTATCAAAATTTTACCATAAAACTGTCATCTATATGATCAATAAATGTTAAATGTGTGCTATGTAAAATTTTATTATGTGCTTAAAGAGTAAATTCATTAATTGCATTTATGTCATTCTTTTGTTGGATGGATCAATCTATAAAAATATAATAATATCACAAAACTTCACACTTTGTGATTTATTTGTGTTTAAAAATAACACCTAGCATACCTCCCAAAGCGATAACGAATTTCTGGTATAAATTCTACAAATAATAATAATAATTAATGCATAGGCAGCCCGCTTTCATTTTTATGAGAGTAATTATGTTAGAGGAACTTATTTTGAACTAGTGCAACATTGGCTATCCTCTCCACCTTAGCATTTCGTACAACCGATGATGCACCATGTTAAGTTTGTAAGATGTGAGATTTTAAAATATGTTCTCTTGGTCATTTATTCCAACTCAGCATTGTATTGACCAATTGTACACAATTTAAACCTTATTGTTTGTACCTACCTCTAAACATTTCCCATTTGGTCATTAAGGTGACAAGTTAACATGTGGGCCCATAAGTGTTGTCGAGCCTTTCTCATGTGAGAATACATGATTTGATTAAAGTATTTAGGTGATTTTTATTAAAAGTTTTAAGTGAATACATATTTATGTTTTATTAGTCTTTTTCAAGAGTATATTTATGTTTTTTTTTTCTTAAATACACAGCATCACATTCTTCCATTCATTAGAGTTCTATCCACAAGGTGGTGATCAATGTTAAAAAGCAGTGCCTAGTCCTATCGTGGACCAAGGGGCCAGCTGCTGGGAATTGGATGGGGCTTGTTAGCCTTTGATCAACAACATGACTAGGGTGAAGGCTACAACAAGGTAGGATGACATCCAAGTGTAGGGGAGTGACGCTGGAGGGAGACAATGATGGGAGTTGGCTGTAGTGGGAAGAGCGCTAAATGCGAGGGAAGACTCTCAAGAATATTCTAGAGCATTAGCTATTTTTAGCAATCATCAGAATTTTTCACAAATTGTTCCAATTTTCTTTTACCGGATCTCTTCTAGATTTGTGTCTTGCATAGGAGCTAATGGTGAATATACTTGTATGACTCATACGATGTATGGATTTGTACAAATGCATAATTTTTTTCCTAGTTTTGTGTGTCCCAAAAAAATCACCAAAAAGTTCAGTCTCAAATTTTTCACAAAAATAACAGTCGATTCTTAGGCTTTTGGCTGCTCCCATTGCATTGACGAGGTCCAATTTGCTACAAGATGTGTAATTTTGTAAACTTTCTAGACAACAGTGTGCGACTAGGACTGCAGTGCATAATAAGTATTGCAATGCATCACATAGATGTTCACATATCACAATAATATCCTAGGTAAGGAGCTCCATCCTTTGGTATTAGATTCCTTACTTTTTGTTATTTCTATTTCTACATGTATCTAGGTTTTCATTTAAGTAGTTATATTTTATGTAACCTAGAACTATATATCACACATATTTTACTCTCTTTTTTGGCTCATTTAATGTAATGAAAGTTTATAGGTAGGTTAAATTTTAATTTACACAAGTTTGGGGATGATTTGAGGGCCTATTACAACTACATGTGATTGAGAGAGTGTCATACATCTAACAAAGATCTTGGAGTTGCATGTGAGTACTAAACGGGCATTGAAGTTCAATACGATTTGTTGACATAGGAGTGTATGGGAGTGTAATGTTGGAGAAAGCTGAATCTTGTCAAAATGTTACAGATGCATTAAAAATGGTAATGAGCACAGAGAAGTTCAAGTGGTTTTGTGAGTCTACACACCTCTTATCCCCTGGAAAAATTAATTGATAGTATTGGTAGTCCCCTTTTCCTCAAAAGGTGTTTAAAAAGTGAGAATTTTAGAAAAGGTGTCTCAACCTTCGATGAAACCCAATCATATTGTAAGTGCTCATAACCTTACCAAACTAGAGCTAGCATGTGGAGAAGGGAGGTTGTGTTGTCATAAAATATTGTTGTAAGATAAATATTTGGTTAGATGTAATAAAAACATCCCACACACTAAATAATTAGTCGCTACAAGAACAAAAAAACTAGGTTGTAGAAACACGAGTTTTAATCTATAGGGGTTTGACCATGCAATACAAACTTGCGAAGTACCCAGATATATAGACATAGAAAAAGAATTCGCTTATTGTTAAACACCACTAAAAAAATTATAGTTCATAAGAGAACACACATTCCAAGAAGAAAATAGTTTTGAAAAGGTATATTTTATTTCATTTATCATAAAATATAATTATCTGCACACAGTTCCTTCTCTTGCATAGGAGCTAATGCAACATGTACCTGTATGACTCGTACGATGTATGGATCTGTACAGATGCATAATTTTTTTTACTAGTTTTGTGTGGCCCAAAAAAATCACCCAAAAATTCAGTCTCAGATTTTTCACAAAAATAATAGATGATTCTTAGGTTTGTGGCATCTCCGATTGCAATGACGAGGTCCAATTCACTCCAAGATGTGCAATTTTGTAAATTTGCTAGATAACAGTGTGAGACTAGGACTGTAGTGCATAATAAGGATTACAATGCATCACATAAATGTTCACATATCACAATAATATCCTAGGTAAGGAGCTCCATCCTTTGGTATTAGGTTCCTTATTTTTTGTTATTTCTATTTCTAAATCTAGGTTTTCAATTAAGTAGTTATATTTTTTGTAACCTAGAACTTTATATCACAACTATTTTAATCTCTTTTTTGGCTCATTTAATGTAACGAAAATTTATAGCTAGCTTAAATTTTAATTTACACAAAATTGGGGCTGATTTAAGGGCCTATTACAACTACATGTGACAGAGAGAGTTTCATACATCTAACAAAGATCTTGGAGTTTCATGTGAGTGCTAAACGCATTGATGTTCAATACCATTTGTTGACACAGTAGTTCGTGGTAGGGTTCAATTTTAGAGAAAGTTGAACCTTGTCAAAATGTTACAAATGCATTAAAAAAGGTAATAAGCATAGGGAAGTTCAAGTGGTGCTGTGAGTCTACAAGCCTCTTATCCCCTAGCAAAATCAATTGATAACTAGTATTGGTAGTCCCCTTTTCCACACAAGGTGTTTAAAATGTGAGAGAATTTTAGAAAAGGTGTCTCAACCTTCAATGAAACCCAACCATGTTGTAAGTGCTCAGAACCTTACCAAACTTGAGGTAGCACGTGGGGAAGGGAGGTTGTGTTGTCGTAAGCAATCCACACAAGCTTTGCAAAGGTCATAAGATATTGTTGTAAGATAAAAATTTGGTTAGATGTAATAAAACTTCCTACATGATGAGCCCAAAATGTGCTCATAGTTTGGATATTATGATGAACTTTTAATACCTTTACTTTTGTTATTCATGGTTGTTTAAACTATTTCTATGGGATATCCTATATCAAAACACTTTCATGTTCCTGTAGCCTATTGTGTTGTCTTGTCTACATTTATTACCCCGTTGACTCCCTAAATGACTGGTATATCGCATGTAGATTTTGAATGATGAAATAGATTTATATATGTGATTAATGAATGGATATTTTGTATGTACCATGCGCCTTTTCTTTCACATTTGTTACCTTGTGTTTCGCAGGTTCTTGAAGAAAGTATGATCGAGTCCAGTGTAGCCGATCTCGGCCTTGCAGTAAAGTCTATTTCCTGCACGACTTTGAGGAAGCTCTGGCGAAGACTCTTTGACCGAAACCATTGGGAAGGATTTTTAATGACAGTCAATTTGGAAAGAGTGGAGTGCTAGATTCTCTCTGGATCAGGTTGAATGGATAAATTCATTTATGAAGTATGTTCCTTGATTTTGGGATACACTTTACTTCCACGTCTTTCTTTGTTAGGGGTAGTTAGCTAGTTGTTCTCCTGATTTTAAATAAATGCTCCTACTGCGTGAGTGAGCAAGGAGATGGTTAGAAGTTAGATAGAAGCATAGTGATAGGGAGATAGCATATATCATGTAAGAGTCAGTATGATAGTAACAAAGAAAAGCAGAATTAGTATGACAAGAGACAGAGTTTGTTGCTAGTTTTCATATCAATAAAGTGATGTATACCATTCTAAGTTTATGAATAAAGTTTGATGAAGTTCTGAGTTCAGCACTTGCATAATTAGTAGATGCTTGCTAAGGGGCCCCACTTAGTAAGTATCTGTAGCTAGTTAGTTAGCTGTTCTTTTTCTGTTGATCATCAGTTAGATTTCATTTTTAAAGTTTTCATACAAACTCAGTCTTGTATTGCTCCTGCAGCATCGGGAATCCATCCCTATGCCTGTTCCTGCAGCATAAGGCCAGTTCATAGTTTGAGTCTCAGTCGTAGCTATTATGATTTCTATTTTGGTTAAATCATGGTTGAGTTAAAAGAATTTTCCATTGCCTTCCTGTAGCATAGATAGAATTATTTCCAAGTATTTATTTCAGTTAAGTTGTGACCGAAACTAGTTCTTAGTGCATATATTGTTCTACGCCATTCAAAGTATACGTTCCCTGGTTTGACAAGTAAATGAACCCCCATAAAGAGATATTGGTCACCTGCTGGAATGTCCAATTCCCAGGATATGTTTTACTATGATTTTCATATCCTTTTGTGGGCGTGACCATTTTTGGCGCCGTTGTCGGGGATGGTGTCAAGCTAAGAATTTGTCAGAAGTCATTTTTTTAGCATTAGTTTAGTTTGTTAATCAAAATTTTTCAAAATCCTTCAAATCACCATTCATTCTATTGCATGCATAGAAGAACAGATGCGTTGGGAAGGTTTCTCCTTGAAAACCTATTTGTTGAACTGCCATTTGACCCAGCCAACGAAGAACCTGATTAAAATCCATTCGCTTTGATATTCCAGCAAGCCAATATGGAAAATAATCCACCTAATCCACCTCCTGCTTTTGAGTTTCCCATTGTTCCCCAGCGAGATACTGACAATCTTAAAAATATTCCTTCTTCACTACTTCCCAAGTTCTATGGCCTAGTTACGGAGGACCCTGAAACTTTCCTGTTTGAGTTTGATATCCTCTGTCGTAGTTATGACTATACTTCAGATGCTCACAAGCTGAAGTTGTTTCCTTCCACCTTTAAGGAAGGAGCTCTTAGATGGTTCATGAGTTTGGGAAGAGGTGTTGTTGATAGTTGGGTAGCCATGCAAACAAAATTCCTTGGGAAATATAAGAAATATTGTAAAAGTGGTAGTAAGGGAGACAATATATTCAGGATTCAGTAGGAGGATGAAAGTTTGGAGGATTATATTTCAAGATTCTTGTTTTCTCTGAAAAAGAATTCAAACCATACTTTCAATGAAGACTCTCAGAAACTATTTTTTCTAAGAGGGATTAGTGATGCCTGTATAGACGCTCTGGACCTGATGGGAGGAGGTGATATAACCCAATTGCCTTGGGATGATATTAAGAAAATATGTCTTAATTACTCCCGAGCAAATGTGAAGAAGGGTAGAGGTCATCAAGCTACAGTGGGTAAATCTTCTTCCAGTGGAGTTTCCTGGATGGAAATCACAAATTTGCTGTATGATTTCAAGCAGGAAATCATTAACAATATGGCTACATAGTTGGACACTATGCAAGCTCGGAAGAAACATGATGAAGCTGAAGAAATCTTGGCCGAGTTCTGTCCACATTGTAGATAGAAGAAGCATGACTGTAGATGCAAGATGGTGGCCAACATGGAGGCTAAACAGTTGCCTACTGATTTTAAGATGATAGAAGGTGATGATGATCAAGTCTTCTTTTTTACACAAAGGAGGCCATGGGCCCCAAGACAAGGTATGCCTTAGGACCCTTTGCAAAATTTTGGTTCATATAATAGTCAATGGAAAAATTAGTACCCTCTAAACTATGGGCCATACTCCCAACCTCAGTGGCATAACCCTTGGCCAAATACCCAGCAAAACCGTTGGCAAGCCTCACAAGGGAACTGGCAACCACCTTAGCAAAATCAGTGGCAGCCTCCACAAGGGAATTGGCAACAGCCTAACCAATGGAGAGGAGGCTAGCAATGGTCAAATCCAACCGCAGGTTTCCTGCAGCAACCCCATCAGCAATCCATTATGCCACCTCCTGCACCTAATCAAGGTCAGAATCCAAAATCAACCCAACTATCAGCTTAGGCAACACCTAATCCAAATAACCGGCAACCGCAGTAGCAGCAAGTCTATTTTGCTAATCCTAATCATCAGCCTGCCTATGCTCTTAACCTGAATAATATTAATTTACGTTCAGGAACCGTGCTGCCCACACCATCTCCTCCCATAATCTCAAAATTACCACCTAAGGAAACTGACCAAGAAGAAGAAGATATCAATGACCAAGCCCAACCAAATCAGCCAGTTCAGATTCCATCATTACCTAAGTCATTTGATAAGGTGCCCCCTCCTTTCCCACAAAGATTGGAAGGTGAAAATGTGAAGAAACAAGAGGAACCTACCTTCAATATTCTTGACCAACTAAAACATATATGTGTGAAAATTCTCTTGTTCCAAGCAATCAAAGAAGTACCTATCTATGGCAAGGCCATCAAGGAGGCATGTTTGAAGAAACTAGGGAGGAAAAAGAAAGACCCTCAAACTGTCCATGTAATAGGTCAACTCTCTGAATTAATGCTAGGGAAGCTTAGCATCCCAAAATATTTAGATCCAGGAAGTCCCGTTGTGGAGATAAATGTTAATGGGTTGCAAATTAAGAATGCCTTAGTAGATCTTGGTGCAGCTATCAATGTCATGACAAAGGACCTAGTTGTAAAACTTAATATTTCAAAAATAAGGACTACACCTACAATATTATAGCTTGCTGATAGCTCAACTGTTAAACCTAATGGGGTAGTCGAAGACCTGGTAGTCACTTTGGATTCTTGGGAATACCCCGTTGATTTAATGGTCTTATCTTAAAAAGCATCATTGGGGGGATACCCTGTCATACTAGGAAGGCCTTGGTTGGCTACTGCTGATGCTTGCATTGGTTGTAGGTCGGGTGACATGACAATATTTGATGGATATAGCACAAAGAAACTTACCCTCTATTCTCCAGCACTGCCCCAACTTGAGTCTGGAGATGTTGCTTGGCCAGATTTGGGAGAAGAGGAGGAAGTGAACTTTATGACCAATTTAATGATGATTACCAGAGAGATTTTCATTGCATAGCAGGAAGAAGAAGATATACTGTCCACTATCTTGATGAATAACAATGGTACTGAATACTTTCATTGTGAGAGAAATTCATGTTCCTTGCAGACTATTCTTTCTTTGTCCACATCAGCTCATTATCCTGTAGCAACTGATTGCTTGCACACCTTACTACCCCATGAGGTAGATATGCCATTTTTGTCTAAAGTATCTATGATAGACTCAACCTCCCAAATTGAGGTAGCTATAGAAAAAACCTTGTGCATTAATAAAAACCTCACACGTGAGCAACAAGAATCTATGATCAAAATTCTTACCAGTCATAAATTAGCTTTTGAATGGGACTATGGAGATATGAAGGGCCGCGACCCAAAAATATGTACACATCGCATATATATTAACAGTGACTTCAAACCTGTCAGGCAGCCTCAAAGAAGAATCAATCCAACTTTGAGAGAGATTGTTAAAGAAGAATTGCAGAAAATGTTGACAGCTGGCTTTATCTACCCAATCTCTGATAGTCAATGGGTTTCCCCATTGGTCATTGTTCCTAAGAAAGGAGGAAAATGGAGGGTATGTGTAGATTACAGAGAACTTAACTTAGCAACAAAGAAAGATTACTTTCCTCTTCCATTTATTGATCAAGTTTTGGATAATTTAGTTGGGAAGAAGTACTTCTCATTCTTGGATGGCTTCAGTGGATACAATCAGATCAAGATTGCTCCTGAGGATCAGGAAAAAACTACTTTTACATGCCCTTGGGGAATATTTTCCTATTCAATTTTTCCTTTTGGTCTCTGTAATGCTCCTGCAACCTTCCAGCGGGCAGTTATAAGCATCTTCTCGGACATCTCATATGACTGCATGGAAATATAAATGGATGACTTTATTGTTTATGGTACAACATTTGAGGAAGCTCAAGCTAACTTGGAAAAAGTACTACAGAGATGTGAAGATCACAACCTATCGCTAAATAGTAAAAACTACTTCATGATGATGCAGGAGGGAATAGTGCTTGGTCACTATATTTCTACTGCAGGAATTCAGGTTGATCCTGCTAAATTTGAGATCATCTCTAAGTTACCCTCTCCTACTAAGCAGAAGGAGGTACAGAGTTTTCTAGGCTATGCAGGATACTATAGAAGATTCATCAAGGACTTCAGCCAAATAGCAGGTCCCTTATACAATCTGCTGAAGAAAGATGTAGAGTTTTCTTGGACAGAGGAATGTGAAAAAACATTTCTTGACTTGAAAGTCGCCCTCACACAGGCACCTATTCTGAAAGGACCTGATTGGTCACTCCCATTTCATATTCATACTGATGCCTCAGATTATGCAATTGGGGCAGTGCTAGGGCAGAAGGATGGATCAACTGAACATGCACTCTACTACATAAGCAAAAATCTGCAAAGGGCTGAATTCAACTACACTGTTATAGAAAAAGAAATGTTGGCAATCATCTACGCCCTCAATAAATTCAGGCATTATATCACTGGTTATTAGATATTTGTCCACACTGATCATGCAACAATCTGGTATCTCATGAACAAAAGCTCAATATCTGGGAGATTGGCAAGATGGTTATTGCTAATGCAGGAATTTGAAATTACAATTGTGGACAGGCTAGGTAAGGCCAATGTAGTTGTTGATTTCCTTTCTCGAATTCAAAGGCAAGATGACTCTGCACTTATTGAAGACTCCTTTTCTGATGAGCAGCTATTTGCAATCAAGGTTATTCATCCATGGTATGCTGATATAGCAAATTATCTAGCAACAGGAAGAACTCCTCAATTCTCTCCTGAGGAAAAAAGATTATTGGTAGAGAAAAGTTTTAACTTTTCTTGGATTGCAGATTGCATGTTTTATATAGGGCTAGATCATGTTATGAGGATATGTGTACTAGAGGAGGACACTCATGATATACTGCATGCTAGCCATGATGAGCCATGTGGCGGACATTTTGCTGCCAAAAGGACAACAATGAAAATTTTAAATACTAGTTACTATTGGCCAACCTTACATAGAGATGTAGCCAAGTATACAAGGAGATGTGACAGATGCCAAAGGATGGGAAGACCAACTCACTCTGATGAAATGCCTCTATTTCCACAAATTGTAGTTACACCATTCGATAATTGGGGATT
This sequence comes from Sequoia sempervirens, assembly GCA_007258455.2. Taxonomy (NCBI): domain Eukaryota; kingdom Viridiplantae; phylum Streptophyta; class Pinopsida; order Cupressales; family Cupressaceae; genus Sequoia; species Sequoia sempervirens. The sequence continues at coordinate 38,550,103 of VDFB02379711.1, read as the reverse complement.
AGATTTTGTGGGACCAATTGACCCAACTTCCATTGGTAAGTCCTACATTCTCGTGTGCACAGATTATGTCACAAAATGGGTAGAAGCTAAACCTATGAAACATGCTAGGGATAATAAAGTGGCTGAATTCCTATATGAGGAAATATTTATTAGGTTTGGTGTTCCTAGGGAGATAGTGACAAATCAGGGAGCACAATTTACTTCTACACTTATCACAGCTTTAGTCAATGAATACAATATACGGCACATGAAATCAACTCCTTATCACCCCGAGGCCAATGGCTAGGTTGAGGTCACCAATAGGGACATAGAGGCCATTTTGACTAAAACTGTAGATTTGCATAAGAAGGTCTGGGCCGCTAGGTTACCTGAAGCTATATGGGCCTACCATACTACCTCGAAGACTGCTACAAGATTTACACCTTTTGAAATGGTGTATGGTAAAACAACTGTGATGCCAATAGAATTTGAACATAAGACTCTCCGAATAGCACAGGAGCTGGACATGGATTTAACAAATGCACATAAGGACAAAATCATGCAGCTTAATGCTCTAGAAGAACTCCGAAAGCATGCCTTGCAGCACACTGAGATGATACAAAATCAGTGAATAAGGTGGCATGATAAATACATTAAGGAGAAGAAGTTCAAAGTAGGAGATTAGGCTTTGCTTTACGACTCACGGTATAAGGACAGTCCAAGAAAATTACAGACAAGATGGTTGGGGCCGTATGAAATTGAGAATGTATTTGCTAATGGTATAGTTCAACTTGTTACAATTGATCCTATTTGATTCAAGCTGTTGGTTAATGGACACCACCTTCGGTTGTACCATAAACCAGTCTCAAAAGAAGAATTCATGCAACAGTTCATTCGAGATCCTGCCACTACTCTTCTTGCAACTGAAGGCTTTAGCCTTTCTCTTGCAGGTTCACCATAATTTGTAAAAGTATGCTCATAATAAAACTTTTTTCTTTTTAAGGAAACACCTTTTTCTTCATTTTCACTTTTCGCCACATCTCGCTTCTTTATCTTCCATCCATCCCATCCATCCCATCCATCCATTCATCTCGACCTCCCACGTCACGCATCCACTTCATTCATCTGCATCACCCTTAATTATGATATCATTCCCAACTGTCAATTCATGCCGAAGCTGTCATCTTTCTTCACACGTACATGCATTTATCAAAGGTACGCTATATCTTTTGTTATCGCATATTTGATTTATTTTATTCTATTCATTTACTGCTATGATTGTACCAGTCATTATTACCTGATCTCCGCCTATTCTTTAGTACATGTGAGGACACATGTCATACTCTAAGTAGGGGGCGGGGTAATTCACTTTTAAAACCTGTATTTTTGCCACTGCCACAATTGCTCAGCTAACCTTTCTTTATTATTTTTCTAGCACTTTCCAAATATGATCGCACGTCTTTTTCATTGCATGTTTTTCTTGTAAATTACAATTAAAAATGTTTGTTCAAAAAGTTCATTTTTGGAAAAGAGAGAAATGTGACGGCATGACAGGGAAGAAACCATAACAGAAAGGGAAACAGAGAGGAAATTTTTGAATTTTCAGCAGGGAGTTGAATTTAGCTGGGGAAAACCTATGAACATGGGTGGTCAGCTGGTGCGACATGAGCCTGTAGCTCATGAGTTATTATTGCAAAATCCTCAAACAGTCCAGGCATTCAGCCTCTGTGGGTGGTTAAACTATTTCTTGAGTTTAAATACTTTTGATGAGGAGGCTGCTAGCGAATTTTTGAGAACCTTTTCTAAAGGGGAGGCTATTGTATGGGGTCTAACGGTTGTTGTAAATGAAGACAAATTTTTTGAAGTAACTGGGCTTCTAGTCATTGGAGAAAAAAAATTTCGGACGCTGCCGCTGCAAGGGATGAATTTTCAATACCCACTGATGGACCTTTGGAAGTCTCCAAGCAGGGATGCAAGCGAGTATCGCTGCCTCCTCCTTATTTAGAATACACTACTTACATAATCAGGTATTTAACCTGTGAAGGCCATTTCTCTTACCTAAATTCTTACCATTTCAAATTATTAAGTCATATGAGGCATGGGTTAGTTGTAAATGTTCCAAATTTTTTGTTAAAATTTTTGGAACAAAGTGCCCATGGAACCCAATAGGGGAAAGATAATTCTATTGCTCACCATGGCCTTATCAAATTATTGATTGAATGCTCCTTGAGAGATGTCTCACCTCTTTCCTGGCAACAATTTGTTGCCCAAAAGAGCTTGCAAATTCCTAAACCCCCTAGGGTACGTACCCCACGACCTCAGAAAAAGAAAGAAGAAATTGCGTCTACCAGTAGAAGAATAGGGCAAGGGTCATCTACTCCTGTAGCACTTGGTCCTATAGCTCTCACACCTGAATCCTCTGGTAGGGTACAAACTAGGTCTGCCACTAGGAGAGAGAAGGGAAAAACAAAGGCTGAAGTGTCCTCAGAATCTGACCCTCATTCTCGGAAAAGGAAATGCCCTTCTCCTGTAGCATCTTCCCCTGTAGCTGTCTCTCCTACAGCAACACCTGTTGCTATTACCAGTTCACCATCATCCTCTGGTAGGGCAGAACCCTCTAGTCAAACCAGAAATAGGAAGGCTACAAGAACACCTCCTACAGCCACATCAGTGCCAAGAAGAGTTTCCACAAGGAAACAATGTAAGACCTCCCCTGCTTCACCTCAACTAGAGGTTATTATAATTTTAGAAGGGTCCGTAGAGTATGAATTTGATGTTTCTTAGAATGTGTCTGAGAATGCTGCACAGGGTTTATTCGTTCCTAAAGAGGAACAAATTAAGACAAGGGAAATTGGGCATAATGAAAAAGGGCTACCAAGTCTTGATGACTTGGCTGCCACTGCTATGCATATTTCAGAGGAAGCACAATCTTCTCCACTGCAGCAACCAGAATTCATCCTGCAGCAAGAGCAGGAACATATCAAACAATTGGATGTGGCAAGTGAAGCTACATTTTCCCCCGCCACTTGTCAAGCCATTGTTGTTTATAAGAAGACATTTTTGATTAAGTTTCTGGAATATGTCAAAGCTAACTGGGAACCGGTTACATTGCAAACCCCGACTTTCCGACACCTAGCCCAGACTGACATGCAACAAAGTCTATGGGAGGTAGAAAGGAAGAAACTGAAAAAGAAAATTGAAAGTCAGAAACAGGAAATTCTTGAGTTACAAGGAAAAATGGATGAAATGTTAAAAGTAACTGGTCAGATTATGGAATGCAGACCACCACCCAGAGTTTATGCTCTGTGCCTTAAGGAACAATTCTTATGGTTCCAACTAATGAGAATTTCTAGAAATCAAGATCCTATACTTCACACTGCTAAAGAATTCTACGATGCATACCAGGCAGCTCCTAATTGGTTAAGAAATTCTCTATGTGAATTTTATTTGCATGGATTTTTAATTCCATTTGAAACATAATGGAACCCTCTTCTGTATATTGGCGATATCCATTTGAGGTCATTTATGTCATGGGCAGCAAATGAAGGAAATTATGGCAGACAATGGGAAACATATGAGGAAGCCAAAAGGAATGAGCCTGTTCCATTGCGCTCTCAAAGTTTAGACCCCCATGCGATGTTAAAAACTTGGTTTACTCTGACATATGGCATTCACAATAATACAGCCAGGATGAAAATATTTGATCTCAGGAGACAGGTATATGATGAATTTTAGGAACAGTCATATTCATTTTGGAGATTGTTATACACCAGAAGTGAGAAAAGGTGGGAAAGATTAACTATTGGGCTAAGAGGATCCGAGCCTCACAGTCCCCTAAATTTCACAGCAGCTCTTAAATGATCAAACATATATATACAGTTGGGACTTCAAAAGAGATTTGAACTATGGTTGCCATTGACATTCAGACCTCCTATGCTAATGTGGCCCCTTTATCCTTACCAAGCTACAAATCTTAATGATGATTTAGAAGCCCATAGGTATGAAAGGTGGCAAACTTTCAGAGGATTTTATTATAGGTTTGGAGCTCCATTTCAGAGTCATGCTACAACCACTGATTTCAGAGAAACTACCAGGAAAGTTAATGTTGGAGGACCAGCATTGGGCTAAGTAGGGGGCAGATGATGAGCCCAAAATGTGCTCATAGTTTGGATATTAAGATGAACTTTTAATACCTTTACTTTTATTATTCATGGTTTTTTAAACACTTTTTTCGGGATATCCTGTAGCAAAACACTTTCATGTTCCTGTAGCCTATTATGTTGTCTTGTCTACATTTATTACCTCGTTGACTCCCTAAATGACTGGTATATCGCATGTAGTTTTTGAATGATGAAATAGATTTAAATATGTGATTAATGAATGGATATTGTGTATGTGCCATGCGCCTTTTCTTTTGCATCTGTCACCTTGTGTTTCACAAGTTGTTGAAGAAAGTATGATCGAGTCCAACGCAGCCGATCTCGGCCTTGCAATAAAGTCTATTTCCTGCACGACTTCGAGGAAGCTCTGGCAAAGAATCTTTGACCGAAACCATTGGGAAGGATTTTTAATGACAGTCAATCTGGAAAGAGTCGAGCGCTAGATTCTCTCTGGATTGGGTTGAACAAATAAATTCATTTATGAAGTCTATTCCTTGATTTTGGGATACACTTTACTTCCACGTCTTTCTTTGTTAGGGGTAGTTAGCTAGTTGTTCTCCTGATTTTAAATAAGTGCTCCTCCTGCGCGAGTGAGCAAGGAGATGGTTAGAAGTTAGATAGAAGCATAGTGATAGGGAGATAGCATATATCATGTAAGAGTCAGTATGATAGTAACAAAAAAAAGCAGAATCAGTATGACAAGAGACAGAGTTTGTTGCTAGTTTTCATATCAATAAAGCGATGTATACCATTCTAAGTTTATGAATAAAGTTTGATGAAGTTCTGAGTTTAGCACTTGCATAATTAGTAGATGCTTGCTAAGGGGGCCCACTTAGTAAGTATCTGTAGCTAGTTAGTTAGTTGTTCTTTTTCTGTTGATCATCAGTTAGATTTTATTTTTAAAGTTTTCATACAAACTCAGTCTTGTATTGCTCCTGCAGCATCGGGAATCCATCCCTATGCCTGTTCCTGCAGCATAAGGCCAGTTCATAGTTTGAGTCTCAGTCGTAGCTATTATGATTTCTGTTTTGGTTAAATCATGGTTGAGTTAAAAGAATTTTCCATTGCCTTCCTGTAGCATAGATAGAATTATTTCCAAGTATTTATTTCTGTTAAGTTGTGACCGAAACTAGTTCTTAGTGCATATATTGTGTTACGCCATTCAAAGTATACATTCCCTGGTTTGACAAGTAAATGAACGCCCATAAAGAGATATTGGTCACCTTCTGGAATGTCCAATTCCCAGGATAGGTTTTACTGTGATTTTCATATCCTTTTGTGGGCGCGACCACTACACACTAAATAATTAGTCGCTATGAGAACAAAAAACTATGTTGTAGAAACATGAGTTTTAATCTATAGAGGTTTGACCGTGTAATATCAACTTGCAAAGTACCCAGATATATAGACATATAAAAGGAATTCGCTTACTGTTAAACACAACTAAAAAAATTATAGTTCATAAAAGAACACACATTCCAAGAAAGAAAATAGGTTTGAAAAGGTATATTTTATTTCATTTATCGTAAAATATAATTATTTGCACATAGTTCCTTCTCTTCAGAGTATTGGGATAAACTATGAGATTCCCTTGCTCTCCTCTTTCATGTTGTGTGTTTGTCACAGTCTCTTATATTCCCCTTTGTCCTCTTCTCTACATTCTAGTTTCTCCCCTTCTTGCACCCAACAATTGTCCTATTCTTCTCCTTTTATATTCTCTTTTCTCTGGAAATCCCTTCAAAATATGGAAACTACCAAATCCTGCCTAAATGGGGTGCAACGCAAACAAATATTGTCATAAATGCTTAAAACTTATTTTTGGTTTCAAATTTCTTAGTCAAACTACATTTCCTCCAACTTCTCGCATTATTGTTCATTAGTGCTATAGAGAGTATAGGTAGATTTCCCTTCAATTTTTTTTAAAAAATTCAATTTTAAACTGTTACAAATAAATACAATGACAAGTAGAAAAATAAACACCAAAATGGGGTGGGAAGCCCCTACATAAAAATACCATGGTAAAAAAAAAATTGAGCCCTTGCTGAGTAGTGGCTAAAATTCTGTGTTGCCAGAGTTCAAAAAATTAGTTCATGCAAGAACCGTATTGTTGCTATAAGTTAGTAGACTTGCTGCTATGGGATGAATTGGAATGACTCAAATTTTGTTGGGATTAACCAAGTGGTATCTTCCACTAGTTCTCTCCTCTGTTTAGCCAGATACCTTTTGTATTCTTTTCTCCTAATCTTGCTAACAACTCTAGATTCCAAAATGCATCCAATATCCTTTTTCTCTCTCTCTCGAGTAGTTGTTCCATCCCTATTTCTACTAGTCTTTCCTCTTTCTCTTTATTCTTTAATGTCTCTACTTCATAGTAAGTGTGAAAATTATAAATATTAAAAACTCGAGAGATTCCTAAACCAATAGGTAATTCCAACTCATAAGCATTTTGGGAAATCTTCTTGATAATTTTACATGGTCCAATCTTCTTCCACTTGATCTTTTGAAAGGATGGATTAGAAATATTTCCTTTAATGGACATGTGCAAGTACCATATCTGCCACTTTGAAATTATCTTTTTCTCCTCTTCAGTGATTCCCTCTCTTTATATCGTTGGTTGCTCCAATTGAGTCTTTATTTCTAATGCAAATATTGCACGTCCTTTCTAAACTCTTCTCCTCCAACAATCCACACATGAACCTTGGTATTTGTAAGCTCGCTTATCTGAAATACCCATAGGTTGCATCCATAAAAAATTTGAAATGAGGCCTTACCTATGCTTTTGTTGATTGAATCATTACATAAGAAAATTTGGCTTGAGGCAATATCAAATCCCATTGACTAGGATTTTCACCAACCAAACATCTTGCAAATTTCCCAAGATTTGATTAAAAACTTCAGTCTATCCATCCATTTTAGGATGAATGTGCTAATCTCAACTTTAAATCGGTGCCTATTTTCTTCCAAAGCATCCTCCAAATACTTAGTACAAGCTTAATGTCACGGTTTGAAACTATAATTTTTCGGTAAGCCGTGCATCATAACAATCTACTTGAAAGATAAATTTCTAGCATGTGTGGACTCATTGGCCTTTTGTAATCTATAAAATGAGCTATTTTTTAGAGTCTACCAACAACCACAATTTATATAATCCTTACTCTCTGCACGTTCTTTCCAGCCCAATCACAAAATGCATGCTTATATCATCCTATGGTCTCTTTGGTATGGGTAATGGTTGGTATAGTTTGTTAATCCAAAGCGCATGACACTCACACCTCCTTGAAGTCCTCGGTCCCCAAAGCTTGAATGTAAGTTTTACCTATGTTGAATATTTTAGCCTTTCAGATTATTTTGGTTTCCTTTCCATTTATACAATTCATTTAACACCCCTACCCTAGAAATTCTAAAACATAATTTTTTCCTAAGTGTTTAATTTTTTATCCTTTTAGACTGTTTGGGTTTCCCTTTTTTTCATATCATTCCTTGGATTTCTTGACCCTCAAAGCTTGAAAGTCTTGAAAAGGCCTAGGTCTGTTGCATTTTTCAAAATTTAGACTTCTTCATCCATCCATCCTTGCTAGACTTTTGGAGTTTAAAATCTCCCCATACCCATTAAAATTGTAATCCCAATCTTGCCTTCCCTAGAATTTTATACCTTGACATTCCCCTTATTCCATTCTAAAATTCCTCTAAGTCTTTCCAAATTTCATGGTTCCCCATCCATTCGTCCTTTTCCTTCTATTCTCAATGCCTTGAGGGTCTAACTTTCATCTACAAACATCATCATACGTTTGGATTATTGGTGTACCACATCCCCTCATCCCATTGGAAAGTTGTTCAACGAAGACCCTATTTTTTATGATAAGGTGTTTTTGTCAGGGTATCAGAGGTGAACGTGCCCACATCCTCGGTCCGATAGGTGTGCGAATAAAATGCAGCCCGATGGATCGATGTTCTAGAAAATGTTTATGTCAAGACATGTGAGGATTTTATGCTCCACTCTAGCAAGCATAATGGTATGTGATGAACTGATACTCCAAAGGTCTTGATTTTTCTTTTTTTGGAGGTTCAAGAATAAAGATACCTAATCATGCAAAGGTTTGATAAAGTCTAAGGCAATTATTTTAATGGATATAAAGGCTTGTTTTATATTTCAATCCAGTTTCTTACATGTCCAATGTGAAATTATTGTTGTATATTTTTTCTCATGTTAGATTCAAAGGCAATGATGCCTTCTCTTACGCCAGATGTCATTTTTTATTCCATCGAATCTTCCGATGACCTTTTTCATATTCGTTGTGAGTTTATTTATCTCTCATTTTCAAAAACACTATTGTGAGTAGGTTTAACATACTCTATTTTCTTTTGTTGAATTTAAACAATTATAAAACCCTACCTCTACACACATATTTAAAAAAATCCACCTTCTATTTGGAAAATTATAGTGCTATTTATTTTTGTAATATTTTATTTTTATTTGAGTTCAATAAAACCCTATCAAAGTCCTTGTAAAATGTGCAGTTACATTTTCTTGAAATTTTTTGTCTTTCAATAAAGCTAGCATCACTATCTTGAGGAGGGGATTTCATGATAATAATTATTGGGATTGGACTTGGAGAAAATCTATACACCAACAGTTTTGTGCTAAGAAATTCTCATAGAAGGGGAGGTTATGAAGTCCACAAACCTAGATCAACTTGCACGGTGATGAAAAATGGGAGGGAACAAACACTTGGAAAATGATCGTGCAAACATAAAGTAGAAAGGAAAGGGGCAATAAGAATTGACTAAACAATTCCACCACTTTTGGATCAATTTCGAAGAGCGATTTAATCATTTCACACCACATAAGGTCATGTGCTAGGGAACTAAATCATCATTTAACTTTGGAAATGTATGCCTATTCAGTTTTGGGCCCTTGTAGAATCACCCTCAATAAGAATGGATATGACGCTAGTTTGGATCACAAGTTGTAGACCCACAACCATCACTTGTGCCTTAGCTTCATTATTTATTCCCTTAACATTTTTTTATTTTTGAGGCTGCCCTTGGTAACCATCTAGAAGATTCCTTTATGGCGTGCATCTGATACCTTAAGCTCTTATATTTGCACACGAGACACCATCATAATTTAACTTGAGAGATTCATTTGGTTGTCTTTCTCGAGAGAGAAAATATATTTTGTAACAACCCTTCGACGGGTCTTGTTGAAAATATATGTATCAATCTAGATGATACATGTTCAACGTGTGTAGCTATGTAAATGTTTATTATGCATGCTTAAAGAGTAGATTTGTCGATCACATTCATGAGATGTACTTGTTATTGGATGGCCCAATCTATACAAACATGATTATATCGCAAACATTCACATTTTTTTTTTTTTGATGTTTAAAATATAGCACCTACCAGACACAACAAAGGTATAACGCATAATAATACTTAATTCATCAATTAATCCTCTCTCATTTTTGTGAGAATCGTTGTGTATAATGATACATAAACATGCTTGTGATATGGTGAGGCTTCAACGTCACACACATTTGTAATAGAAAGCAATAATGTAAGTCACATTGTTATTGTTATTATTTTCCAATGTGCACGGTATGTGAGCAATAAGACGCTATATATAAATATGCCTATTTTTACCTTTTGTAGGTTGGCATATAATCAAATTTCATCTTGACTCAAGTATATGTAGTTCATTTAAATTTGAAACCTATAAGTTATGTTTGCTAGTTATATTTGAATTTTTAAATATATTGACAAGTTGCATTTACTAGCCATATTTAAATTTTCAATGTATAGACAAAGCATCACGATTGAAGCCTATAATATTACTTTTATGTTCGATTATACTAGTTGACTATTCTCTTATTAGTATGAATGCTATCTATTTTAAAATCCTAGCCCATATGAAACACGTGTTTTTTAATATGTTCTCCTAACTAGGATGAGAAGAGTTGAGACTTAAAAAATAAAGTCAAATTTTGTCTCAATAGATTTCCTTTACACATCTTTTTTATTAGAAACAGTTGTATAATTCTATATATATTAACTTTTAGAAATATATGATTGAAAACTCATAATTAATTTCTTAGAATTTTTTATATGCATTGTGGATGGAAATAGAGCGAAAATCCTGATTTTTTTAGTTGGATAAGTATGCGATAAAAAACATAAGCCAGGCCGTCACATTATCTTTATTCAAAGACGTTACAACACAAATTAAAGTGGACGAAAGGAGAAGAGGAGCAGCCCTATCGGCATTCTACATTCACTATCTTCATAGCTTCGAATCGTGGCTCTTTGGCTTCATATTTCTGCTGGCTGTAAACCTGCATATAGTCTCCAAAAAGATACTGTGGATAACTCAATAATTCATCGCAGGTCTCGCCAGCATTGACTTGAGCAGTGAGTTGAGATGCCATGCACTGGTGTATTTGCCGTTAGTGATGGCTTCCAACTGGTCCCCAATGTCAACAACTATTGCGTATGGAATGGGTTGTACGTCTACCCAAGTGCCATTGATGAGGTCCGGTCTAGGGCAAGGAGGATAATGGCTCACTTTGGTGCCGAAGAATGGCTTCTCTCCTCCTGCAAATGCCTCTTTCAGGTACTCTTTCTCTAGCCCCAGATTCAAGCTTATTAGTTCCAACATCTTTTCTGTCAATGAAAATATCTGGTTTCGAAACTCCTGGATGGTTTCCCTGAGTAAAATGCAATATAACGGGTGAGTCACACCCTTGGGGTATTTCCATTTCAATATCCAGAAACACTTGTATATACATAGTTATGATGAACATTTTGCTAATTTTACAATTTCTACGCATATTTATACAAACGTTTAAATTGTATTCTATTATGTCACTCAAGCGGCAATAGAATAGTTGAGTTGTTGTACTTGAAATCACTGGGTTGGGAAGGCCATAAATCGGACTCCTGCATCTCGTGTACTTGAAAAACATCCTCCCAATCAATGTTCTCAATCTTATTAGCCTCATCACTGTTAAGCTTATAGTGCTACGAGCAAACTTTCTTTACGCGGTCCATAAGTTCATGCTGTATGCCATGGTTCAAAAGCTGCAAGCACAGAATGAGAAATCACTTAAGCTTATAGTGCTACGAGCAAACTTTCTTTACGCGGTCCATAAGTTCATGCTCTCTGTTATGCTTATAGTCCACAAGATGAGACCAAGACCAACCAAATTAACTTGAAGCATAACCTCACCAGGTAATGCCTGATTCAAATCAACCTCCACCAAAATTTGAGCGAAAGAGGTGTGGGTAAAGTTCTTGGAAGCACAATCCACTTTCAAGAACCGACCTAGAGCATTACCAATACCTTCAAAAGTAGAGGGGCACCATAACTATAAGTGAAGATAAGGCAATTCACACAAACAGGCATAACATTAATGGGTTCCTTCAAGGGGTTGAAGGAATGAACCCAAGGCCTTATGGATAGGGGATGAGAAACCCATTCCCAAAAACCATGATCTAAGACTACCTGTCTATCCTCAGAAGAACAAAAGAAAACATTAAAAAACCTCTAGCAAAAGGGTAAATCTCAATCTTACCCTACACTAATGGTGTCCAATGCGTCGAGATCCACACGTGCAGATGCGGGAGGGAAGACCTCAAATTGCAAAACCTATAGATTAGTCCTGTCTCGGAGAAGAAATCAATGTAGTCAGAGACATCTTGACCAAGAGAAATCATAGGAGCAACACTAGCACAAATCAGAGGGCGCACAGAGCCCACCCCGTCCTTTGTGGATGGCATAGCTGATCAACAAGTGAAGGAGCAAGAACAAAGACATTAATGGTAGGAGATCCCAAAAATGTCCCCATAGAAGGAGGCCTAGGGGTAGCTAAGGCCTCCACCACAGAAGATAGAACATGTTGTTGAGAGAAAACAAGCCTATTACCCACAAGATCTATAGCCAAATCGCACCGTGGTGGAGAGAAGATAGGCTACTAGTTCAACGCAAGGGAGCGGGATGGGCGGGGGGAGAGGTTGTTCAAATTCATAGCAGAGCGGGCATTAGAATTTTTAGTTGAGTGAGAAGCACGGGAGGCATGGGATGAGTCCATATTTCAAAATTCAATGGGCCTTGATAATATTTATGAAAATTTTACCATAAAACTATCATCTATATGATAAATGTTAAATGTGTGCTATGTAAAATTTTATTATGTGCTTAAAGAGTAGATTCATTAATTGCATTTATGACATTCTTTTTTTGGATGGATCAATCTATACAAATATAATAATATCACAAAAATTCACACTTCGTGATTTATTCACTACTACATAGAAGGGGGGCTTAAGACAATTTTTTAGACAATTTTTGAGTAAATTGTCTTAACTTGAGACAAAAAAAAAGTTGTTTATTGTCTCAAGTATTGTCTTTAAGGGGGTGTCTCTATAAAGACAATATAAAATTGTCTCTATAAAAACAATATTACATAGAAGTATTTTTGTCTCTTTAAAGACAATATGAAATTGTCTCTATAAAGAGAATATGACATAGAAGTATTTTTGTCTCTTTAGAGACAATTTCACGTTTGTCTCTTTAGAGACAATTTCACTTTTGTCTCTTTAAAGACAATAGTTGGGATTAAAGACATATTGTCTCTACAGAGACAATATGTAAAAATTGTTTCTTTAGAGACAATATGTAAAAATGTATTAAAAAAATAAACAATTCAATGTTTTCAAATTCTCATCGTCCTCCTATTTGTTGGAGTTTTTATTTTTTATTTTTCAAATACGATGGAAAATTATAATAGAAATTATCAATGATTTTGAAGTTGGAACAATGAACAGTTGTCAAATACACAAAGCATAATGTTCATAAAAAACAAAGAAAATAATGCATCCTAATCCAAATTCATAAAGTAAATGCCAATAAGTATTTTTTTATTTATAGTTTATAAACTTGTTCATACAATCATGAGCAACATGTACGTCATAACATGACATACACAAACGATTCATTTCTAGGAAAGAGAAAATGTTAATATTTTCCTAAAATCCATTGGAATATACCCAACTACCAGCATAACTCTTTCGAGCATGGCAAGGTAGCTTGACAAAGAGTTGACTCAATTGTCTGGACTGGACAATTTTGCTTCAGAACGGGAACTTTCTTCTTGCATGCTTATGTATGGTCCTCTCAAAGGCTGATAACTTTTCATTGTAACAATCCACTAAATCATGTACTTTGTTATTGATGAACGACAAGATTTCCAAATCATCTTTGAGCATAACACAACCTTTCAAGATTTTGATATGATTTTGGAGAGAGTTGAATTCTTCCTTTAAGATAATCAATACGGTGAAAGCAAAATTTTCCTGCAAGCAAACAATATTAGATTTAACAAGTAAATCCATTTGCATTATTCATTTAAAGAACCACAAATCCACAAGTCTCTACACATTAACTGAAAATAATAAATCTGCAAATCAAACCCCAAAAAAATATCCAATTATAAGCAACCACTACACTAGTCATTTGATAGCCCAAAAGTGAAAATATGTGATCCCAAAAAACTTTCACAAATATTTTCTTTCATATAACTTACTGCTCAAGCTGGGCTGCAAACTGTGCAATTTTAAGTTGGCACTGGTTAGCCATACTAGTAACTTCTTCACCTTGATAGAGCCCTGCAACTCGCTCAAACTATTCCAAAGCCAGTTCCAAAGTTTCTTCAGCTTCATATATTTCACCGAATTCCTGTAGAAAACAATATTTTGAAGTACATTGGAAATCTAAATTATGGAAATTGACTTATAAATTTCCAAATCAAAATCTGGTTGATGACCTCCAATATCCCAATTGAAGTATAAAACTCTAGAAACCAAAAGATCTGATAGATACATGAAATTCTAACTTTATAAATTATAAACAATAAAATTCTGCTTAGACACAACCAACACACAGAACAACCAAAACTCTCAGGTAAGCCAATTTCAATTATGATGCTAAGGTAAATCAATCACAGAAAAAAAACTAAACGGACAAGGAAAATCTCTATGAAATTTAGTGTAATGAAGAACAATTTAGAAGCTGTGATAGTTTTAGCATAACAAGGAGTACAATACAAGAAACAGCTGTGAAAAGAAGTACCAAGAACTGGAAGTTACAGCCATCTCCCACTTTAAGAAAAAGACACAAAATAATGGACTGGAAAGAGAGGACAGCCATAGTAGTGCCAAAACTAGTGTTGACCTTAGAAACTACTATCTTTGGGTCACCATTCAAATTCAAGGAGGACTGTTTGGTCTTTGCTCTATCTATGACCCCAATCACCTCTTAATATGACCTAAGTTTGGAAATGGATGAGGTATAACTCACCATTATAGATTGGGTTCTCAAGGGAAACTTTAACATGGTTGTATACTCTTTTGACATACGTTGGAGTAACAACTCACACTTGTCTTGAGTTAAATTTGATGCTTCTAGATCTTAGCCCATAATTCTTTGGGTGTTTTTGACTCATTCACTAGATTTGTATAAATAGTTAAAATCACCATTGGTCCACTTGGAGTAATCGTAAAGATAGATTCTTCAGAAAATGAGTAGATTAGATTACATTAATCTCTAATGGTTCAAACAAGTTCAAACTTAAGCACACTTACCTAGATTAGAGTTCAAATGCTGCAATTGATTCCAGATAAAATTTGCATGCTAATTTGCACCATATACAAGAGCACATGCACTGCCCACTATAGCCTTCTTCCACTCAGGCGCAGTCAAAGCCAGCAGTTTGCAGAAAGAGGGGGGCTTGCCACTCACCCTGTTGACTTTGCTACTCATGTCCTCTAGGTGAGTGGACAGGCCTGATTCAGGGCTGGAGATGCTCAGTCTTCTCAAATCGCTCGTCCTTGTAGAGGAAGCTCCATCTCCTAGTTCTGCAGAGTTGTCCTCCTCAAAAGTTGCACGATGCTGCTAATGCATGCTCCATAGCATGTTGTAAACTCCATTTTATTGATTAATAAGGTCCTCATGGAGACCTGATTCAATGACTTGTCCCCTCTGAACCAGTACAATTTTGTTAGCATTTTGGATTGTAGAGAGTCTGTGAGCCACAACTACAGTAGTCCTTCCCATGCAAGCTCGGTCAAGAGCTTGCTGCACAACTTTCTCAGATGCTGTGTCTAATGCACTTGTTGCTTCATCCAAGAGAAGGATGGGAGGATTCTTAATCATGGCTCTTGCAATGGCGATTCTTTGTTTCTGACTTCCAGACATTTGAATTGCTCCCTCACCCACCTACAATATTTAAATCATCTTTATTTGAAAAAGTTTTTAATTCAAAAAATCTATTCTCTAATAAATAGATATCTTTTTAAATTTGAAAGCTTTTAAATTTGACTGTATAAACATTTTTCTATCAACATTTGAATTCATTACCGAATCTTATGTTCTCTAAAATCAACGTGGTAAACAAGTCTGGTTCTTGACTCACTAATCCAATCTGATTCCTCAATAGACCTTTTCCAGCACCTGCCCTTTGCTATCATCAAAATCTATGGTAGGTACCCTCTCAATCATCTTAGCTATGCAGTCTGCAGCAACACAGGCCTCACTAATATACTTCAAGTTGGGTAGGACAGTTCCAAGAGCTCTGTTAATTCATTACAATGATTTCAAAAAGCAATTGTGAGTACACTACTGGAAAAGATGAAAGGAAAAAAGCAGTGAATATACTAGAAAAGAATTATTAGGACTCGTACAGGCCTCCAGTGACAAATGCAAGACCAGTTGCAAAGACTCTTCCACCGCTCTCGCCTTCGTACATGACCAATCTGCTTGCATACCATGACAGGAATGCCCAGATGGCAAAGGCGACTCCATTGCTGCCAATGGCCAAGCCTTTGGCCAGTCCTTGTTTCATTACAATCCAAGCAAAGGAAATGAATAAGACACGAACTTATTTTTAAATATAGATGGTAGGAGTTGGATGGAACGTGTTTCTACCTGCAATATTCTACACTTTAAAATCAATATATAAAAGTTAAAACTAAAAAATTTGCCAACAAATTTATAAAAGTTCTCTTCGAATTTCAAATTTAAAAAAGGGCAATTTTGGTAACTGAATCCAGCTTTTCAACTTGTAAAAATGATCAACTTTCTATACAACATTGATTAGAGAGAATTAGTGTCCCTTTCCACTGAGCGCATCTTGAATCACATGTGTATCGTTAGAAATGGTGGTGATAACTTGTGACGTGCTAGTCTCCCCATTATCAAAGAATACAACGTCTTGTCTCAAAACAGCTTTCAGATACCTTGTGCGCATACAAACTGCCCGTCTCTCTCCGGTTCGTGTCCAGCAAAATCCTTCTACAAATCACATCAACATTAAAACAAATATACAGGATTCAACCCATTGATTCACTTACAATACCACCCAAATCAAATTATGAAGAAAGTAGTAGTTATACCCAAGAACGCCGCCATCCATACAGCTATCCCAGTGTAGACAAAGTATAAAGTATACTGCACACAACAACAAAAACATAAATAGTAGCAAACCTTAAGCTTTTTATATTTCAATGCATGACACTGACCACGTACGACAAAAACTATAAAGTAAACTATCAGAAAAACTAAATTTTAGACTCTTAATGGAACAGACACTATTATGATAAGTGCAAGTTGCAACAATCATTGTCTCCAACAGATCTCCAAACACAACTGTTTTATTCATCAAAAAATAGAGCAGCCCACATTGCGTTGAAATCTCGGTCAAGAAGGTCCAACAAAGCTGCAGACAAACAATCTTAAAAAGAAACAAATGTTACAATAAACAAGGAAATTGTACTTGATTTATATCATCCATGAAGACTTGGGAAGATTCTTGTCCTCCTCCTAGTTATAATAATACATTCTTCTTGCTCTTCAACTTGAAAGCAAATGTAAGACAACCTTTAGATAATTTGTACTATAATTATTAACAATCAACAGATTAACATTCTATCATTAAAAAATGCCAGCATATTGTACTACCTCAGGATGCACAATTCTAAATGCCCCAATGCTCTTCCCTTTAAACATAATATTTGCTTGTCTACTAAAGAAAAACTCTGGCTCCTGCAATCAGAAAACATTAGAGCAATGTTATTTATAAATTTCAGTAAAGTATTTATGCTAGATATGACTACTAGAATATTCAAAGAAAGTTCATTATCCTTTTTCCCCTATACTAATTAAACAAAATCATTTGAATCTTACATGAGATGGCATTATATAATAGCCTGAGTTATCTCCAACTGAAACAAACGGTACACCGACAACTTCCATAATTCTGTCCACCAGACCATGAATTACCTGCAGGAATCAACAAGTAAAACATGCAATGAGAAAATGCAGGGTATCTCAGACTTAATACTAAGAACTCCTTTTGTCCCCAATCCCTGAAAGCATAAAGGCCTTTCTATAGGATGAAATGATCAAATTTCAATTTTATAGTGTAACAAATTTATTTCCAATCAAGAGGAGTTCCATTCATTCAATTGTTTAAAACAATGAAACAGAAAAGTATCTATCATATTAGACATAAAAATATATTTAATGCTCTTCAAGGAAACAAATCCTATGACAGATATATATAGATAGCCGAAATGAATGACTAAAAAGACAAAATAGGAAAGCGGAAAAACAATTCAATATTTGAAGTATTTCAACATGAATTATAAGAAACACCCCTTAATTGATAAACTTACATATGAGACCTCTCGTTGGTAGTCAAAGTCAGACCTCAAACCTCACCATAGGTCATTCACCCCTAGAGCATGAACTTGAGATGAGGGGGGCCGGCTAGTGACATCATCCTCGCTCTTGCCTTGGGTCTTCACAAGCCCATGTCCAAGAGTTGACCTATGCAAAGTTGGAGTTCCTAACTTTAAAGGACTGGTAAAAGCAGCCAAATGAAGAAACAGATATATCTCTTCAACCAAGATGTTAGCTTATATTTTAGTTCTCAAGGATGAATGGGAGTGAAAAAATTAATTCTGCAATGAATTAGTATGACGAGGAATTATCATGAAAAGATTGATTAGCTTCAAGAAACCTCTTAGCAATTCATCTACAAGTGACTCTTCAGGCTAGCAATCACCAGGCCTACCAATGGAAACAATAAAAACCTAAAATTTGAAAGAAAAAAAGACATTGGATATGTGGTGACAGACAAAGTTGTAAGGAAGAGAAGAGGTTGCAGAATGATTGCCAAATATAAAAGTAGAAAATAGAGTGTGGAATGATGAGGCCATGAAAAGCCTTGTGATTGTAATTGAAATTGAATCAAATAAAATCAAATTTGTTTGCAATCTTTATCTTAGTGAATTAAGATAGTAATTATCTGTTTGGTTTTGAATTTGTGAACGGTTCTTGAGTAGAGGGAGGGGAGTCCTTTTTGGGTCAATACCTACTGCGCATGATTCATTAAATCCCAAGGGAAGGAAGTAAACAAAATATAATAAGTTCCAAAAATACTTACTAATAGTACTCACTTGGAGTTGTTTCATTGGAGTTGTTTGGTTGGAGGGAACTTTTTTCGTCTGAATGAAAACTAGGCAAGTTGCTTGCAATAATCGATGTAAGGAACATAAAAGATCTTGCAAAAAATTATTTTGTTAAGTTCTTCTTTTCTTCCAATAAGTCCTAAGAGCTAAAAAAAGCATTCTAATCTATATATTCTATTGTTTTCTTATCCACGATCAATCCCACATGATTAGACAACAATAGACTCAAACATAAGAAGCAAACATGTCTTATGTTAATTTTTTTCTATCCATCCTCTTCCTTTATGTCCTCTTTCTACGAGGAACTATACTAATACGAGGCACTATTCTAATTGTGGGTGTCAATTGTTCATCACATTGGACACCCTCCTCATTATTCTCTTCTCCCACTTGCTCCTCATGTTCCTCTAGCTCCTCTTCATGCTCCCTACCCAATGAGTTGGATTGTTGGGCTTCCTATACACAACAAAATTTAACTCATTAAAATAACATATCAAATCACAGTTTTAGCTTTGCTTGTTTCATTTCTCTATGCAAAAAAGAAACTATTATAAGTCTAGGTGTATCTATCTATTTCAATATCTATATCATTTGTTTTGCAATGGAAATGAAAGAAAAATATGAAATTTTATTATATCCCATCATGCAAAGAACTTACCTCAGATTCATGACTAGTGACTAATTTCTCCCCTTGATCTAGCATATGTTGTCGAAGGCCTTTGGAACCATGTAGTAAAGCATATTTTAGGAGGTCCTCTGAAGCTTCCTTTTGAAATTGGTGAACCTACATAAACAATTATAACCAAATTTATAAGGTATAATGACTCATAAGATACAATTAACTCACAAGTTAATCATGACCTTTTTATGAAATAAAGAATACAATAGATGAAAATATTGACTTACCAAGCCACCACAAATGTTATTGTACCCACCAGATCCTAATTTATGAGATCCAATACTTGACACCCTAGCTTGGGTTGCTTTTGTTGTATCTCAAAGGCATCTTTTAGATCCTGGTCATGC
The DNA here is from genome assembly GCA_007258455.2 of Sequoia sempervirens. Lineage (NCBI taxonomy): Eukaryota > Viridiplantae > Streptophyta > Pinopsida > Cupressales > Cupressaceae > Sequoia > Sequoia sempervirens. The sequence continues at coordinate 38,530,409 of VDFB02379711.1, read as the reverse complement.
AGATGGCCTATAGTTTGGATTATTGTGGGCCTTCCTCTTAAATTTGGAATCTTTCATAAGCTCATCCCATGTCACTTGGTCTATGATCCAAGCTGGACGTGGATATCTTAAGTCTTTTGTTAGCTTTGACCTTAGATTGTCTTGTTTAGAGTGAATGTATTTCCGAGCAATATCTAAAATAAATTCCTTATTAAAGCCAGGATTTCCAAATGCTACTATGACATCCTTAAATAGTTCATCTTTCTTAGCATTGGCTTGCTTCCTCCAATCCATTTGAATGGTATTGCCAAATAATTGTTCTGCACGACAAAAAATGAAGTGAAAGAATTTCAACCCCATTTCATCCTTCAAGACATTTCCTTCTGAGGTGAGCAAGATTGTAACTTCTTGCGTTCCTTTTGTGGTCACCGAGGATATTGTTGTAGTTATAGGGGTTGAGGTAGATGCCCCTATAGGTACATCAGTCACATTGTCATTTATTTCTTGTATTTACAATGAGATCATCAAACAACCATTTAATCACAAATTAGAATCACAAAGCAACCATGTAATCATCAATACTGCTTTTACTAGTCAACATGTTATGACATTGATAAAAGTAAAATATGAACTAGAAAAGAATAATAAGATAATATTTCCATATTATTCTACCTGTTCATCTGAAGTAAGCCTTGCACTCCCCAGCAATGTCCTCTCCCATAACTCAATTTGCTTAGATATTTCTCTCCTAATTTTAACATTTTCAGGAGTATCTGGTAGGATCCTTAGTATTCTTGATTGTGACTCTATAAGACTCCTCAAGGAAACTTGTTCAGGTGTTGGTGGAAGAACTCTAACTGAACCTAGACTTGATGTAGAGGGCATGCTATGAGGTATTGTGCTTGATGCCACACTTGTTATAGGTGTTTCCGGTCTAGATGTAGAGGGCATGCTATGAGGTATTGTGCTTGATGCCACACTTGTTATAGGTGTTTCCGGTCTAGATGTAGAGGGCATGCTATGAGGTATTGTGCTTGATGCCACACTTGTTATAGGTGTTTTCGGTCTAGATGTAGAGGGCATGACACATCTTTTTGAAACATCCTGCAAGGCACAAATATAAATATTAAAGTGGTATTATGGCAGAAATAACATAATCAAACCCACACGAACATATGATTGAATCTTACTTTTTGCACAAAAGTGGGTGTATCGGATGGCATAATTGGATCTTGCATGCCAACAAGATGCATTCTTGGGGGAATTACTCTAGAAATGTCCTATCTAGCAAAAACACAAATATTAAAAAAATATAAAAGGTGAAATAAGTTAATTAAATGCACAAGAATCTAGATCAAATCTTACCCCTGGCATAATACTAGATGTATTAAAGGGCGTGATAGGTGTCAACACAACTTTAGAGATGGCCTGCATTCCACAAACATAAATTAACATAATATAATATGAAACATAAGATAATTGAACCTATAGAAGATAATTTTCAAACTTACCTCATTCACCATCATAGCAATGTTTTTCCCTTGCCCGTTCCTTAGCATTTCAATTAGCCCATTTAAGATCAATGGATCCCCCATAGTAGAATCGGGAGTACCCATTGGCACATTCTTAAAGAAACACATAATGACATAAAATGACAAAATATTAATTAAAGAACATATGCAATTGATATTAGTAATATAAGTCAAATTCACTAGCACATGAACAATAACATACATAATTTTCATTATGTTTCCATACATAAGAAAAATATAAACAATCCTCAACTTCCAAAGTTTTTTCAGCTTTAAGGTATTGTGTTTCTCTTGCTTAGGTGTCAATTGCATAAAGTTCATAGGTGTTGATTGCATCTTTCTAATAGATCAATTAGGAAGGAGGCGGCTTGCAATATTGCGCTTGATTGGTGTAATAGGAGCATTAGTTTTATTATCAGTGGTCTTCTACCTTACTACAACAGATGTGCCCAGTGTCATGAGACCAGAAAACCATTTTGTTGCTGAACTTTTATGCACTGCCACACATTCTGAACAACACACATCTCGGTCTATTTCATGCCTTGACTGTTTCCATAAGGCATGTGCGTTTTGTGTTGCTCCTCAAAACAAGGTATATGTATATCTTCAATCCTATTCAACAACAACCTAAAAAATGAAAGGTTATTAAATGTCAATCACCTATAGCAAGCATATGCTTCCTACTAGATCTATTATGATCATATTATGTCTAATCATTGCAGATGCAACCAGGTAGCTGTTTAATTCACAATGGGACTGTTGCTGACATTTGCACTAGTAGTTCTAGATCTTGGTACACACAATCTTGCCCAAGTAACTATGGTTGGTTAGCTTTGGTTGGCCTTGTACTTTACATTGTGGCATTCTCCCCTATGATTCAGATTCCATGCATGCTATTACCTGATATTAAATTTATTCTCAGCATTGTTTTTTAACTTCTTAAACCCTTTAAGGCCATTGCTATATTTTTTATTTTCTTTGAAGTAGTATTCCATATTTTGTAAACTCTTGTCAAATTTTCCCTAAGCACTTATGTTCAAGCAATCATATATGAGGATAAAAATTACTTATGATTTTTGGAGATTAGAGGATGAAAACCATTTGGTTTCAAGAGTTCAATTGCTACAGCTGTGACAGTTTTCCAGTGGAGTCAGGAAGGTTATTTAAACTTGCACACCCTTCTATGTTCGACGTTGCATCTGTGATAGGCTGCCAATGGAATCAAGGAGGTTATTTAAACCGTTACAATATTTTATTTTCAAGTGTTGTAGTTGCACTAGATTGTCAATAGAATCAAGGAGGTTATTTAAACCTTTGAAACTTCCTATTATGTTCAAGTGCTACAGTTGTGACAGGTTGACAATGGAATCAGGGAAGTTATTTAAACCTCTACAAATTTCTATTTTCAAGTACTGCAGATGTGATAGGTTGCCAATGGAAACGGGAAGGTTTTTTGAAACCTCTACAATCTTCTATGTTCAAGTGTTGCAACTGTGATAGGTTTCCAATAGAATCAGGGAGGTTATTTGAACTTTTACACCCTTCTATGTTCAAGTGCTGCAGCTGTGACCGGTTACCAATGGAATGAGGGACATTATTTAAACCTACACAGTCCATTATATTCAAGTGTTGTAGCTATGACATTTCGTCAATGGAATCAATTTCAGAAGATTCATCCAAAGAGGAAATTGATTTCCTAGCTGAAGACTGATGATTTTCAATAATTTTATGGATCACAGTTGGTTACAAATTACAGGCACCCAGTCTATTTTTATCATGTTAATAGCATGTTAATTAGCATGTTAATAGCATGTTATTACCTACAAATGAAGGCCTTGGGATTTTCTTGGAAAGGAAACATCAGATCCTAGGCTCTCTGTAGAACACGACATTAAACAAAAGTCTCTAAAGGTATTAGTGGAAATATATTATGGAAGGAAACCTCACAGCCCTAAACTTACTTCATCTAGCAAAGCCCATTGCAACCCAGAAGATAAAAATTCAAACACTAATCCAAGAGGTACTGGTTCACATTACATATTTATTTTCAATGGTATTTAACAGGGCATATAATTTTTTATTTTTTAGGTAGGGCTTTAACATTAGGCAGGTTTGCAGTTAAAAGGTAACTATATAGAAGGTTGTTGGTAAGTACGAGTGTAGGGTTAGATGTGTAGGGTTATTGATTACAAAAATACCATCATATAAAACTGATATGCAGTTAATATAGTTTTTAACTATAGAGACATGTGACATTTAAACTCAACATATTTTCTACGGCTATTCATTTTTGCTAAAATGAAATCTTTATCAGGTGTGGAGGGTGACAATTATAAGAAGTCAACTATTAGCAGATGTAATGTTGAATCCATGATGCAATTCATAGAGTTTTTTTTCACACAGTCAACCATTGCAACATCTTCCTCTTTATCAGCATTACCCTGGCCTACAATCATTCCTGGTTTTGAAATTCCCAAGCCACCTAATTTAACACAGGTTAACAAAAACTCAATATACTTGATTGACCTGAGCATAATTCTGTTACTAATAGACACGTTAATGACTCAAAATTCCTAATCATCTACATTGTAAACTCCCAGAACTAATACTGAACCTATAAAGAGTTAATTATATCAAGTATTGAATCCTCAAAACCATCTTAAAGTGAAGATGATGATCAAACAATGTCATTCTCACATGAAATATCCTCATCTGATGGTATAAATGCACCATCATTAATGGGCCCTAAATCCACAAATAAATTAATACCATAGTTTTCATGGTCTTCTTCACCTTCAACTAAAGGTAAATGAAAATCAATAAATTCATCATCTTCATGGACTTGATGCTCATGTGGTTGCTCATATCCTTCAGAAACTTCAGTAAACTCATCATGATCTTCATCTTGGTCATATGCATCATTACCAATAAAGTTTTCATCATCTCCATCTTGGCCATCTGTGTCTTCAAGGGGGACTTCTGCATCTTCAAGAAAATCATGGTCCTCTACATCTTGAACAAATGTTACTCTTCGTCCTCTTGGATCATAATCAATCACGAATGACCAACCAGGTTGTTCTAAATTGGGAATTAGAAATATCTGCTCACATTGATTTGAAAACACATAAGGTTCAGAAGTGGCTTCAAACCTAGATGTATTGATCATATGGAATCCATTCTTGTGCAGAAATATAGTTTTGTCTTCACCCACTTTGATAAGCTTGTACCATTGAACACAAAAAATAAATTTTTTGAAAGATATAAAATCAAGCTCTATAATATCCTCCAACACTCCATAATAGCAAAGTGTGTTTGTGATTGGTTGTCTATCATTTGCATGTGAATGACATTCCACCTCAAATGATGCTCAAATTCCACAATCATAAGTTTTTCTCTTGTCATCAACCTTTTTGATGTGAAAATGATGACCAAAATTCCACATTCCTTTGTAATATGTTACCTGTATTCATATAAATATTAACTAATTAGATTCAAGGATGAAAAATTTAAAAGGAAAATCACTAAATACCTCAAATATGTTAGTATATATGCATCACATCCCCATTTCTAGATCCTTTAACAAAATTTAGTTGTTGTTGTGTCACTCTATTCTTCCCCTTTGTTGCCTCATGTTCAATATTGGTCTTTAGCCAATTCCATGAGCATCTATTTGGCCATTTTCTTTTATGGGCTGCAGGAAGTCCTCAAGCAGTGTTTTGACCATGTCTATTATATACATTGGTCCATGCCTTTTCATCCTCTAAGTTCTTTTGTTCAGTGTACTTCTCCATCCATTCCAACATAAAGTCGAAATTATATGCAACATACAAATGTAATGACTCCCACTCCTTAGCATCTACAATGAAAAATAGAATTTTTCAATAAATTAATAATGATTTAAAGCTATGTCCTATAAAATTTAAGATAAAAACAATTACTTCAAACATTTTTGTATACCTTTTATCCTCTTTGAAGTCCCTTGAACCTCTAATTTTTCTTCTTCAAATGATTGAGGTTGGTTACCATCCCATAATCGAGGAGCTTCAAGATGTAATTCAGGTAAGTACTCACTCAAATAAACCATTGTCTAGAAAACCATGTACCCCTCAACCATGGACCCTTTCGGTCAAGCCTTTTGCCTCACAAATTGTTTTAGAACCTTCATATATCTCTCCACGAGCCACATTGTCCGAATATGGATAGGACCACACTGTTCAATCTCTTCTACTAGGTGTACAAGGTAGTGCTCTTGAGAATTGAAGAAGCTTGGAGGGAAGTACATTTGAATATCACACATCAAAAGTGGAACATTCCTCTTCCAATAATTCAATTCATCCTGATGTATCTCTTTAGATGAAACCCACCTATAGATATTAATGTGTATTATAATAAAGACTTATTATTTGTTCAAAACTAAAGGAATAAACGTATATAAAGGTATTACCAATAATGCACTTCAAAGGATAAGAGTCATGGAAGAGTATGCATGATGGATTCAAAATACCTCAAATATTTGGATAATTTGTAAATAGTTAATGTGACATCACGATCAAAGGTGCTCGGTATTGCTGCGGGCAACACATACTACATGACCATTAACAAAAACAATGTTAAAATATGCATGAAATTATGTTATCACTAAGATATACAAATTTCTAATTATGTTGCCAACAAATGTGACGTTCTAAGAAGTTACCTTAATCTAATTGTGCCAATCATGTGTTTTTAGCCTAGAGAACTCTGACCCATCTCTTGTGAATAAGTTTTTTAATGTCGCACCAAAACCAGAAGGAAATCTTATGCTTTTCATTGTATCAATGATGTTTTCTTTCTCCCTTGACATAAAAATCCATGGAGCATGAAAAAATGTGTTATTTTCATGCAACCACATGTTTGGCATGATATTGGCAACTTGGAGGTCCTTTCGTAACTTTATTTGTGCTTCAAGGTTGGTTCCATTTAGATGTTTCCACAATCACTCTGCCACATTTTTCTCGATGTGCATAGTATCAAATAGGTGGGCTATTGGAAAGTTCTCATAATATTGTAATTTGTAAAAAATAGATAGTCTTTTCATTCCCAGTGGAAAGCCTTTCCCTTCTTTTTTGTCATCTAGTGCTTTCCACCTAGCAGGGTTCATCTTTCTTGGCTTCCTCATTTCCACCTCCTTTCCATTGAACTTTGTTTTGTCACGCACTCGATAGCGATGATTTTGTGATAAAAATTGTCTATACTCATCATACACAATTTTATTCAGATCCTTTGACTGCCTATACAATGTTTTCGGCCCACATGATGGAAAACCATGTTTCCCCTTTGTTTGTAGCCCTAAAATAAGAATGGAAATGATATTTAGTAAAATGGTAAAATGAATAAAATAATTAGAAATGTAATTTATAATATATTACCACAACAAAAAGAGAGTCCCGGGGCATCATGGATTGTCCAGATAAGGATCGCATGAAAGAGGAAGTTTCTATCATTGATAGGTCTTGATACATCGTACATATTTACACCATCCCATAATTCACGAAGCTCATCAATGAGGGGCTCCATGTATACATCCATATCCTTTACCTGATACTTCCCTAAATAAACAAAAAGTTTTTTATTAGGATTTAACTAAGTTGAATTTTTCTTTTATATAATTTTCAAGAAACCATTGCATTAATATGCTCTAGTACCTGGTATGATAAGAGTTAACATTGCATGCTCCTTTTTCATTGCCATCCAAGGGGGGAGATTGTTGTTAATAATGAAAACTGGCCAAACAGAATATGTTGTTCTAAGATCTCCAAAAGGATTGACACCATCCATTGCTAGAGAAATTCTTGCATTCCTCGGCTCATTTCTTAAATGTGGCCATTTTTCCTCAATCTCTTTCCATTGTTTGCTATCTATAGCCATACACATGACACCATATTGGCTCCTCCCTTGTGCATGATAATGCATATATTTTTCCAACTCCTTGCATGTGAACATCCTCTCAAATCTTGGCTTTAGTGGAATGTGTCGTAGTACTTTATAAGGAACCTTCTAGGATACTTGATCTTGACGATACCTGTTTGTGTGACAAACTGGGCACTGTTGCAAATTTGCATTATTTCCATAGTATAGTATATGGTCATTATGACATGCATCATATGTATTGTACTCCATTCCAATGTATTTCATCACTGAAGATACTTCTCTATGAGAATGAGGCAACTTATTGTCCTTTGGAAGTATTTTGTTTGCCAAAAGTCTACATGAGGCAACAAATGATTTTTATAAGATAAGTATACACAATATTCGAAACTTTCAAGACATTTAGATCATTAATTTATAAGAATATTGAATCCTACCTTAATATATCGGTAAAGCATGTGTTTGTCAATCCATGTGTAACCTTCAAGTTCAACAACAACATAAGTGTCGCCTATATAGAACTATCTACATTTGGGAAAAGAGGTGTCCTAGCCAACTGAGCTAGGGGTGAATCAATAACTTCTTCAGAAGATGTATAGAAGTCTTGGATGAATTCATTACCAACCTCATTTATTTGCGAAGCGGTATCATCCATAAATGTGTCTTGTTCTTCATCTTGAGAGCGGCTATCATTAGTGACATCCATTGGTTCTTCAAGAATATCGGGAACTGGAAGTGGCTTTTCACCAAAAAATCAATTGAAATGATCAATAATAATTTATTAAATAATATGCATATTTATTTATGATAAGAATAACAATTTGTTAATTATAGTGTACCTCTTCTATATAAACTCTATACTTCAATCTATGGATACCAACAAGTCGCCGCTTCTTTAGTTTCCTATTTTGGCACCTTTTTCAAGTGTAATATATCATTTCATTAAAGTATTCATCTGTCCCTGGAGCAGGTCTTGCTGCCTGTTCATCTGAATATTTAGATGATGATGATGTACTATTTCCCTGAATGCACCATGTACCATCAACAATAAGAGTACAACTTTTAACTTGAGTATTACTTCTTTTTGAAAAGAACATGACTCTTAGGTGCATGATATGATACAGCTTAAGAAATTCAAAACTTTGAAAATTTGGTTTTAAGGTTACTAAGTTACCGGGTTCTTCAAAAACGGACTTTGTGCCCGCTCTGGGAGAATTTGGGTATGGGAGCAACCTGGAGAGCACCTGGGAGTGCCCAGGAAGCCCAGGGTTGCAACCTATCATTGACTAATTTGATGCATCTAAACACCTTTTTACAACTTATTTGTCAGTTTGTTCAGGCCATACTTATACTAAGTTTGACCCATATATCAATCATGATCATCATTTTTTGTTGCAGCAGTTTGTGATCTATTTTAGCTTTGGGTTTCAAATTAATTTCAAAGGTTTTTTTTTTCAAGGTGTTTTCTAATTTGGAGGGTTTTATTGATGTCACAGAGTTTCATAATTCATTTAAGTTACTCTAAAACATATGTTTTTTCATCACTAACTAGTCCAATCTTTCAATCATAAAAATTATATGAAACATTACTCTATGTGCTACCAATTAAATCCTAGGTTAGTGTTTCATTTCATTAAAATGATACTGCAAGTACCAAAAACAACAACATAAATACCTGGTCTGCCATTTCATATAGACACCAAAAAAATAGCCTAATAGAAAGCTACAAAGCAAAGTGTGTGGATGCTAGTTAGGATCATTACATAAATAGCTACTGAAATATATGAAAACATGTATCCCAAAAAAAACCTATAAATTATACTAAAATATAGCTTGAGCGACAAAAAAATATGAAGATTCAATTAAAACTCACATAGAAATTGATTATAAATTGCTGATGTAGAATAACCTGAAATACATGGATTTAAATTAATTATAACAGCCCACATACAATTACCATATACAATAATTTATAATTACCATATACAATTTATTTAGAATTAGCCCAACTGACTCTGATCAAAAGATAATTAGTCTTTTACTTGCCTACTTAATGGATGTAAATCACTAACAAATACAAAATGAATGATAAATACAAAATCTGTTATTTTATTAAATTTATCTCTATTATGTGTACACTTGATTAAAGATAGTTGTTGAGCAGATCTAATGTTAGGGATCAAGTTGTTTTTTCTGGTCAACCATCAAGTCAAAAATATAGAAAAACTTTAAAAAACTAAAAAAAATCATTTTTTTGGGGTGGTTTGCTTGGATTTAGTTTAGCTCTCCTACTAGATGAACTTGGATTTGCTCGAGTTTTCTATGCAATGGACTTGATTGTATTGGGGTCCATTTAGAGGAACCTAGGATGGCCTTCCAAGGGATCCATCCTAGGGCCTTGACCACATTCAAATTTGACTTGTATTCAGGTCTTTTTTGATGAAATGGTAACAAAGTCATATATTAATGTCTATGAATGACCAAAAAAGATCTATGGGACTGAAATTGTACTTGTACAAAAATAACAAAACAAAAAAGCAAGAAAGGGGAAAAAAACATGGGGTTTAACCTAAATATTGTAACCCCAAATAGTACAATTATAAATAGATGGGAGCAGCAAAGATCTTTCAAAGCAGCAACAACAAATGAACACCACCTAGGCAGGGAGCCAAAAGTCATGGATGTTAGTGCTTAGAGATGTGTTGGAGGAACCAATGATATTATCATAACATTGTAGGTGTAGCACTGTACAAGTTGAGAATTCTTGTCAGGGAAAGGCTTTGTCTAAGGGAGTTGGCCTAGACAATCCTAGGGGAGTTGATTCTACATAGAACCTTTGCTAACATTGAAAGCCAAAGCACTATTGGTAGTAGGAAAAAACTTGTAATATGAGGTTTCCCTTGAGATTTGTTCCATGGAGGAAGTGTGTGAGAGAGTCTTGACTTTGAGAAGATTGAACCATGATCATTAGAGTAAGAGTTAGGGTGGTAAGGATCCTTAGCTATGCGGATTGCAAGGATGAGCAATGCCTCATTGGTTTGTCCCCTCTCATAGGTGAATTGCTAGTATCGGAAAGGAGCTTAATGCCCCCACCATATATGATGAGTTGAAATTGTTTATGAAAGCTATTTGATGCCATGGTTTTTTACCCGAAAGGGTTTTCCACGAGAAATTTGGTGTTCGTGTCTTAATGGTTGTTCTCTTTATGCTTTATATGGTTTTATGCATTCATAGTTATTGAAAAAGATTTGAAATACTGATTCAACCCCCCCTGACAGTATTTCTAGTGTGCTTCTCAAATATGTGATTGCTTTAGACATATATAGTGTAACATTCGATGCATGTTAAATACGTATCAGAAAAAACTAATACATGCCTTCAGAGAAGTCATGCCCTAGTTTTGTGGGCTTATCTTAATCCCTCCTAAAGCAGGCCTCATATATTTTCTCTTTAACAATCCAAATAGATTTCAGCAGCAACTATCCCATTGAAAGGGAATGTTCCTTGTGCTTTGATTTTCCATTGAAACTTGTACTTAAGATCTCTCAAATTCTCAACTCAAAGTCCATTGATGTTTTTATCCATCATCCACTTATATGCAAAATCAAGGAAAAATTACAAGGAAAAATTACTTGAATAATAATAGCTAAAATTGTGCCTTAAGTAGTTGCTCTCTTCTTTTGTACTAGCAAGTCTTTATTATCTAATGGAAAAATATTTAACACTCCCTTTACTCTTTTACAAATCTGCTAAAATAGCTATCAATGAGAACATTTCAATATCATTTAGTATCTTTTGAGATTTAAGATTTTGTTTCAAAACCATTTTCTATTACTCTATTTTGAGCTATTTGATTCAAAACCTATTAAGTTGAACTTTGCAATTGCTTCCTTTGTAATAGTTCTGTGAGTTGGTGCTCACTCTCTGTAACCTGGGTTGGTGTCCAATCTGTTATTGAAAGAATCTGTTGAACCGTGGTTTTTTACCCGAAAGGGTTTTACACGTGATAATTCTTGGTGTCTCTGTCTTTATGCTTTCCTTTTCTCTAATTTTCAGTTTTAAGGTTTTAACTTGCTCTATGGTGTTCAAATAATGATTCACCCCTACCCTCTCGGTATTTGTTGTGTGATCTTCATTGAAGACCATAGTTGAAAAACTCGAACTTGACAAGCTCCAAAAAAACAAAAACTCGGGGAAAAACTCGGCAATAACTTGGCAACTTTATTGAACATTTGAAAATAAATATCTTTTTAAAATATTCTTCAAAAACCCACATATATATTGAATTTGTAGAAGATATTAGTAAGTTACCGTATCAGGTTCGGGTATGCCAGTATGATACGACAATATTTTTGGAGAAGACTATATAAACTATATTGAAGTATTCTATTAATATAGTTTATTCCAATATAATTGAAAAAACAGAGGATGCATATTAGAACCTTAGTGAAGTTTTGAATGGATATTTTGTCTTGCTCAATGGTACAGTATAATTCACTCAGAAAGCGCATTCTCTCATTTATGATAAGATGTTCTGCCATAACATCAAAATATTCACATAAAAGCTCCATGAATTCCTCAAAGGTAAGCTTACAAGTTACCAGATTTTGATAAAGTGGTTTTGAGGGAGCTAATGGTGGTCCTGTAGCTCATTTATCTAACTGAAACATAACATCGGAAGCAGACCAACGGGATCTATAAAATTCCAATTGTTTATTCTGGTTGGAAACCCATTTTTGATATGTGGATATGCTGAGGTAGAAAAAGTAGGCTATGGAAAATTACTGAATGTATAGCTTGAAAAAGGATACAACATTACAATACCCTATTATTAGTGACCTAAGTGACAGAGATAGGACCCGACACACCACCTCAGCTAAGTGTCCATATTTGAATTTCATTTGCTATGAACAGGTTCGTTGTAAATGTAAGCTGTTGCTAATGAGAGTGAGGTAACTGTTGGAAACATTTTCACAGCATATATTTGCCCTCCACTGGACTGAAGACTATTTGCTGTCTGCACTTTTGGTAGTTATATTGCATGTAGAAATTTTGTGTTCAAATTGAAGATAATATTGAATGACAGCTTTATAGCGTATCTCTTTGTCTTATTGTTCTCTCTTTTAATTGCAATCAATGGAATGCCCTCAAGATTATATATTTTGATCTGACAAGCTTGCATGGTAAAATATTAGTTACCATTCTTTATCTAGATCCTTTGCATGTGGATTAAAGTTCATGTGTACCTTAAAAAGCATGCAATTTCTTTTTTGTTGGCTAAATTATTGAGAAATATCTGTCATGCAAAAAAAGTGTTTCTCAACTATATAGTTGTATAGCTTTGTAGGAATCTTTTGTTTTCTTTAGAGACTAATAAGGGAGCCTACCAAAAGAGAGGAATATTTGTCCCACATGCTCTTCCACCAAGATATGTCCTATGCAACTTATATATGTTTTTGGTTACAAAATTGTGTGGGAATTTAGTTCTGTTGTAATTGAGTGGAAAATTAAATCACTATAAATAGTAGGTAGGTGCACATAATTTTTCTTATTATTAAATTAGTTGAGAGAAAAGTTAATGGACTTTGTAGCAACTAAAATTTTGAAGCACAGAAGATTGCAGGTGGGGAGAAGTTTCTACATCCACCTAGGAGTTCAAGTGTACTCTCTTGGAAGAGCCTTGATTCTGTTATAGGTAGATCTCTCTTTCTCTCTCTCCACTTTATTTTTGTGTCAAATAGCGATTTATTGACAATAGCATGACAATCTGATAATCGTGTTGCAAATGGTGGATTGCTTGTTTATGATATTACTACTCTCCTATTGCGCTAAATCAATACTTCCCATATCTGTTCTGACTTTGTTCCATCAGTGTGATCAAAATCTATTGCACTTCACTATAGCCATTATATTTTCTATTTGTTGGAAAAATAATTATTATGATACCTATAGCTTGATATTCTCTTAAGTTTTTTTTGCATATTCTTACTCCATATGATCACTGTAACTCATAGTGTCATCAGATGCTATGGAAGGAGTTGTTATTAGTTTGGGGTAAGTTATCTTTTATCTATAGGACATCCACCAGCTTAGTGTGATAACTGGGTAACTTCCAGAGAGATTATTGTAATTAATATATTTTATGTTGTCAATGCAGTAGACTAGATTGACCGTAGAAGCAAAGCATCTGAGCCAACCTATCTGTACACTATTGAAAAGGTATTTTGGGTGTTTTCTCTCATTCCAATCCTCAGCTTCGTTAAGTTTCCTTTTTTATTAAATATTATTATAGATAAAACTTTAACAGTGGCAGCAAAACAGACAAGTGATTCATATATAAATTTGCAGTTTGATATTGAAACAATAACCAGAGGAATATGATTTACAAATGGAAATGGTGACTCCTTAGAGTTAGATCAATACAGATAAGGAACAATCATTAAAAAGAGATTTAAATTTGAGGCTTGAGATCATCCTCTGTAAGAACAACTTTAGTAACTGATGAGTACCTCAATTTGGTGTTGTAAATGTCTCCACCATATATTACAATGTCATACTTTATGATAGTAAGCTTCATTTATATAACATGTGACAGCTAGTGAAATTGTTACCATGACACATGGGTCAAACTTGAAGTTTTGAAACTACTTTATTAGATTTCTTTAGGTTACAAAAGGTGGCAGTCATAGAGAAGTGGGCATATGTCTAAAATTTCCATCTCTTCTGATGTCTAATATCATCAATTGTATTGAGTATTGAAAGTTCTCTCATTTATCATAATTACTTTGTAAATTTCTGTTTTGGATTTATCATTTTGCTCCATTTGAGTTTATATTGGTTGATATAGGAGCTTTTTTCCAGCTTTGTGCCCTAATTTATTTTAGTTGCCCTTGTGCACTACAGCAGCTTCACCTAAAATAGAGTAATCTCATTCCTGGGTACTCTTTGCTCGTTAGCCCCCTTGCCCCTCCACCCAGGATCAATTCTTTCTGTAATAAAACCTTGTGACGTAAGCAGTGGCTCTTCCGGTCCCTCCAAGAATGTAGTTCTATTACCCTGAAATTTGACTTTTGAATAGATGCCTTGATGCTGCACTGTTTCCTTGTAACCAACATCCTATAATTTACCTTTCTTTGCCTAACACTGTCCAGGTACTTGTGACAGGAAAACTAACTAAAGCCATCTTGAATTTTTTTTATAAATATATCCTATTCTAGGAAAAACATAAGTATCAAGAAATTAGTCTCAAGTTGTTTATTTGCTATAATGCTAAGAGCCATCTCTTATGCTGGTGTCTATCGACTCTTCATCTCTAAATGATTTAAGGGTTTTGATTTGAAGGACATTTAAGTCCCTCCCAAACTTGGTTACTCTGGCTGAATTACTTTAACGACATTAGCTGCAAAGTTATCTCCATCCTGTTTCTGGATACTGGACAAAGCGCAGATACAAATTGACAAGATGATTTGAAAATCTGAAGGCCAGTACTGCTGCTGCTGGCCACTGCCTACAGTTGGCCCAAGTAAATTATTAATTTCCAAAGTTTTAATTTAGGCCTTGGAAATTTTATAGAAGGCATATTCTTAGAACAACTATTTTGATTTGCTAAGGTTGGAAATATTGTTTTTTGAAAAAACCAATTTTAATCAGGAAGGTTATTTAAACATACACACCCTTCTATATTCAACGTTGCAGTTGTGACAAATTGCCAATGGAATCAAGGAGGCTATTTAAACCATTACAATATTTTATTTTCAAGTGCTGCAGCTGCACTAGATTGTCAATAGAATCAAGGAGGTTATTTAAACCTTTGAAACTTCCTATTATGTTCAAGTGCTACAGCTGTGACAGGTTGACAATGGAATCAGGGAGGTTATTTAAACCTCTACAAATTTCTATTTTCAAGTACTGCAGATGTGATAGGTTGCCAATGGAATTAGGAAGGTTTTTTTGAACCTCTACAGTCTTCTATGTTCAAGTGTTGCAACTGTGATAGGTTGCCAATAGAATCAGGGAGGTTATTTGAACTTTTACACCCTTCTATGTTCAAGTGCTGTAGTTGTGATAGGTTACCAATGGAATTAGGGACGTTATTTAAACCTACACACTCCATTATATTCAAGTGTTGTAGCTATGATAGGTTGTCAATGGAATCAATTTCAGAAGATTAATCCAAAGAGGAAATTGATTTCCTAGCTAAAGACTGATGATTTTCAATAATTTTATGGATCACAGTTGGTTACAAATTCAACTATAACAGGGGAAAACCTATAAGATAGACACGTAAATCCACTTTCTGTAGCTTTTGAAGAACATTTCACAGAACAAAAGCAATCTGAACAGAAAGAGATTCTCCAAGAAGATGATTTAAATAAATCAAGTGAAGATGGCAGACACAAGGATGAAGGGGAAGCTTCAGTGGAGGATCTTTCTTCATTCCAAATCCTAATGCTGAAATAACTGGTGACCTGCATATTAACTCCAAAATCAAATATCTTGCCATCCCAAAGGCTTTTCAAAATATTCATTAACTTAGAGGTCTGGAATTCCTTATGATCCCCGTGAATTTGTTTCAAGACATTATGATTAGTTCTATTTGTAGCTAAGTCATACTAATCATACTGATGTCATTCTTTGATCAAGCAAATTCCAGACCAAAATGAGCCAAAGCCAAAATAAATGGTGCACAAAGACGGATGAGGTATCAAACGTAAGTTGTACTCTTTATAGATTTGGGAAGTGCAATCAACAAAAATCTCTACAAGTTCCAGGATTCACTGAATTTTAATTTCAATGAGGTGAAAGATAGTTTATGAGAGAGCAGATCACACTATTTTAACTTTTAAGAATATTGAATGATTACTAAATGTAAGAGACAAGTCTATGATATTTAACATTTCTTGGCTTGCTATTATCGCAGGGTACATAATACAATACAACATGCAACATAGGCAAGGGAGTAAGCAATTTTGACAAGATCTGGGGTTTTTTAAAATTTTACCTATTTGCTTGGAGATGACCCATAGGTTGAAGAAAACGGCAGCCCACGGGATGAAGAAAATAGCAGCTAGAGCATAATATTTTCTGCAAATCTGGCAAAAACCCAATACTGCAATCATCACTTCCCGCCACACCCTGCATTCTTATAAGCTTCCTTGCCACCACACCCATTGTAAGCCTTCCCGCCTGAAGAAACTCCATCTAAGTCTGATGTCGTAGCAGCAAACAGGAGAGCCAACTCATAGAGCCATCAAAAAGCTATGAAAACAACAGTTTTGTTTGAGGGAAAAGCCATATGTGGGAAATAATTAATATATATTTTTGGAAAAGGTAGGTATTTTTTCTATTTTAATTTGAGACAATGTAAAGTAAAAAATAAAACTTAACTAGCAATTGCACCTTGGTGTGCAATAGGTACGTGAAGAGGTCTAGAATATCCATTACAAAAAATTTATGTCTATATTTTGCATACATCTATGCAATGCAAGAGATCGATTGGTAGGCCATTTTGGAAATGATTTTGTTTGTGCAACAAAGGTCTCAATGGAGAGGTGATAGCTTCAAATGAAATATGCATCCACTTACAAGTATCCAAACATGAAAGAAACAAAACCTTTGAATCAAGAAGATAATCTGGCTTCATTAGTAGTAGGCTCATGTTATGTTTTTCATAGGGAGAGAGGGAGATAGAGGGAGAAATATGGATCGAAAGAGGGACATATAAAGGGGGGAAGAGTGAGAGAGAGGTAAAGAGGAAGATAAATATGGGGATGGAGATGGAGAGGGGTATGGAGAGGAGAGAGGGATAAATAGAAATATAAAGAGAGGGAGGGAGAGAAAGAGAGGGAGATAGGTAGAGGAGAAAAAAGTAAAGAGATATAGAAGAGGGAGTAATAGAGAGAGAGGGGGGGAGATAGGGATAGAAAGAGGGAGAGATAGGGATAGAAAGAAGGAGAGATAGAGATAGATATAACTTAGGAAAGATAGAGGGGTTGAGAGAGAGATGGAGATGGAGAAATAGAGATATTAAGAGGGAGACAATGAGAGGGGGATGGAGAGATAGAAAGATAAATATATAAGAAGTTATATATATAGAGGTAGAGAAAGGGATATGTAGGGATATATAAAGGGGGGAAGAGTGAGAGAGAGGTAAAGAGGAAGATAGATATGGGGATGGAGATGGAGAGGGGTATGGAGAGGAGAGAGATGGATAAATAGAAATATAAAGATAGGCATAGGAAGTTATAGATAGAGAGAGATAGAGACAATGTAAAGTAAAAAATAAAACTTAACTAGCAATTGCACCTTGGTGTGCAATAAGTACGCCGAAGAGGTCTAGAATATCCATTACAAAAAATTTATGTCTTTATTTTGCATACATCTATGCAATGCAAGAGACTAATTGGTAGGCCATTTAGTAAATGATTTTGTTTGTGCAACAAAGGTCTCAATGGAGAGGTGATAGCTTCAAATGAAATATGCATCCACTTACAAGTATCCAAACATGAAAGAAACAAAACCTTTGAATCAAGAAGATAATCAGGCTTCATTAGTAGTAGGCTCATGTTATGTTTGTCATAGGAAGAGAGGGAGATAGAGGGAGAGATATGGATACAAAGAGGGAGATATAAAGGGGGTAAGAGTGAGAGAGAGGTAAAGAGGAAGATAGATACGGGGATGGAGATGGAGAGGGGTATGGAGAGGAGAGAGAGGAATAAATAGAAATATAAAGATAGGCATATGAAGTTATAAATAGAGAGAGATAGAGAGGGAGAGATAAAGATAGTGAGGTAAAGAGATATAGATATGGAGGTATAGGAAGAGGTAGAGGGAAATAGAGAGGGAGAGAGCTAAATGGATAGAGAGAAGGAGACGTGTCGAGAGATAGAGGGAGAAAAATAGATAGAGACACACAGATAGAGAGATGGATAGGGGGATATAGGGGGAGTGAGGGAGGGTGAGATGGGAATAGATAGAGGGGAGATATAAAGAGAGGGAGGGAGAGAAAGAGAGGGAGATAGGTAGAGGAGAGAGAGAGAGAGGTTTGAAAGGTGAATTATCATATCCTTAATAAAATGACACATGTGGTACCCTGAGCATAACTCCCTAGGGACACATGTAATCCTTGGATTGTTAGATATAGTGAGGGAGGAATAGGGAGTGTGTGTGTGTGTATGTGTGTGTGTGTGTGTGTGTGTGTGTGTGTGTGCATGAGAAAGATATATGGAGAGAGATAGAGAGGGAGATTTGTATAAATAGATAGAGAGGGAAGGAGAGGGAGGTAGAGAAAGAGAGAGACACTCCTTCTATTTATGTCTCCCTCTCAATCTCTATGTTTCTCATTATCTCTCAATTTATCTCTTTGTATCTCTCTCATATTTCTCTTTATATTTTTCTTATGTTCTCTCTTCCTCTCGCTCCCTATCTCTCTACCTTACTCCTTTATTGTCCCTATTTATCTCCCCCTCTCTACTTCTATATATCTTTTTCTCCTATTTCTCTTTATCTATCTCTTTATCTCTCTCCCTATGGTACTTTATATATATCTATGTCTCTTATATTCTCTCTCTCTCTCTCTCACTATCTCTATCTTTCTCTCTCTCTCTCTCTCCCTATTTATTCCTATATATATCTACCTCTATCTCTATCTCTATCTCTATATCTCTCTTCTATCTCTCTATATCTCTTTGTCTCCCTCTTTATCTCTGCATAGATCTCTATTTATCTTTCTCTCTATCTTTTTTTCTCTCTTTTTTCTTTTTGTATCTCCCTCTCCCTATCTATATCCATGTCCATTTTTATCTTTACCTCCCCCTCTCTCTCTCTTCCTTTCTTTCTCTTTTTCTCCCTTTCCTCTTTATATCTTCTCTATCTTCCTTAAGTGTGCAATGGGTACACTAAAGAGGTTTGAAAGGTGAATTATCATATCCTTAATCAAATGACACATGTGGTACCCTGAGCATAACTCTCTAGGGACACATGTAATCCTTGGATTGTTAGATATAGTGATGGAGGAATAGGGAGTGTGTGTGTGTGTGTGTGTGTGTGTGTGTGTGTGAGTGAGTGAGAAAGATATATGGAGATAGATAGAGAGGGAGATTTGTATAAATAGATAGAGAGGGAAGGAGGGGGGGGTAGAGAAATAGAGATGAGAAAAATTTAAAGAGATATAGAAGAGGGAGTAATAGAGAGAGAGGGGGGGGGAGATAGGGATAGAAAGAAGGAGAGATAGAGATAGATATAACTTAGGAAAGATAAAGGGGTTGAGAGAGATATGGAGAGGGAGAAATAGAGATATTAAGAGGGAGACAATGAGAGGGGGATGGAGAGATAGAAAGATAAATATATAAAAATTTATATATATAGAGGTAGAGAGAGGGATATGTAGAGAAGGAAAGAGTCAGAGATAACCTATGATAAATATAAGTAATAAAGAGATAAATAGAGAGGGGGAGAGAGATAAAGATAAGGAGGGAGAAATGGAGTGTGTATGTGTGTGTGAGAGAGAGATATATATATGAAGATAGAGACAAAGGGATATATATAGGGAGAGAGGGAGAGAAATGGAGAGAGGATAGAGATAAAATAGAGATATAGAAAGAGGAAGTGATAGGGAGAGATAGATCTCAAAAGAGGGAGAGAGAGAGATAGGTAGTGGGAAAAATGGAGGGGGAAGAGAGAGAAAGAGAGATGGAAGGAGAGAGGAAAGGGAAGAGGGAGAGAATGAGAGAGGGAGCATTGGAAGGATAGAAAGATAGAGATAGGGAGTTATATATAAAGAGAGGTAGAGATGAGGAGATATATGTATAAAGATGGGAAGAGAAAGAGAGAGACACTCCTTCTATCTATGTCTCCCTCTCAATCTCTATGTTTCTCATTATCTCTCAATTTCTCTCTTTGTATCTCTCTCATATTTCTTTATATATTTTTCTTACGTTCTCTCTTCCTCTCTCTCCCTATCTCTCTACCTTACTCCTTTATTGTCCCTATTTATCTCCCCCTCTCTACTTCTATATATCTTTGTCTCCTATTTCTCTTTATCCATCTCTTTATCTCTCTCCCTATGGTACTTTATATCTATCTATCTTTCTTATATTCTCTCTCTCTCTCTCTCTCTATTTTTATTCCTCTATATATCTCTCTCTATCTCTATCTCTATCTCTATATCTATATCTATATCTATATCTCTATTCTATCTCTCTACATCTCTTTGTCTCCCTCTTTACCTCTCCATAGATCTCTATTTATCTTTCTCTCTATCTTTTTTTTCTCTCTTTTCTCTTTTTGTATCTCCCTCTCCCTATCTATATCCATGTCCATTTTTATCTTTGCCTCCCCCTCACTCTCTCTCTTCCTTTCTTTCTCTTTTTCTCCCTTTTCCTCTTTATATCTTCTCTATCTTCCTTAAGAGTGCAATGGGTACATGAAAGAGGTTTGGAAGGTGAATTATCGTATCCTTAATCAAATGACACATGTGGTACCCTGAGCATAACTCCCTAGCGACACATGTAATCCTTGGATTGTTAGATATAGTGAGGGAGGAATAGGGAGTGTGTGTGTGTGTGTGTGTGTGTGTGTGTGAAAGATATATGGAGAGAGATAGAGAGGGAAGGAGAGGGAGGTAGAGAAATAGAGAGGAGAAAAAAGTAAAGAGATATAGAAGAGGGAGTAATAGAGAGATAGAGGGGGGGGAGGTAGGGATAGAAAGAGGGAGAGATAGGGATAGAAAGAAGGAGAGATAGAGATAGATATAACTTATGAAAGATAGAGGGGTTGAGAGAGAGATGGAGAGGGAGAAATAGAGATATTAAGAGGGAGACAATGAGAGGGGGATGGAGAGATAGAAAGATAAATATATAAGAAGTTATATAGAGAGAGGTAGAGAGAGGGATATGTAGAGAAGAAAGAGTGAGATATAACTTGTGATAAAGATAAGTAATAAAGAGATGAAGAGATAAATAGAGAGGGGGAGAGAGAGATAAAGATAAGGAGGGAGAAATGGAGTTTGTATGTGTGTGTGTGTGTGAGAGAGATATATATGAAGATAGAGACAAAGGGATATATTTAGGGAGAGAGGGAGAGATTCAATGGAGAGAGGATAGAGATAAAATAGAGATATAGAAAGAGGAAGTGATAGGGAGAGATAGAGATCTCAAAAGAGGGAGAGATAGAAAGATAGGTAGTGGGAAAAATGGAGGGGGAAGAGAGAGAAAGAGAGATGGAAGGAGAGAGGAAAGAGAAGAGGGAGAGAATGAGAGAGGGAGAATTGGAAGGATAGAAAGATAGAGATAGGGAGTTATATATAAAGAGAGGTAGAGATGAGGAGATATATGTATAAAGATGGGAAGAGAAAGAGAGAGACACTCTTTCTATCTATGTCTCCCTCTCAATCTCTATGTTTCTCATTATCTCTCAATTTCTCTCTTTGTATCTCTCTCATATTTCTCTTTATATTTTTCTTACGTTATCTCTTCCTCTCTCTCCCTATCTCTCTACCTTACTCTTTTATTGTCCCTATTTATCTCCCCCTCTCTCTACTTCTATATAACTTTGTCTCCTATTTCTCTTTATCTATCTCTTTATTTGATCTCTCCCTATGGTACTTTATATCTATCTATGTCTCTAATTATATTCTCTCTCTCTCTCACACTATCTCTATCTTTCTCTCCCCCTCTCTCTCTCCCTATTTATTCCTCTAGTATATCTCTACCTCTACCTCTATCTCTATATCTCTATCTCTCTTCTATCTCTCTATATCTCTTTGTCTCCCTCTTTATCTCTCCATAGATTTCTATTTATCTCTCTCTATCTTGTTTTCTCTCTTTTCTCTTTTTGTATCTCCCTCTCCCTATCTATATCCATCCATTTTTATCTTTGCCCCCCCCTCTCTCTCTCTCTTCCTTTCTTTCTCTTTTTCTCCCTTTTCCTCTTTATATCTTCTCTATCTTCCTTAAGTGTGCAATGGGTACTCTAAAGAGGTTTGAAAGATGAATTATCATATCCTTAATCAAATGACACATGTGGTACGTTGAGCATAACTCCCTAGGGACACATGTAATCCTTGGATTGTTGGCATGAATCGACTAATCAAAAGTTAGTCTCCCTCTCTCTCAATAACATTTAATTTAGATTTTAAGTTTGAAATTTATTTTATTATATAAATTAGGATAAAAATAAAATGAATAATTATAAATTAAATTATTTCTAATAACTTTTAATTATAATTTGTAATTTCATAAGCATAAATAAATATGTAAAATAAATTTCAAAGTTAAATCATACTATAAAGGAAATGCAAAATTACAATATCCATTTAAACAAATAATTTTAAAATAATTAAAAATTAATAACATGAATAATTATAAATTAAATTATTTCTAATAACTTTTAATTGTAGTTTGTAATTTCATAAATATAAGTAAATATGTAAAATAAATTTCAAAGTTAAATCATACTATAAAGGAAATGCAAAATTAAAATATCCATTTAAACAAATAATTTTTAAAAAATATTAAATAATAAACTTATTGAGAATAAATAATTAAATAATAGAATTAAAATTTAAAAAAATGTACTTAAAAAATATAATTAATATATTGCAAACAATAGTAACATTAATTTGAAAGTAAAATTGTACTTCAAATAAAATAGTAAAACTAAAAATAAACTGTATTAAAACTGTTAAAACTAAAATTTTAACTTTTATATTAAAAATTACAAGTAAGATTAAACTTAAAAAACTAAAAAATAAAATGAAAGGTAAAAAATCAATTTCTAATTTAAATATAGATAATTTTGATTTGATTTGATTTAATTTTAATAAATTTTATGTGATATAATTTAAAATGTATATTAAAAAAATATAAATATAAATATTTAATATAAATATAAATTTACTAAAACCTACAATAAAAAAACTCTAATAACTACTCAAATATTTTTTTAACTTTAAAAATTATTAAGAATAAATTAAACTAAAAGAAATAACACAGAGCATTGATAATCGAAATAGGCACATGGCATATTCTCTTTATCATGAAATTCCAAATAAATAAATTTATTAATTCTCTTTATCACTAAATACCAAATAAATAAATTTATTTATTTCTTGGAAGGAAAAATCGAATAGCTGTAGGCTTTGCAATTAGTGTTTCTTACGTTTTTTTGACTAAGAACCACAAAAGAAAAAAAATAGTGAGAGACAATGTAAAACAAAAAATAAAACTTAAATATATTTAATTTCTATTGTCTTAATTTGAGACAATGTAAAATAAAAAATAAAACTTAAATATATTTAATTTCTATTGTCTTAAGTTAACAAAAAATAAATAAATAAATATAACTTAAATATATTTAAGACAAAATTAGTATTTTGTCTTAAATTATCGTCTTAAAAAGCCCCTCAATGTAGTAGTGATTTGTGTTTAAAAATAACACCTATCATACCTCCCAAAGCGATAATGAATTTCCAGTATAAATTCTACAAATAATAATAATTAATTCATAGGCAACCCCCTTTCATTTTTATGAGAGTAATTATGTTACAGGAACTTATTTTGAACTACTGCATCATTGGCTATCCTCTCCACCTTAGCATTTCCTACAACCGATGATGCACCATGTTAAGTTTGTAAGATGTGAGATTTTAAAATATGTTCTTTTGGTCATTTATTCCAACTCAGCATTGTATTGACCAATTGTGCACAATTTAAACCTTATTGTTTGTACCTACCTCTAAACATTTCTCGTTTGGTCATTAAGGCGACAAGTTGACATGTGGGCCCATAATGGTGGTCGAGCCTTTCTCATGCGAGAATACATGATTTGATTAAAGTATTTAGGTGATTTTTAATAAAAGTTTTAAGTGAACACATATCTATGTTTTATCAGTCTTTTGTATGAGTATATTTATGTTTTGTTTTCTTAAATACACAGCATCACATTCTTCCATCCGTTAGAGTTCTATCCAAAAGGTGATGATCAATGTTAAAAAGTAGTGCCTAGTCCTATCGTGGACCAAGGGGCCAGCTGCTGGGCATTGGATGGGCTTGTTAGCCTTTGATCAACAACATGACTAGGGTGAAGGCTACAACAAGGTAGGATGACATCCAAGTGTAGGGGAGCGACGCTGGAGGGAGACAATGATGGGAGTTGGCTGTAGTGGGAAGAGCGCTAAATGCGATGGAAGATTCTCAAGAATATTCTAGAGCATCTGCTATTTTTAGCAATCATCAAATTTTTTCACAAATTGTTCCAATTTTCTTTTACCGGATCTCTTCAAGATTTGTGTCTTGCATAGGAGCTAATGGTGACTATACCTGTATTACTCGTACGATTTATGGATTTGTACAAATGCATAATTTTTTTCCTAGTTTTGTGTGGCCCAAAAAAATCACCAAAAAGTTCAATCTCAAAATTTTCACAAAAATAATAGTCGATT
Organism: Sequoia sempervirens; assembly: GCA_007258455.2. Lineage (NCBI taxonomy): Eukaryota > Viridiplantae > Streptophyta > Pinopsida > Cupressales > Cupressaceae > Sequoia > Sequoia sempervirens. Next base: position 38,505,551 of record VDFB02379711.1, on the reverse strand, counting down.
CTTAGGTTTTTGGCTGCTCCTGTTGCATTGACGAGGTCCAATTCGCTACAAGATGTGTAAATTTGTAAATTTTCTAGACAGCAGTGTGTGACTAGGACTGCAGTGCATAATAAGGATTACAATGCATCACATAGATGTTCACATATCACAATAATATCCTAGGTAAGGAGCTCCATCCTTTGGTATTAGATTCCTTATTTTTTGTTATTTCTATTTCTACATGTATCTAGGATTTCATTTAAGTAGTTATATTTTATGTAACCTAGAACTTTATATCACAAATATTTTACTCTCTTTTTTTGCTCATTTAATGTAATGAAACTTTATAGGTAGGTTAAATTTTAATTTACACAAGTTTGGGGCTGATTTGAGAGCCTATTACAACTACATGTGATAGAGAGAGTGTCACACATCTAACAAAGATCTTGGAGTTGCATGTGAGTACTAAACGTGCATTGATGTTCAATAGGTACCATTTGTTGACATAGTAGAGTATGGGAGTGTGATGTTGGAGAAAGTTGAATCTTGTCAAAATGTTACAGATGCATTAAAAATGGTAATGAGCACAGAGAAGTTCAAGTGGTGTTGTGATTCTACATGCCTCTTATCCCCTGGAAAAATCAATTGATAGTATTGGCAGTCCCCTTTTCCTCACAAGGTGTTTAAAATGTGAGAGAATTTTAGAAAAGGTGTCTCAACCTCCGATGAAACCCAACCATATTGTAAGTGCTTAGAACCTTTCCAAACTGGAGCTAGCACGTGGAGAAGGGAGGTTGTCTTGTCGTAAGCAATCCACGCAAGCTTTGCAAAGGTCATAAAATATTGTTGTAAGATAAATATTTGGTTAGATGTAATAAAAACATCCTACACACTAAATAATTAGTCACTACAAGAACAAAAAAACTATGTTGTAGAAACACGATTTTTAATCTATAGGGGTTTGACCATGCAATACCAACTTGCGAAGTGCCCAGATATAGAGACATGGAAAAATAATTCGCTTATTGTTAAACACAACTAAAAAAATTATAGTTCATAAGAGAACACACATTCCAAGAAGAAAATAGTCCTAAAAAAGGTATATTTTATTTCATTTATCATAAAATATAATTATTTGCACATAGTTCCTTCTCTTGCATAGGAGCTAATGGAACCTGTACCTGTATGACTCGTACGATGTATGGATCTATACAAATGCATAATTTTTTTCCTAGTTTTGTGTGGCCCAAAAAAATCACCCAAAAATTCAGTCTCATATTTTTCACAAAAATAATAGTTGATTCTTAGGTTTTTGGCCACTCCGATTGCCATGACGAGGTCCAATTCACTCCAAGATGTGTAATTTTGTAAATTTGCTAGATAACAGTGTGAGACTAGGACTACAGTGCATAATAAGGATTTTAATGCATCACATAGATATTCACATATCACAATAATATCCTAGGTAAGGAGCTCCATCCTTTGGTATTAGGTTCCTTATTTTTTGTTATTTCTATTTCTAAATCTAGGTTTTCAATTAGGTAGTTATATTTTCTGTAACCTAGAACTTTATATCACAACTATTTTAATCTCTTTTTTGGCTCATTTAATGTAACTTAAATTTATAGGTAGCTTAAATTTTAATTTACACAAAATTGGGGCTGATTTAAGGGCCTATTACAACTACATGTGACAGAGAGAGTTTCATACATCTAACAGAGATCTTGGAGTAGCATGTGAGTGCTAAACGCATTGATGTTCAATACCATTTGTTGACACAGTAGAGTATGGTAGGGTGATGTTGGAGAAAGTTGAACCTTGTCAAAATGTTACAAATGCATTGAAAAAGGTAATAAGCACAAAGAAGTTCAAGTGGTGGCTTGAGTCTACAAGCCTCTTATCCCCTAGAAAAATCAATTGATAGTATTGGTAGTCCCCTTTTCCACACAAGGTGTTTAAAATGTGAGAATTTTAGAAAAGGTGTCTCAACCTTTGATGAAACCCAACCATATTGTAAGTGCTCATAACCTTACCAAACTGGAGGTAGCACGTGGAGAAGGGAGGTTGTGTTGTCGTAAGCAATCCACACAAGCTTTGCAAAGGTCATAAGATATTTTTGTAAGATAAATATTTGGTTAGATGTAATAAAAACGTCCTACACACTAAATAATTAGTCGCTACGAGAACAAAAAACTATGTTGTAGAAACATGAGTTTTAATCTATAGGGGTTTGACCACGCAATACCAACTTGCGAAGTACCCAGATATATAGACATACAAAAGGAATTCGCTTATTGTTATTTACACAACTAAAAAAACTATAGTTCATAAAAGAACACACATTCCAAGAAAGAAAATAGTTTTGAAAAGGTATATTTTATTTCATTTATCGTAAAATATAATTATTTGCACATAGTTCCTTCTCTTCAGAGTATTGGGATAAACTATGAGATTCCCTTGCTCTCCTCCTTCATGTTGTGCGTTTGTCACATGCTGTTATATTCCTCTATGTCCTCTTCTTCTCTACATACTAGTTTCTCCCCTTTTTTCACCCAACAATTGTCCTATTCTTCTCCTTTTATATTCTCTTTTCTCTGGAAATCCCTTCAAAATATGGGAACTACCAAATCCTGCCTAAATGTGGTGCAACGCAAGAAAATATTTTCATAAATGCTTAAAACTTAGTTTTGGTTTCAGATTTCTTACTCAAACTACATTTCCTCCAACTTCTCGCGTTATTGTTCATTAGTGCTATAGATAGTAGGTAGTTTGAATCCCTTCAATTTTTTAAAAAAATTCAAGCTGAAACTATTACAAACAAATACAATGACAAGTAGAGAAATAAACACCAAAAAGGGGTGGGATGCCCCTACATAAAAATACCATGGTAAAAAATAAATTGAGCCCTTGCTGAGTAGTGGCTAAAATTTTGTGTTTCCAGAGTTCAAAAAATTAGTTTATGCAAGAACCGTACTATTGCTATAAGTTAGTAGACTTGTTGCTATGGGATGAACTGGAATGACTCAAATTTTGTTGGGATTAACCAAGTAGTATCGTCCACTAGTTCTCTCTTCTGTTTAGCCAGATACCTTTTGTATTCTTTTCCCCTAATCTTGCTAACCACTCTAGATTCCAAAATGCATCCAATATCCTTTTTTTCTGTCTCGAGTAGTTGTTCCATCCCTTTTTCTACCAGTATTTCCTCTTTCTCTTTATATTTTAATGTCTCTACTTCATAGTAAGTGTGAAAACTATAAACATTAAAAACTGGAGAGATTCCTAAACCAATAGGTAATTCCAACTCATAAGCATTTTGGGAAATCTTCTCGATAATTTTACATGGTCCAATCTTCTTCCACTTGATCTTTTGAAAGGATGGATTAGAAATCTTTCCTTTAATGGACATGTGCAAGTACGATATCTGCCACTTTGAAATTATCTTTTTCTCCTCTTCAGTGATTCCCTCTCTTTATATCGTTGGTTGCTCCAATTGAGTCTTTATTTCTAGTGCAAATATTGCACGTTCTTTCTAAACTCTTCTCCTCCAACAATCCACACATGAACCTTGGTATTTGTAAGCTCGCTTATCTGAAACACCCGTAGGTTGCATCCATAAACAATTTGAAATGAGGCCTTACCTATGCTTTTGTTGATTGAATCGTTACATAAGAAAATTTGGCTTGAGGCAATATCAAATCCCATTAACTAGGATTTTCAGCAACCAAACATCTTGCCAAATTTCCCAAGATTTGATTAAAAACTTCAGTCTATCCATCCATTTTAGGATGAATGTGGTAATCTCAACTTTAAATCGGTACCTATTTTCTTCCAAAGCGTCCTCCAAACATTTAGTACAAACTTAATGTCACGGTTTGAAACTATAATTTTCAATGTGCATCATAACAATCTACTTGAAAGATAAATTTCTAGCATGTGTGGACTCATTGGCCTTTTGTAATCTATAAAATGAGCTACTTTTGAGAGTCTACCAACAACCACAATTTATATAATCCTTACTCTCAGTGTTCTTGCCAGCCCAACCACAAAATGCATGATTATATCATCCTATGGTCTCTTTGGTATGGGTAATGGTTGGTATAGTTTTTTAATCCAAAGTGCATGACACTCACACGTCCTTGAAGTCCTCGGTCCCCAAAGCTTGAATGTAAGTTTTACCCATGTTGAATATTTTAGCCTTTCAGATTGTTTTGGTTTCCTTTCCATTTATACAATTCATTTGACAACCCTATCCTAGAAATTCTAAAACATAATTTTTTCCTAAGTGTTTAATTTTTTATCCTTTTAGACTTATTGATGGTGTTTTTATGCACTTCTCAACACAAACAGTGCGTAGGTGCACTACCTCTCTTGAAAGACAATTTCCCACAATCGAGTTGCAGAACACTATCCCAAGGTCTCTCGGATGTCAGGTCATGACGGTGCTTAGATACCTCAGTAGTTTGATGTGATTTGCTGGAATCACAAGGCGGTCTTACAGAAATATAAAGTATAGACACAAAGCATGAAGTTGGATCTTCGAAAAGGAGTTTTTAGCATGAAAGCAGTTATATGTTGGCTATAGTTTCAAACAGCAATCTCAAACTCCATCTAGTTGTTAGATTTTGCTTTGTAATGTACAATGAACCTTGGTATTGTTCAGTTTGTAAAGAAGGTGAAAAAGAGCGAAGGGGAAGAAAAGTTCCTAAGCCTAAAGCTTGCTGTGAACAGTGATAATGGAGTTCCTGCAATGGACAATTCCTTAAAACAATATCCTACTTAACCAGGGATTTCACAGTATCATGGAAATTGTGCTATCTTCTAAGGGCTGCAGATTTTTATCCTTCATCCACCACATACATGCATGAACTAAAGATAAGTGTTTGGGCAGCTTTAATCAAGTTCAGGCTAACTTTGCACAGCTGTCTACCTTCAGCAAACAACAAAAGGTATGGACTAAGGGATCATCAACAAAATAGGAATTTTCACAATCAGCCAACAACATTCCTAAGATTATCTAAATAACATGAACAGCTAACTAAACAGCAAAGAGATCTAAGCTAAACATCTAATATTGGAGAAGTGAATCAATTGACATGAGAGAAAACAAGGAAATGCACCAAGTCAATGCTATTTCTCATAAATTTCAGCAGCATGCCTTTACAACAACTCAACTCTCCTTTTTGCAAATGAGGGGAGTGCTCTATTTATAGCTTTTCAAAAATCAAATGAATGGCCAAGATTCATTACAATTGAGTGGCCAAGATTCATTACAAAATAGGGTTTCACCTACCCCCAAATAGATTTACAATTTTAAAACATCTTGTCTTTTCCCTATTTTGTCATCTAGTGGATGACACTATTTTCCTTTTCGTCCTGTAGCTAATTGCTGTTTCTTTGGCTGTAGCTACTCTTCTAGGAGGTCCTCTTCCTTGGCTGGGCTGTCTGGTTACTCCTCAGAGGCTGTGTGTTCAATATGCTTGAGGATTACGGCCTGGAGCTTGTCTACCTCGAGGATTTTGCATCTCAACACCTGATAGCTCCATTCTTTGGTGTTGTCTTCTAGCCGCTTCCAGTCCTCATCATACTTTGAGCCCTGATCTCTGAATAGCTTTGATCTATCGAAGGCACGGGCAGCGAAACTCAGGAAGTCTGTTGTGATATCTCCGGCTGTCCCGTCCTTCATCTTTTCCTCAAAGTATGACCTGACCTTTTCTGCATCCAATTGCACCGTGGGCATATCATGGCCCGTTATCAGCTTAAGGTACTCGGCGCATTCTGTTCAGATTTCTTTGATCCATGCAATATCTGAATCCACCGTGCTCTAGATCTGCTCCATCCTTTCTTTTCGGTTGATGAGGTCTCTGCGCCATATGTCTACCAGCCAGTGATCCTCCTTCTTCAGTTCTAACTTTTCTTCCCACGTGCTTTCTAGCATTTGAAGGATGGCTTCAACCTTTGGGAAGGCAGAGTCGTAGATCGCCGAGAAGTTGGTGCAGAGTTTCTTCGTGCCTTCCAAGGATTGAACTAGGTCCAGGAACTTGTTGGCTATCTGCACAACCAAGCCGATTCCTATGTTTCTGATGCTTGCAACCTGCTGGAACCAATCCTCCGTGGTCTTCTCCAATTTTTTCCTCCTCTCCAACTTATCTATATGTTCCTTGGAGAGCAATTGCGGTGTAGTTGTAGAGGTAGTAGGCAGATCATCTACTGAGGACCACTACTGAATATAATCGGTCAGGGCAGCAACCTACGCCTTTAGCTCGTCCTTGGTGATCTTGTCTTGTTTAATCAGATGCACCACCGTGGCCACCAACTCCTCTAGATGTCTGACCTTCTGTTCCCTGGTGGCTGTCCCTAGGTCGATCGTGGAGATATTGTAGCTTACTCCGGCCTAGCCAACAGTTAGCGTTGCTACTTGTGTAGCCCGGGAGCTAGAAGCGTCCATGGTTATCCGGGAACGGACCTTAGGCTTCTTCTCCTTCTTTGTCACGGTCAGGGATCGAGCCAAGATGGCTTCCAATCTCGACCTCGGTTCGCTCAGAACAGGAGTAGTCTTTTCAAGCTACTTTTCCAGCCAGTCGGGCATGGCGGATTTGTCCTTGGGTGTATCATGGCTGCCGTCACCCGTCTCAGTCAGAGGCAAGACTTCTACTTCCTTTTTCTTTTGAAGCTCTTCCTTTTCCTTGGCAGCATCCTCCTCTTCGTCAGAGTCTTGATAAAACACGAGGCTTTTGACAGGCAGCTTGGTGGATAATATCTGAGTGGGATCCTGTTCTTTTGCTGCCTCTTCTTCTTTCTTTTCTTCAGTGGCCTCGAGTTCTGGGATTTTCACAATGTGGGTCTCAGCCTCAGTGATATCCTTTTTAGGCTATTCTTCTTGCGGCTGTCCCTCCTCACCACGTGGCGACTGTTCCGCCTCTTCTCCAACATCCTTTGGCTGCTGAGCCAACTCTTCTTCAACGTCATCATCAAAAACCCTAATAATTTCTTTGGCGCCCGAGCCATCCTCTCCATCCCCGCCCTCGGAAGAGCCTGTCTCTTCTTCTTCGTAGGCAACCTTGTCAATGGTTCTATGCTCAAATTCAGGTTGCTCATAATAATCATCGGTCTCCTCCTCAATAGGCTTCGAAGCCTCCTGTTCCATCTCCTCCATCTCCTTGGAAATCTGCATTGTGGCCTCCATGGCCGGTAGACCTATTGGCGGTTGCGAAGGCTGAGCTGTTGCGAGGGCTTGGGTGAGGGTAGCCTGGAGAGCAGGGTCCATTAAAATCTGCGAGAGCTCAGGAGGAAGACTCTGCAAGTGTCGTGTAATAGCCTCGGACACGCTAGAAAGGGGAACAAGCGATGCTATCATTTCCAGAGGTAGGGAGGTGATGGGTGACATGGCAGCAGCATAGGAAGGGGAAGTGGTCATGCTCGAGGAAGAGTCAATATTGATTATGGACCCGGCCGGGGGCGAAGAGGCAAGGTGGACTGAAACGTTCACCGCCTGTGGAGATGAGGCGGCTGCGGCCTGAGAGGTGGGCAGCACATCAGTCAGGGGAGGAAGGAGCAATGGAGGCTGCACCTCTGTTGTGATTACTATCCTTTTAAGCTTCTTGGGAGATGAGCCTCCCGTATCCTTCTTTGCTTATTCTTTGGGGTCCCCGGACTGTGCTGTTTCTACTTCTTTTCTCTTCTGGGACCTGGTGATGGGGGGAGACTTGGAAGTCTCACCATCTGATGGGGAGGCAGCAACGTCCTCCGTGGCGCTCGGCTCGCTTTTGAGCGCTTCATAAGTTAAAGTCACCCCCTGTTGCTTCAGTTGTGCCACCTGCCCATCAACCCACTCCCTAGTGCGAGCTATGATTGGCTTCGTGATAATATCCAGGTCCTCGACCTCTTGCTCGTCCCAGTCAATGGAAGGGATTGCCAGGTCGGCAACCGCAGGGTACCTCGGGTGCACAAGGGTGGACTCATCCTCTTCAAGTTGGTCTGGCACCGGAAATAGCTACACTCTCCTTAAAAACTGCACTATCATTCGCATGTAGTGTCTCTGGCGGACCTCCTTATCATCTTTATAATCTGCCCAAAAATCTTCAACATGGTACTGGTGGGCGTATGTTGGTCCTAGCGCCTTCCTGACATGGCCGTGGGGGTCCATCCGTTGGCGAGCCGTGTACCATTCAAAGTTATATTCTTTGAGTTCCTTTTCTGAGTTGCTAGCGCATTGAGATGTTTGCAGTCGATATAGGCCCTGGCCGAGGGTCATGGGATAAGGGATCCTTGCTACATGCTTGTTGCTGAAGACCGCTTGAATATGTTGGAGCTGCCGGGAAAGCTCTAGGAGAATAATCCTATCGTTCGGGTATCTCGGCAACTTGTTCGGCCGTTCCGTGAATCCCTAGGCACGGATGTAAGTGAACTTGGAGAATTGAATGTATAAGAAGGCATACTCCTTCAAGAGTGCCCTAGCGCTGTGAGATACCCTTCTCTTGAAGTCCTCGGCTATCAATCTGATAATGTGGCCTATGAAGGCATCATTGACCCGGCGGTACTCCTTTTTGAAGTAGCGGTATTGTAGCTGAGGGTACCGGTCAAAAGGTTTAAGCCCTCGTTTGTGATCCCCATCCGGGACCATGAAGATTCCACTATATTGCCTCTGATCTGCCAAGGAGTACACCAGGTATGAGGTCATGTAGAACTTGTTGCTTTTCTTGACATTTACAAACTGCTCGTGGAAGCAGTTGCGGATGATACTCCCCCAGTCGAACGAGATCCTGGTTTTCACATCCTCATTTCCTCGTATGATTTGCTCAATATAGTAAGCCATCCACTCCTGGAAGTAGGCAGCTGCTGGGAGGCCTATGACCCTGCTTAGCATGGTCACCAAGTCGTGATAGTCCTCGTGGAAGTCGCTGCAGAATAGCTCCTGGAGAACCTTTGCAGTGCTGCCCCATCTCTCCTTTAACCAGTAAATGTTAATTGACTTTTTGCAGCCCAATGGATTGGCATCCCACGCCGCCTGACACTGCTCCAAAGTGGGGACTTGCATATGTGGGAATGTAGGAATGTGGAATGTTTTTGTGATTCCCTCCGGAGACATGTCAGCAAGGATATTCCCTTCTTTGTCCACGATTGTTCGGGTATCCGTCTAGTAGGCTTCCCGGCAAGCCATCACCAATTCAGGTGCTATCAGAGATGGAGGGAAGCCGACAGCTTTGGCAATTCCACTTTGGCGTATTAACCGGGCATTCTTTGTTTTAGGGTCCACTTTGACCCTCTGGGTGAACTCATCTATGTCCACCTGGCCTATATTGGTGTCTGAGATCTCTTTCCAGTCCGTCAAGACCTTTGACTGGAGCGGTTCACCTTGAAATTGGAACTTCATTTGGTCTTTGTCGTCTTTCCCACGAGCGGCCCTCCCAGACTTCTTACCCTTGTCATTTTCGGTAGAGGCCCCTGAAGTTCCTGCAGCCGATTCCATATATCCTACAAGCAAAGGGCGAGGTCAGCACAAAAAAACACCAATAACGTTAATGTTAGTCCACATTGTGAGCATATCATCTAAATAACCATTCAAATGCATCATAAATTTAATCCTCAGATGATATCAATTTCATTTTAGGGCAATTGAGCAATCCGGGCCTAGAGGGCCAGACTTCCCTGGCAGGAATGCTGCCAAGAAGGGAAAACACGACCAAAAGTTCCCAGAGACCCCCGTTGGTTAGATTTTGATGTTCTAAGAGACCCATGATGGAGAATGGCATGATTTAGGATGTGGGTCAACATTAGATTTTCAATTTGAATCGATTTGGATCGATTTGGGGAGCTCCGGAGGTTTCAGGCCGGAATGCAGTCAAGGGAAGGAAGCCGGCGGCAGCGGACACCGGACGGAAGTCCAGCGGCTGAAGTCCGAGGGCCGGAGCCTGAGAGGCAAAAAGATGGCCGACATGAAGTGCGGTTTAGCGGTTTAGACCATACGGCATTCGAAGAACCGGGCCCCGCGGGCCGGGAGGCCGCGGCGCGAAGGCCGCCGCATACTCTTTCATCATTTTGGACGGCGGCGGCGGGGAGGAGACCGAAGCCCAGAGGGCGGGGAGCCGACGGAGGTTCGCCGCTGAATGATTTTACAATGTGGCCCAGCGGCGACGGCGAGGTGAAGTTCGGGCTCCGGCCCACGGGAGGACGAAAGGGGATGGCCGCCGGGAAGTAATGACAACTCACAGGCGATGGCGGCGATAGGCGTCCCGGGACCTGGGAGGCGGAACGACGCAAGGTGCAGGCCGCCGCATGCATTTTGCAATGTTTTCAACGGCAGCGGAAAAAGACAGACTGGGACCCGGTGACTGGAGAGATGGGAGACGCAGGCCGCCCCGAAGTATAGATAATGACGGCGAAGAGGCCCACGGGGCCCGGGAGGCGGGGCGCCGCGGGATGACGGCCACCGGGAAATTTCATCAAAGTTCGAGCGACGACAGCGGCGAAAGTATCCCCGGGGCCCGAAGGTCGGGCAGCCGGCAGGGTTTCGTCGTGAGTGACGGCGGAACCGTCACGGAGTTCCAGGGACAGAACTCCGGACGGCCGGGCCCGAAGGGTCGTGGGGTAGCAAGGATGACGCCGAAAGATGCCGAGAGATTCTGAGGCTAAAACAGTAGTGAGTTTGAGGCAGAGGTCCGGGAGGCGAAACCCGGAGACCTGGGCCCAGAAGGGCGGACCTCCGTCGGCGTTTTGTGGCTCCGGATTCTGATGGCGATGGAGGGTTTCGGGCCCGGTGGGGACCTTTGCACTGTGCGAAGAACGCCCATGACGCGGTCAAGTCCCGGGCCGGCGGTGAGGGTGATTCAGATGGGTTCCGACAAATTCGAAGACATGGGTTATGGGCGCGACGGGGTGATGTTCAATTTTATGCAATTTAATACATTGTTCACTTTAACGAAATCCACAAAATAGATCAAAACAATCAGAGGGCAAACGAGGATGGCCTACCTCCAATTCGCAAAGCGGGAAGTTGATGGGATTCACCGGCAGGGTTGACGGGGCGATGCCGATGTCGATGACCGTGATGATGCCGATTGCAGTGGGCTCCAATTTAATCACTGCTCCAATTTTCTCAAATTCGCCAAGTTAAAATGACATTGGGGACCACGGTTTATATACCCTATCGGTCATTAATGCTCGCATTTACTGCACGTACGAACGCGCCAAAAGTTTGGTGGGTTTCAAATTTGAGTTGGCGGCAGCGGTGAAGACTTCGGGATCCGGCAGGCGGGAAGCCGTGCAACGACGGCCGCCGTGGAACTCTACGAGGACTTCGAACGGCGGCGGCGAGGGGATGCTCGGATCCCAGGGGGCGGGAGGCCGAAGGGAGATCGCCGCTAAGGGCTTTGCTTTGCACTTGGAGGGTGGCGGCGAGCAAAACCCTGGAGCCCGAGGGGCGGGCGGCCGCCGGAGGATCGCCGTCGCGGACGACGATCCCGGGACGGAAGTCCGGACTCGGACTTCCAAAGCCCGGGGCCCGAAGGAGCAGGGGCCGCCCGGAAACCCCCAAAGAACCACGAACGGCAAATGACAGGGCGGGTCTCGGAGGGCGGAAAGACACCCGGGGAACGTCGCCAGGGCGGCGAACGAAAGGGGGAAGCCCGATAAGGGAGTCCCAGAGGCTCGGGCCCGGAGGGGCCCAGGGCCGCCCCCAGAGCCAAAAAGGCCCAAGGAATCCACGAGGCCACAAAGGGCAGCAAAAACCAAAAGGGAAACCACGTTCGATTTTAGGATGAAACTTTAGGGTAATATCGACCATGCAAAACGTCAAAAAAGAGGGGCACGCAAAATGAGGCAGCCCCAATAGACCCGACAAGGCAACAGAAAAGAGGGTCCCCGTTCCAAACGAGGCGTGTGTGCTGAGGGCACAACAAGACTATCTGGGTTTCCCTTTCTTTCGTATCATTCCTTTGATTTCTTGACCCTTGAAGCCCGAAAGTCGTGAAAAGGCCAAGGTCTGTTTCATTTGTCAAAATTCAGACTTCTTCATCCATCCATCCTTGCCAGACTTTTGGAGTTTAAAATGTCTCCATCCCCATTAAAATTGTAATCCCAATCTTTCGTTCCCTAGAATTTTATACCTTAACATTCCCCTTATTCCATTCTAAAATTCCTCTAAGTCTTTCCAAATTTCACGGTTCCCCATCCATTCATCCTTTTCCTTCTATTCTCAATGCCTTGAGGGTCTAACTTTCATCTACAAACATCATCGTACGTTTGGATTATTGGCGTACCACATCCACTCATTCCATTGGAAAGTTGTTCAACAAAGACCCGATTTCTGATGATAAGATGTTTTTGTCGGGATATCAGAGGTGAACGTGCCCACTTCCTCGGTTAGATAGGTGTGCGAATAAAATGCATCCCGATGTCTCGATGTTGCAAAAAATATTTATGTCAAGACATGTGAGGACTTTATGCTCCACTCTAGCAAGCACGATGCTATGTGATGAACTGATACTCCAATGGTTTTGATTTTTCTTTTTTTGGAGGTTCAAGAATAAAGATACCTAATCATCCAAAGGTTCGATAAAGTCTAAGGCGATTATTTTAATGGATATAAAGGCTTGTTGTATATTTCAATCCAGTTTCTTACATGTCCAATGTGAAATTATTGTTGTATATTCTTGCTTATGTTAGATTCAAAGGCAACGATGCCTTCTCTTATGCTAGATGTCTTTTTTTATTCCATCGAATCTTTCGATGACCTTTTTCATATTCGTTGTGAGTTTATTTATCTCTCATTTTCAAAAACACTATTGTGAGGTTTAACATACTCTATTTTCTTTTGTTGAATTTAAACAATTATAAAACCCTACCTCTCCACACATATTTAAAAAAATCCACCTTCTATTTGGTAAATTATAGTGCTATTTATTACTATAATATTTTATTTTTATTTGAGTTCAATAAAACCCTATCAAAGTCCTTGTAAAATGTGCAGTTACATTTTCTTTAAATTTGTTGTCTTTCAATAAAGTTGGCATCACTATCTTGAGGAGGGGATTTCATCATAGTAATTATTGGGATTAGACTTGGAGAAAATCTATACACCAACAGTATTGTGCTAAAAAAATGCTTATAGAAGGGGAGGTTATGAAGTCCAAAAACCCAGATCAACTTGCACGATGATGAAAAACAGGAGGGAAAGAACACTTGGAAAATGATCGTGCAAACATAAAATAGAAAGGAAACGGGCAATAAGAATTGACTAAACAATTCCACCACTTTTGGATCAATTCCGAAGAGCGATTTTATCATTTCACACTGTTGATGTATTTTTTATGCACTTCTCAACACAGGCAGTGCGTAGGTGCACTACCTCTCTTGAAAGACAATCTTCCACAATCAAATTGTAGAACACTATCCCAAGGTCTCTCGGATGTCAGGTCATGACAATGCTTAGATACCTCAGTAGTTTGATTTGATTTGCTAGAATCACAAGGTGGTCTTACAGAAAATACAAAGTGTGGACATAAAGTACGAAGTTGGATCTTGAAATGGATTCCCTAGGATGGAAGGTTGTTATGCACCGGCTGTAGGTTCAAACAACAATCTTGGACTCTATTTGGTTGTTAGATTTGGCTTTACAATGTGCAATGAACCTTAACATAGGTCAGTTACTAAAAAAAAAGGAAAAAGGGCGAAGGAGAGGAAAAGTTCCTAAGTCTGAAGCTTACTATGAATAGTAACAATGGAGTTCCTGCAATGGACAATTCCTCAAAACAATGTCCCTCTTAACCAGGGATTTCACAATATCATTGAAATTGTGCTATCTTCTAAGGGCTGTAGATGTTTCATCCTTCATCCACCACATACATGCATGAATCAAAGATAAAGATTTAGGGCAGCTTTACAATCAAGTCCAGGATAACTTTGCACTGCTATCTACCTTCAGCAAATAGCAAAAAGTATGGACTAAGGGATCATCAACAAGGCAGGAATTTTCACGATCACCCAACAACATTCCTAACATTTATCCAAATAAAGTAAACAGCTAACTAAACAGCCATAAGATCTAAGCTAAACATGTAATATTGGAGAATGAATCAAGTAACATGAGAGAAATCAAGAAAATACACCAAGTCAATGATATTTCTTATAAATTTCTGCAGCATGCCTTTACAAATCAACTCTCTCTTTGCAAATAAGGGGAGTGCTCTATTTATAGTTTCCAAAAAGTTAAATGAATGGCCAAGATTCATTACAATTTTGTGGCCAAGATTCATTACAAAATAGGGTTCACCTAACCCCATATAGATTTACAATATAAAAACATTTTTTTGACTCTTCCCTATTTCGTCATCTAGTGGATGGCACTATTGCTCTTTCATCCTGTAGCTAATTGCTGTTTTCTCTTTTGCTGTAGCTACTCCTCAGGGAGGTCTTCTTCTTTGGCTGGGCTGTCCTCCTCCTTCTCGGAAGCTGCGTGCTCTATGTACTTGAGGATAACGGCCTGGAGCTTGTCTATGTCAAGGATCTCGCATCGTAATGCCTGGTAGCTCCACTCTTTAGCATTATCCTCCAGCCTTTTCCAGTCCTCGTCATACTTCGAGCCTTGGTCTCTGAATAGCTCTGATCAGTCGAAGGGGCGGGCAACAAAACTCAGGAACTCTGTTGTGATTTCTCCGACTGTCCCATCCTTCAGCTTTTCCTCAAAGTATGGCTTGATCTTTTCGGTATCCATTTGTACCGTGGGCATATCATAGCCTGTCATCAGCTTAAGGTATTGGGCGCATTCCACCCAGATTTCCTTAATCCACTCAATATCTGGATCCACTCTGTTCAGGATCTGCTCTAACCTCTCCTTTCGGTTGACGAGTTCTCTGGGCCAAACATCCATCAGCCAATGATCCTCTATCTTCAGCCCTAGTTTCTCCTCCCACATGTTCTCAGGCATCTGAAGGATGGCTTCAACTCTTGGGAAGGTGGAGTCGTAGATAGCAGGAAAATTGGTGCAGAGCCTCCTCGTCATCTCTAGGGACTGCATTAGGTCAAAGAACTTGTTGGCTGTCCGTACAGCCCTGCTGATTCCCATGTTTCTGACGTATGCAACCTGTCAGAACCAATCCTCAGTGGTTTTCTCCAAGTTCTTTCTTTTCTCCATCTTGTTAATCTGTTCTTTGGAGAGCAACTGCGGTGTGGCTGCAGAGGTGGTGGGCAGGTCGTCCATTGAGGACCATTGCTGTATGTAGTTAGTTAGGGCAGCAACCTACGCTTTAAGCTCATCTTTGGAGATCTTGTCCTGCTTTATCAGGTGTACCACTGTGGCCACCGACTCCTCTAGGTGTTCAACCTTCTATTCCCTAGTTGCTGCCCCCAAGTCAATGGTAGAGATATTATAGCTCACCCCTGTTTGGCCAACTATAGGCGTTGTAATTTGCACTGCTTGGGAGCCAGAAGCGTTCATTGTTATCTTGGAATGGACCTTGGGCTTCTTTTCTTTCTTTTTCGTGCTCAAGGATCGAGCCAAGATGGCCTCCAATCTCGCTCTTGGGTCCTTCAACACAGGAGTAGCCTTCTCCAGTTGCTTCTCCAACCAATCGGGCATAACAGATCTATCCCTGGGTGCATCATGGCTGCCCTCACCCTTCTCAGTCAGAGACAAGACTTTTGCCTCCTTTTCCTTTTGGGGCTACTCTTTCTCTTTAGTAGCGTCCTCCTCCTCTTCGTCGGAGTCGCGAATAAACACGAGGTGTTTAACGGGCAGCTTGGTGGATAATTGTTGGGTGGGATCTTCTTCTTTCGTTGCCTCCTCTTCTTTCTTCTCTTCAGTAGCCTCGGCCTCTGGGCTCTTGTCAACATTGGTCTCAGCCTTAGATAAATCCTTTTGTGGCTGCTCTTCTGGTGGCTGCCCCTCTTCATCATGTGGTGACTTTTCTATGTCTTCCCCAACGTCCTTTAATTATTGTGCCACCTCCTCCTCAAGGTCCTCATCAAACGTCTGGATGATCTCCTTGGCACCTGAGCCATCCTCCTCATCTCCACTCCTAGAAGAGCCTGTCTCCTCTCCCTCATCAACCACCCTGTTGATGGTTCGGTGCTCATACTCGGGGTGCTCGTAATATTCATCAGCCTCTTCCTCAATAGGCTTCGAGGCCTCCTACTCTTGCTCCTCCAACTCTTTTTGCATTGTGGCTTCCATGGCTGGTGGCCCCGTTGGCGGTTGTGAAGGTTGAGCCGTTGTGAGGACTTGGGCGAGGGCCACTTGGAGAGCTGGATTCATCAGTATTTGGGAGAGCTTAGGGGGAAGGTTCTTCATATGTCTGGTAAGGGCCTCAGGCATGGCGGTGATGGGAATGGGTGATGTAATTATAGCCAGAGGGAGGGAGGTAATAGGTGACATGGCAGCAGAAGAGGAAGGGGGAGTGGTCACGCCGGAGGAGGAGTCAACATTAATTATTGGCCCAGCTGGGGGCGAAGGAGCAAGATGGACAAAAATTTCCACCGCCGGCGGAGATGACGTGACCGCAGCCAGGGAGGAAGGCGGTGCACCAGGAGGGGGAGGGAGAAGCAAGGGAGGCTGCAATTCTATCGTAGCCATCGTCTGCTTGAGCCTTTTGGGAGATGATCCTCCTGTTTCTTTCTTTGCTTGCTCCTTGGGGTCCGCAGACTGTGCTGTCTCTCCTCCCTTTCTCTTCTGGGACCTGGTGACTGGAGGAGACTGGGAGGTCCCACCAGTCAACATGGTGGCAGCAACATCTTCTGTGGCACTCGGTTTGCTCTTGAGCCCTTCATATGTCAGGACTACTCCTTGTTGCTTCAGATAGGCCACCCGTCTATCGACCCACTCCTTAGTATGAGTTATGATTGGCAGGGTGATGGTGTCCAGGTCATCAACCTCTTGCTCATCCCAATCAATGGAGGGGATTTCCAGGTTGGCAACCGCAGGGTACCTTGGGTGCATGATTGTAGACTCATCCTCCTCAACCTGGTCCGGCACTGGGAATGACTTCACTCTTCTCAAAAACTGCACGGTCATGTGCATGTAGTGCCTTGCACGGACCTCCTTGTCATCTTTGTAGTCTACCCAGAAGTCTTCAATGTGGTATTTGTGGGCATACGCCGCCCCCAGTGCCTTCCTGACATGGCTATGTGGATCCATCTGTGGGTGCGTGGTGTACCAGTCAAAGTGATATTCTTTAAGCTCCTTCTCAGAATTGCTGGCACATTGGGAAGTCTGTAGTCGATACAGGCCCTGGCCGACGGTCATGCGATAGGGGATCCCTGCTACGTGTTTGTTGCCGAAGATGGCCTGGATGTGTTGGAGCTACCGGGAAAGCTCTAGGAGGATGATCCTGTCATTTGGGTACCGCGGCAATCTGTTTGGCCGTTCCGTGAAACCCTATGCCCGGATGTAGGTGAACTTAGGGAATTCGATGAACAGGAAGGCATATTCCTTCAGGAGCACCCTGGAGCTATGAAAGACTCTCCTCTCGAAGTCTCTGGCGATCAATCTGATGATATGGCCAATGAAGGCATCATTTTCCTGGCAGTAATCCTTGTCAAAATTGTGGTATTGGAGTTGTGGGTATTTATCGAATGGCTTGAGCCCTCGCCTGTGCCCCTGATCAGGTGCAACAAATAGCCCACTGTATTGTCTTTGACCTACCAAAGAGTACACCAGGTAGGAGGTCATATAGAACATAGAGCTCCTTTTGATATTGACAAACTGCTCATGGAAGCAGTTGCTAATGATACCTCCCCAGTCGAATGAGACCTTGGTGTTAACATCCTCATTCCCCCGCAGGATCTGCTCAATGTAGTAGGCCATCCACTCTTGGAAGTAGGCGGCTGCTGGGAGACCCATAACCTTGCTTAACATAGTCACCAGGTCATGATAGTCCTCGTGGAAATCACTACAGAAGAGTTCGTGGGGAACCTTCGCAGCGCTGCCTCGTTTCTCCTTAAGCTAGTAAAGGTTGATAGACTTCTTGCACCCTGATGGACTAGCATCCCACACTGCTTGGCATTGTTCTAATGTGGGAACTTCCATGTGTGGGAATGTGGGAATGTGAAATATTTTCGTGATTCCTTCTGGCGACATGTTGGTGAGGATGTTCCCCTCCTTGTCCACAATTGTTCTAGTGTCAGCTTGATAGGCTTCTCGACATGCCATCACCAGTTCAGGTGCCACCAGAGAGGGAGGGAATCTGGCAGCCTTGGCTATTCCACTCTGCCTTATCAGTCTGGTGTTCTTTGTTGTAGGGTTGACCTTGACCCTCTAAGTAAATTCATCTATGTCAACCTGACCAATGTTTGTATCTGAAACCTCCTTCCAGTCCGTTGAGACCTTCAACTGGAGCAGCTCACCATGGAATTGAAACTTCATCTAATCTTTATCTTCTTTTCCCCGAGGGGTCCTTCCTGACTTTTTTCCCTTGTCCTTTTTGGCGGAGGCCCCTGAAGTGCCTGCAGCTGATTCCATATATCCTGCAAGCAAGGGCAAAGTCAGTGCAACAAAACACCAAAAGGGTTCACGTTAGTCCATATTTTGAGGATAACATCTAAATAATCAATCAAGTATATCATAAATTTTATTCTTATACGTTATCGACCTTCGTTTCAGGGCATTTGGACAATCCGGGCTCGGAGGGTCGGACTTCCCTGGCAGGAATGCTTTCTGGAAGGGAAAATGCAACGGAAAGCTCCCGGAGACCCTCCTTGGCTAAATTGAAATGTTTCGAGAGGCTCATGATGGAGAAGAGGAAAGTTCAGGACATGGGTCGAAGTCAGATTCTGGATTTGAGCTTGTTTGGGCCGATCTAAGGGGCACCAGAAGTTTCAAGCCGGGGAGCTGTCAGGCGACGGCTGTTGACAACGGTGGATAGCAGGTGGAAATCTGAGGCCCGGGATCTGGAAGGCAAAAGGACGTCCAGCACTGAGGTAATTCACTTTGGGGGATCGGGTCGGCAAGGGCGGGAAGGCGCTTGGATTTCGCAGTTTTGGACGGCAAACGCCAGACAAAAGTTCAGGAGCAAAAGCCCGACGACAAATTTGGGGTTTGTGAACTTGCTGTCGCCTGACAGATCACATCCCAGAGGGCAGAGTTCCAGGCAGGGAATTCTGCTTTAGTAGCAGTGATCGAGCAGCGGATTTCTGACAACAGAAGCTTGGACACCTGGATCCGAAAGGCAAATGGCCGAGAACGGATATGGCGATAGTCTACGGCGGACGGCCCTTCGGAGCCCGGAGAACAAAAAGGCGGGTGATGATTTCATTTAGCCTCGTAAGCCTCTAACGTGGCGAGGCCCGCAGGCAGGACGACGCGACGCGCCGGCCGCCGTGAGATATTCGTTGATTTTGGAAGTCGGCGGTGGCAAGCAAGGGCCCGGGACCCGAAGGTCAGGAAGCCGGTAAGGGTCCACCGTGGAGGACAGCGGAACCATCGAGAACGAAACTCCAGACAGCCGGGCGCGAAAGGTCCCATGGCAGCGAGGAGTCTCGGCAGGATTAGATGGCAAACAGAGGCCCAGGTTCCAGCTACCGAGCGGTCGGGGAAGAATTTCCATTCAAAACAACGGTTGGCAAGAGGACTTCCGAGGGCGGAAGTCCGGCCGCCGGGGCCCAACGAGCGGACAGACGGAGCAGAAATTCCCACGGCAGGGAAATTCACGGACTTCCGAGGGCGGAAGTCTGGTAGCCAGGGCCCGGGAGCACGAAAGCAGCGGTTTCAAAAGATCAAGGCAACGGCGGGGAGGCAGACCCCCGAGGGAACTCTGCAGAGGGAACTCCGAGGGGCCGGGCCCGAAATGAACAAAGGACGTGAGACAGTTTTCAAGTCTTAACGGCAGATGTCGGGATCTGGGAGCCGGGGAGGCGGAGTGTTTGGCAGTTCGAGGTCGGTGAAAAGCAGACGGAAACCCGGGCAGGGAAACCCGACGGACCGGGCCCCGATAGGAGGATTGCCATCCGTGGGTGATTTTACGTTTTGAACTTTGAAGACAGAGACGGGCCTCGGACCTGGGGTAGCGGATTGCTCCGCGCAAAGAATGGCCACGCCACGGACAAGTTCCGAATTGGCGGCGAGGGCATGTCCATTAGGTTTGTTCATTTTTTAACACATGGGTTATGAGCGGAATTCAGTGCTCTTTCATCTATTTCATCCTAACCAATTATTTAATCCATTTAAACCCCCCAAAATGATGAAAAAAGTTGGGAGGGCAAATGGGAATGGCCTACCTCGAATGCGCTAAGCGGGAAGATGCAGAATCCACGGGGAATCGACGGAGTGATGTAGACGTCGAGGATCATGACGATGCTGATCGCGGTGGGCTCCAGATGCTTGGCTTGTCAATTCGCTCCAATTCGGATAATGAAAATGACATTGGTGGGTTGGGCATTTTATACCCCAACTGCCATTAATATCTGCATTAAATGCATGTACAGCCGCAGGAAAGTTGGTGGATTTGAAATTAGGTCGGCGGCAGCGGCGGCAATTCTGGGGCTCGGTGCCCAGGAGGACGCGAGCCGACAGCCACTGTGGGGTTTTCGGCAATGATCGGGCGACGAGGGTGGCGAATAGCCCGGGTCCCGGACCACGGAAGGTCGGCAAGGATCCGCCGTCGAAGGGTTTCGTGCCACTTAACGACGATGGTGAAAAGATCCTCGGGGCCCGAACGGCGGGAAGCCGGCAGGGGTCTGCCGTGGAGGACGGCGGAACCGTCGCAGAGTTTCGGGAACGGAACTCCGGACAGCCGGGCCTGGAAGGTCCCGCGGCAGGAAGCGGGCCCAGGACGAAAGTCCAAAAGCGAACTTCCGGGGCCCAGGGCTCGAAGGGGTAAGTGCCGCCCCGAAAGATTTTTTGATGAGTCTTAAACGGCGGGTAGCAGAGCGGGCCTCGAGGGGTGGGCGGACTCTTGGAGAACACCGCGAAGGGTGGAAAATGCAAAGGGGAAGCCCAATAAGGGAACCTCAGAGGCCCAGGCCTGGAGGGGCCCAAGGCCGTTCCAGAGCCAAAATGCCAAAGGGAACCCGCGAGGCCCTAGAGGGCAGCAAAAAAATCAAAAGAGGAGGCATGGTTGATTTATGATTAAACCTTGGAGCAATATTGACCATGCGGAACATCAAAAAAGAGGGGCACGCAAAACAAGGTGGCCCCAAAAGACTCAACCAGGCAAAAGAAAAGAGGGTCCCCGTTCTAAATAGGGCGTGTGTGCTAAGGACACAACAAATGGCGACTCCGCTGGAGAACGCTCCGGAGCGTTCTAGGGATAAATATTCATTCAGGACCCAGAATCTCTAGTTTTGCAGACTAGGAGTGGCTTCCACAGATGAGTCCGGGAGGACGAGATCCTTGATTGGGTCAGCTTACAGGACATCTCGAAAGTGTGTGTGAAGTGGGTTCATTCCTTTCCTAGGGATAGTGACCAGGGTCATCACTTCAACCAAGTGAGCTACATAAGTTGCCTAACACCAAAAGTAACCTGGACATTGCCCCGCTGCCAGTCAGGCATCCATAGCCCCGACGAAGTTGTCGCTAGAATCTCATGGATATTGCTCTACTGCCAGCCAGGCGTCCATAGCCTCGGTAGAGTTATCCGAACACCCATACGGTCATTTATTTTCCTTTTCCAGAATTCCCCTCTTTTTTTTCTTTTTGCTTTGATATTTCATTTCTCTTTTATCATTTAGTTCGACCGGGTAAGCATTGAAGCCTACAATGGGTTTGAGACTGCAGTGGTCACTGGAGTAGACTTAAGATTTTTCACTCACTGGGGTGTCATAACAACCATAGTACGGTCCTTCAGAAATTATTATTATGTGCTTTGTGTGAGATCCGAGATGTGGGTAAGAAGATCCAGCGAAGGGTCAAGTTCTGAGCAGAGTTTAAACAAGGAAATCATTTGCGGACAGCTTTGCAAAGACCGATAGTCTAGAGTGAATGTTTAGCTAAAGAACACAAAGAACAAACAGCAAAGTGAACCACTTGTCAGGCAAGCACGACCACTGCAAAGGAGCGGGAAACCTCTTTTGAAACAAAACTGCCGGGAGGGAGAAAACAAAGCGACGCAAAAAAAAATGCAAACAAGCAAGGAAGTAACTACTCTAATCTATGCACAAGTATTTACAACGAAGAGCTCGACGGAGCTCAGGCCTGGAAGTAATACTTCAGGTGCTGCCCGTTGACTGGCAACATGACATTCTCACCAATTAAGGTCTTTAGGTAGAAGGCATTATCTCCCAAAATCTCAGCTATCTGAAAGGGGCCAAGCCAAAGCTTGTCGAATTTGTTGTGTCCCCCTTTCTTCTCATGGGCCTTGTCCCAATATAGGACCAAATCTGTAATTCTAAAGGCCTTGATTTTGGCTTGGCGGTCGAACCATCTCTTAACTACGCCCTGATGTTTGACAAAAAAATTTATTGTACGGTTTCGAACTTCCTCTAAATGTAAGAGCTCAGCTAACCGAGCTTCCCTACGATCTCCACCCTCATAAAAGTTGTTGATGAACTGAAGAGTAGGAATCTTTAGATGGATGGGGAATATAGGCTCTAGGCCATAAACAAGGTGGAATGGAGAATCGCAAAGGGCAGCCTTGTGGTGGGTGCGATCAGCCCAAAGGGCAAAATGGAGCTGGGTATGCCAGTCCTTGGGATTCCTATCTAGCAGCCTCTTGATCATAGTAATTAGATTTTTATTCATGGACTCAGCAAGGCCATTGCCTTGAGGGTAGTAATTGGACGAGAATTTAAGAGCAATCCCATAGTCAAATGCCCAACTAGCAAACTTTAATGAAGAAAATGCGGGTCCATTATCACATACTAAAGCATACGGACAACCAAAATGATTTAAAATGAAACTTTCTAGAAAATTGGTAACTACTTCAGTTGTGCATTACTTACATACTATTGCTTCCGTCCATCTAGTATAATAATTAGTAGTGGTAAGAATGTACCTGTGTCCTACAGACGATGGAGGGCTTACCAAACCGATGAAGTGGAGACCCCATTGGGAAAAAGGATTTACCTCCAGCACAGGCTGCAGTGGGACAACAACATTCCTCTCCCTGGTGGCAGCGGTCTGGCACATGTGATAGGAGCAAACATGGTAATGGGCATCCTTGAAGATAGTTGGCCAATAATACCCTGCTCTCAATATTTGATGTGCCGTGGAGGAACCAGAACCGTGGCCTGTGCCAAACTTATAGTAAAATTGTTTCAAGACGCATTCCGCTTCTTCCTTGCCAAGGCATCTCAAATAAATGCCTTCATGGTTCTTCTTGTAGAGAATGAAACCCTATAACATGTAGCCATTACTTTTCAATCTCAGGGCCCACTTTTGGACTCCTTGTAGGTGCGGCAGACACTTATGATTCAGCAGATAGTAAATGACATCTTGGTACCATTCTCCCGAGGAGACATCTTCAAGCTGGTACTGCTATACTGTGAGTTCAGGTCCAGCCTCTGCTGCTGTTTCGACAATTGTATGGGTGAGTGTCTGCCCTCTCACCAATTTCATTGATTGGATCTCCATATCATACTCTTGGAGCAGGGTGACCCACTTAGCCCTTCGTTCACCCAATTCATTTTGCATGAGTAGTGTCTTAACTGCTAGGTCGGGGACAATGGCAAACACCTTGTTGCGTAGAATGTAGTGTCTAA
This sequence comes from Sequoia sempervirens, assembly GCA_007258455.2. Classification (NCBI taxonomy): domain Eukaryota; kingdom Viridiplantae; phylum Streptophyta; class Pinopsida; order Cupressales; family Cupressaceae; genus Sequoia; species Sequoia sempervirens. The sequence continues at coordinate 38,481,950 of VDFB02379711.1, read as the reverse complement.
ATTTCTTCACCCCTCTGACGAGAGCGTACGCCTGGTTTTCAATGTTGTGGTAACACAATTCAGCATCCTTGAGGGGAGCACTCATGAAGGTGATTGGATTCTCATTTCTTTCATCGTCCTTTTGGGTCAACATGCTAGCACAAGAATGTTCCGAAGCAAATTAGTAGATGTAAAATGGCTTTAGATAATCCTGGCTAACCAACACAGGTGCCTCAGCAATGGCCCGTTTGATTTCTTCAAAGGATTGTTTAGTGTCACCTGTCCATTCAACTTTGGTGTCTTGTTTGAGCATGGCATTGAGAGGTTTGACAATTTCCACGAAACCTTTGATGAATTTCTGGACAAAATTAATCTTTTCGAAGAAAGATTTTAACTCCTTTTTGCTGCCCGGGGGTTGAATTTTGAGCAAGGACTCGATGCGCTCCGGATCAATGGAGATTCCTTGCTCTAAAATGATGTGCCCGAGCAATCTTCCTTCGGTCACTCCGAAAATGCACTTCCTGGGGTTGAGAGAAACCCTAAATTCCTTGCATCTCTGAAATACTTTACATAAGTCAGAGACCTGATCACCCCGTCTTTTAGAAAATACAGTTAAATCATCCATGTAGATGATTATGCACTTGCTAATAAGGTCTTTGAAGGTGATATCCATGGCGTGTTGGAACGTGGCGCTGGCATTGATAAGCCCGAAAGACATTCTTCTGTATGCGAACGTCCCCCACTTAGTGGTGAATGTCGTCTTGTGGCGATCTCGTACTACACCATCACTTGGTTATACCCAGAGTATCCATCGAGGAAAGACATCATCTGGGAGCCGTTGACGATTTGCAGCACCTCATCCAGTGACGGTACCGAATAGTTGTCTTTCTCTGAGGTGCGGTTTAGATTGCAAAAATCCACACACAACCTAATCTCTCCATTCTTTTTCCTGACTGGGACCAAGTTGGCCAGCCATGTGGAATGCCTGACGGGAAAAATGATTCTTGCTGAAAGAAACTTTTGCACCTCCTTGTAAACGATAGGCTCCAGCAAGGCATTGATAGGGCGCTACCGCTGGCGGAACGGCCTCACTTCTGTCTTAAGAGGGATAGTGTGAGTAATGACAGAAGTGTCATAAGTTTTTAGATCTTCATAGCTCCATGCCACTACATCATGGTATCTTCGTAACGCACCCATAATTCCCCTTTTTTCCTCAGGCGTTTGAACCTTTCCAATAAAAACATTCTTGTTCTCCTCGGTTGTCCCAAGGTTGTGAGTGTTGCACTGGTTACTTATAGCCTCCTTTCTTGTTTGTTGATCCTGGTCCTTGATCTGATCCAAATTGAATATGCGTTAAAGCTGAACCATACCTCTAGGGATTGTATTGGTTTTGAGGTTAATAACCCCTTCTATATCCAGTTCGGCCTCCTGTGAATCAGCTTCCTCAATTATTTGAGCTGCGAAGACGTCAGAACTTGTGATGAACTGAAGGATATGCTTGTCGTCATTGAAGAATTGCATGTGAGTGACATTATCTAGGACTGTTGGTGTGGATGTTAGCTCAACAGTGAATTTTTTGAGCCCAGACAAAGAGGGGTTGTAGAGTGCTGGCCGCTTGAGCCAAGGCATCAGTTGTGCGATTCTGAGCATGAGGGATCAATTGTATATTGAATGCATCTAGACCCTCCAATAGGTCCCAGACCCTGTGCCTATAATTTGTGAGCCTCCGATCATGACAAGAATACAGCTTCCTGACTTGTTTAACTACGAATGCAGAATCCCCAAAAACTTGCAGCACTTTTATGTTTTTCTTCAAGGCCATAAGAAGGCCAAGGACTAGGGCCTCATATTCTGCTACGTTATTGGTGTAATAAAATTACAATCGGTGGGCAACGAGAAATGTCTTATCTGTTGGACTAATGAGTTCAATCCCCACTCCAGCTCCTTTCCTTGACTTTGATCCATCAAATCGGAGCATCCAACACACAAATGATTCCTTATCTTTATATCTAATCAGGCTCCCGCCCCCTTTTGGCTAGACGGTAGGCCGAGCGATTCTAGGGGAGTTTTTTGGTTCAAGGCAATGATCAACATGCGGTTCTGCTGGTGTCTCCTTTGGCATTTCTGTTTGGAGGGTAGCTAATTTTCTAACATGCGCCACTGCCGTTTGGCACAAGCAGCAATCAAATTCGAAGTGTGCCGCATTGTGAACCCTGCACCAGTTTGGCAATAAGAGATCCTAGAAATTTATTCGGGCTCCTAGGCTGAGCTGATCCCTTGCGTATTTTCCCATGAACTCCTGGAAGCCATTGAGTAATCTCCAGTCATCATCCTTATTCGATTCATGATCGGCTTCTGCCGATGTTTCTGTGTCTGGGGGTATTAGTGTTGAATCGATCGAAGGACTACACAACACTAGCAATACTTCATCTGCACGTTCTTCCTGAAGCCCGATCTCATTTTGGTAGGAAAAGGGGCGGTAGTTCCCTAAATCGGTCTCAGCGAACAACACCTCACTGAGATTATTGTATTCCGTGATCATATACTTCATACGAGGTTCACGGTCGATACAGATCTGATTTGGAAACCCCTTCCACGGCAGCCACATGTGAGAAAGGTCGGTGGTGGTGTATCCATTCAGCGCCTTAGTGAATTCCCTTCCCAAAATGATTCCATATGCATCAAGAATATCAGCCACTTGGATATCAATGACCTGTTGTATCCGTGGGTCTACTGCAATCTACATCGGGATATGGTTTATTTCACCCATGATGTTGATCTCTATTTTGTCTAACTGGGTCACCTTTCTCTTTGAAGGCATGGGGGTGATGCCAAGAGCCTTGCATACGGCCAAGGGCATGACATTGGCAGAAGCTCCTAAGTCGAGCAGGCAGTTATGCAGATTTTTCCCAAAGATCCTAATAATGGTCAGGAAAGGGGGTTTTTCGGTCTCCCTTGGAGGATGCCTACAGGTGTGTCCATTTGAGCTATCTGACCTTTGTTCCTATCACTAGCCATATCCTTAGTTGGCTTAAATTGCTGGTCCTTGGAAAACTGCCTGGTAACCCTTTTCGGCTCCTTTTCAATTTGTTTACCTGCTAACTGATTTACGGGAACATCGTTCCTTCTTCCGGTATTGTCCTGTATCCCCGATTCTTTCCTAGGCTCTTCAAAGGTTACCCTCTTAGCTGGGGTCTCTTGTGTCGTATTAGAGCATGAAGTCCCATTCAGAACTCGAAAGAAAGCATGCCTCACGACAGAAACTTTGAGTAATTCAAAGGCGGACAAACTAATTTTTACCTTCTTGAACTCTTCTGCCACATATTCATCCATTTGCTCGATTTCGGAGCTAAAAGCTTGGCCTATAACAGAACTAGAGGTTTGGACCTTCACTTGACTAGACGGATTTGGAGATTGGCTTTGAGGCTAATTTTGTGACTGATTCAGAGACCTGTTCTTATTGAGGTATTGGGTAGGTATATGAGGAAGCCCGAGGTTATTACTGGCACTTGGATAAGGCGGGGTGGTGAAATTATTTGGTGGGGTAGAAGTTGTGAAGGGTTCGCCCGCTTGTCTATTCCTAAGGAAGTAGGGACTTGACCGCTGATAGAACATGTGGACCTCATCCAAAAATGATTCCTCCTCATCTACCAGACCATTATCTATTGAATCAAAAAGCTGAGCCAAGGTTTGTTCATTACTTACCTCAGACTCTCCTTCACTCTCAATAGGAGTAGGCTCGACTTTGGGCTCGTTGCGGTCTCTTCGCGAAAACGACGCCTGATTGACCACCAGACATGAGGAATCGTAGGGCTCCGATGGGACGATGTCCCTGCAGTTGGCATTGTCGACTGTATTTTGTACCTCCACCTGAAGATTTTAGCAGCTGTCTAAAACTCAGGACAATTCAACTTAGAATGCCTGCTAGTTTTGTGAAGCTGACACCACCCGGACAAGGCTACTTCAGCCAGATACACGCCATTGGATGTTTTATCATTGCTTCCTGGTTGATCGAATGGCGTGGGGACTCCACCATTATTGGGCCTGGTGTTCCATGTACGATTTTTCCTTTGAGAAGGTCTTCTTTCATTCTGATTGATGTTTTGCCCCCTCTCATAATTCTGCCCAGAAGAGGTGCCTACCTCCCGATTATCTCTGTTGTCTCTATTGTCTTGGCTGTCCCGATTGAGATTGGCCTAGAAATTACGCTGGGAGGCCTGTAACTAGTTATTCTGATTCTTCAGATGCGTCATCTCCGTGGACATTTTCTTGATCATTTCCGTTAGTTCCTCTAGCTTATCCTTCTCAGTCGTGCCTCCAAGCGACAGGGCCAAATTTTGGAAAAAAGCAGGCGAGGCCGCCGGCTAATTTTGGTAGGTTGGAGGAAAGTCTGGTCCCGACAGGTACAATGCCACCTGGGGCTGTTGGGAATACGTCTGCTGTTGCGGAGCAATCTGAGAATAGTTGTACTGTTGCTAGGGCTGCAAATAGGAAGACGCGGGAGGCGCATAATTCAACGGCTGCCCCGGATGCGGCACCATAGGCAATTGGGGTACCTAGTTTATAAGAGGGGTTTGATGAGCAAACACCTGATTAAGCCCTTGGATCTACATCGGGTGGGCCACTGGCCCCAAAGAGGGCAGCGGGCTGAAGATATTTTGCCCCAAGTCCGCACTAGCGACTACAGCTTCTACATAGGCGGCCAGTAGGGTAGCGGGCGGTGGGCACATCCTCTTCACCAAGACTGATGTGAGGTTGTCCAGCGCCGCATAGTAGACTGGGAGAACTGCCGCATCTTCGTAGAGGTACGGATCCTGAAGCCTAGTGTGAGCTCGATGGAAATGGTCATTGAAGGAGCCAATATGTTTGTTGACCTCCCTTCTGACAGACATGAACTGTTGGTAAGGGTCTGCAGGGTTGATGGGGATCTTGTATTTCTGCAGAAAGGCATTCTTCATTAGGTTCCATGAGGTGATGGATCCTCTCAGCAGATTAATGTACCAATAGAAGGCTTCTTCCCCTAATGAATGCGGAAAAAGATGAAATGTGACGTCTTCATGGTTGACCTACATTTCAGTGATCGCTATCTCAAATATCTTGATATGCTCCTCAGCTGTTCTTTGCATATCGCGTGGATGGAACTTCGAGCAAAAGCCCTCCAGATTCTTGGACATATCATTGTAGACAGCAAAATGTATCGCTGAAGGGTTATGCGCTAGCCAAGCCATGAGGGGAGGCGGAGGTGGCATTTGTTGTTGGAAAGGAGGGAATTGGGGCTCTATTGATAATAAAACAACAATATGGGGCTGCCCTTGAGCTATGGTTGCCTTAGCTGTGCCTTGGGCTGGAAGGGTCGGGAGAGGAGCGAACCCCTGGCTGCTGGAGGTAGATGGTGTAAATGTTGTTTGAGATGGTTGGGTGGAAGATGAAGGCCAGCCAAATGGGGGTGAGAGTGAAATGGGGGCGGATAGAATGGAGGAAAAGGAAGAGGCGGCGCTACTTCCTTGTACTCATTTTGGCCTCGTGGGAGGTAGCAATTCTTTAAATTCTCCCTTGTTTGGTGTTGATCATAGAACTCTCTGAAACCTCTCCGGGGAGAATGATCTGATTCGATCCAGCTTCGCTTTATCCTTTAACTTAGTATCTTCACCGTAGCCCTCCTTCTAGCGCCAATTCTGTTGATGTGTTTTTTATGCACTTCTCAACACAGGCAGTGTGTAGGTGCACTACCTCTCTTGAAAGATAATCTTCCACAATCAAATTGTAGAACACTATCCCAAGGTCTCTCGGATGTCAAGTCATGACAGTGCTCAGATAACTCATTAGTTTGATGTGATCTACTGGAATCACAAGGTGGTCTTACAGAAAATACAAAGTGTGAAAATAAAGCACGAACTTGGATCTTGAAATGGAGTCCCTAGGATGGAAGGTTGCTATGCACCGGCTGTAGGTTCAAACAGCAATTTTAGACTCCATTTGGTTGTTAGATTTGGCTTTACAATGTGTAATGAACCTTAACATAGGTCAGTTACTAAAAAAAAGGAAAAAAAGGCGAAGAAGAGGAAAAGTCCCTAAATCTGAAGCTTGCTATGAATAGTAACAATGGAGTTTCTGCAATGGATAATTCCTCAAAACAATGTCCCACTTAACCAGGGATTTCACAGTATCATGGAAATTGTGCTATCTTCTAAGGGCTGCAGATGTTTCATCCTTCATCCACCACATACATGCATGAATCAAAGATAAAGATTTAGGGAAGCTTTACAATCAAGTCCAGGCTAACTTTGCACTGCTATCTACTTTCAACAAACAACAAAAAATATGGACTAAGGGATCATCAACAAGGCAGGAATTTTCATGATCATCCAACAACATTCCTAAGATTTATCCAAATAAAGTAAACAACTAACTAAACAGCCACAAGATCTAAGCTAAACATGTAATATTGGAGAATGAATCAAGTAACATGAGAGAAATCAAGAAAATACACCAAGTCAATGATATTTCTTATAAATTTTTGCAGCATGTCTTTACAACAACTCAACTCTCTCTTTGCAAATGAGGGGAGTGCTCTATTTATAGTTTCCAAAAAGTTAAATGAATGGCCAAGATTCATTATAATTGTGTGGCCAAGATTCATTACAAAATAGGGTTTCACCTACCCCCAAATAGATTTACAATATCAAAATATTTTTTTGTCTCTTCCCTATTTCATCATTTAGTGGATGGCACTATTGCTCTTTCATCCTGTAGCTAATTGTTATTTTCCCTTTTGTTGTAGCTACTCCTCAGGGAGGTCTTCTTCTTTGGTTGGGCTATCCTCCTACTTCTCGGAAGCTGTGTGCTCTATGTACTTGAGGATAACGGCCTAGAGCTTGTCTATGTCAAGGATCTCACATCGTAATGCCTGGTAGCTCCACTCTTTAGCATTATCCTCCAGCCTTTTCCAGTCCTCATCATACTTCGAGCCTTAGTCTCTGAATAGCTCTGATCGGTCGAAGGCAGGGCAGCAAAACTCAGGAACTCCATTGTGATTTCTCTGGCTGTCCCGTCCTTCATCTTTTCCTCAAAGTATGGCTTGATCTTTTCGCATCTATTTGTACCGTGGGCATATCATAGCCCGTCATCAGCTTAAGGTATTAGGCGCATTCCGCCCGGATTTCCTTAATCCACTCAATATCCGGATCCACTCTGTTCAGGATCTACTCTAACCTCTCCTTCCGGTTGACGAGGTCTCTGCGCCAAACATCCACCAGCCAATGATCCTCTATCTTCAGCCCTAGTTTCTCCTCCCACGTGTTTGCAGGCATCTGAAGGATGGCTTCAACTCTTGGGAAGGTGGAGTCATAGATAGCAGGAAAATTGGTGCAGAGCCTCTTTGTGCTCTCCATGGACTAGATTTGGTCCAAGAACTGTCCGCACAGCCCTGCTGATTCCCATATTTCTGACGTATGCAACATGTCGGAACCAATCCTCTGTGGTTTTCTCTAAGTTCTTTCTTTTCTCCATCTTGTTAATCTGTTCTTTGGAGAGCAACTGCGGTGTGGCTGTGGAGGTGGTGGGCAAGTCGTCCACTGAGGACCATTGTTGTATGTAGTCAGTTAGGGCAGCAACCTGCGCTTTAAGCTCATCCTTGAAGATTTTGTCCTGCTTTATCAGGTGTACCACTGTGGCCACCGACTTCTCCATGTGTTCAACCTTTTGTTCCCTAGTTGCTGCCACCAAGTCAATGGTAGAGATATTATAGCTCACCCTTGTTTGGCCAACTATAGGCGTTGCAATTTGCGCTGCTTGGGAGCCAGAAGCGTCCATTGTTATCTTGGAATGGACCTTGGGCTTCTTTTCTTTCTTTGTCGCGCTCAGGGATCGAGCCAAGATGGCCTCCAATCTTGCTCTTGGGTCCTTCAGCACAAGAGTAGCCTTCTCCAGTTGCTTCTCCAACCAATCGGGCATAGCAGATCTATCCCTGGGTGCATCATGGCTGCCCTCACCCTTCTCAATCAAAGACAAGACTTCTGCCTCCTTTTCCTTTTGGGGATGCTCTTTCTCTTTAGTAGCCTCCTCCTCCTCTTCGTCGGAATCACGAATAAACATGAGGTGTTTAACGGGCAGCTTGGTGGATAATTGTTGGGTGGGATCTTCTTCTTTCGCTGCCTCCTCTTCTTTCTTCTCTTCAGCAGCCTCAGCCTCTAGGCTCTTGTCAACATTGGTCTCAGCCTCAGATAAATCCTTTTGCAGCTGCTCTTCTGGTGGCTGCCCCTCTTCACCATGTAGTGACTTTTTTGTGTCTTCCTCAACGTCCTTTAATTGTCATGCCACCTCGTCCTCAAGGTCCTCATCAAATGTCTAGATGATCTCCTTGGCACCCAAGCCATCCTCCTCGTCTCTGCTCCCAGAAGAGCCTATCTCCTCTCCCTCATAAACCACCCTGTCGATGGATCAGTGCTCGTACTCGGAGTGCTCATAATATTCATCAGCCTCTTCCTCAATAGGATTTGAGGCCTCCTGCTCTTGCTCCTCCAACTCTTTTGATATTTGCATTGTGGCTTCTATGGCTGGTGGCCCCGTTGGCAGTTGTGAAGGCTACGCCGTCGCGAGGACTTGGGCTAGGGCCGCTTGGAGAGATGGATTCATCAGTATTTGGGAGAGCTTAGGGGGAAGGTTCTTCATATGTCTGGTAAGGGCCTCAGGCATGGCGGCGATGGGAATGGGTGATGTAATTGTAGCTAGAGGGAGCGATGTAATAGGTGACATGGTAGTAGAAGAGGAAGGGGGAGTGGTCACGCCGGAGGAGGAGTCAATGTTAATTATTGGCCCGGCCGAGGGCGAAGGAGCAAGATGGACGAAAATGTCCACCGCCGGCAGAGATGACGCGACCGCAGCCAGGGAGGCGGGCGGTGCACCAGGAGGGGGAGGGAGAAGCAAGGGAGGCTGCAATTCTGTCGTAGCCACCGTCTACTTGAGCCTTTTCGGAGATGATCCTCCCGTTTCTTTCTTTGCTTGCTCCTTGGGGTTCGCAGACTGTGCTGTCTCCGCTCCCTTTCTCTTGTGGGACCTAGTGACTGGAGGAGACTGGGAGGTCCCACCAATCAACGTGGTGGAAGTAACATCTTCTGTGGCACTCGGTTCACTCTTGAGCCCTTCATATGTTAGGACTACTCCTTGTTTCTTCAGATAGGCCAACCTTCCATCAACCCACTCCTTAGTACGAGTTATGATTGGCAGGGTGATGGTGTCCAGGTCATCGACCTCTTGCTCATCCTAATCAATGGAGGGGATTGCCAGGTTGGCAACTGCAGGGTACCTTGGGTGCATGATTGTAGACTCATCCTCCTCAACCTGATCCGGCACTGGGAATGGCTGCACCCTTCTCAAAAACTGCACGGTCATGCGCATGTAGTGCCTTGCGCGGACCTCCTTGTCGTCTTTGCAGTCTACCCAGAAGTCTTCAATGTGGTATTTGTAGGCATACGCCGGCCCTAGTGCCTTCCTGACATGGCCGTGTGGATCCATCCATGGGCGCGTGGTGTACCAGTCAAAGTGATATTCTTTAAGCTCCTTCTCGAAATTGCTGGCACATTGGGAAGTCTGTAATCAATACAAGCCCTGGCCGAGGGTCATGGGATAGGGGATCCCTACTACGTGTTTGTTGCCAAAGACGGCCTGGATGTGTTGGAGCTGCCAGGAAAGCTCCAGGAGGATGATCTTGTCATTTGGGTACCGTGGTAATCTGTTTGGCCGTTCCATGAAACCCTATGCCCAGATGTAGGTGAACTTAGGGAATTGGATAAACAGGAAGGCATATTCCTTCAGGAGCGCCCTGGTGCTGTGAGAGACTCTCCTCTTGAAGTCTTTGGCAATCAATTTGATGATATGGCCAATGAAGGCGTCATTGACCCAGCAGTACTCCTTGAAATTGTGGTATTGGAGTTGTGGGTATTTGTCGAATGGCTTGAGCCCTCGCCTGTGCCCCTGATTAGGCACCACAAATAGTCTGATGTATTATCTTTGACCTGCCAGAGAGTACACCAGGTAAGAGGTCATATAGAACTTAGAGCTCCTTTTGATGTTGACAAATTGCTCATGGAAGCAGTTGCTAATGATACCTCTCGAGTCGAATGAGACCTTGGTGTTAACATCCTCATTCCCCTGCAAGATATGCTCAATGTAGTAGGCCATCCACTCTTGGAAGTAGGCGGCTGCTGGGAGACCCATAACCCTGCTTAGCATAGTCACCAGGTCATGATAGTCCTCGTGAAAATCGCTACGGAAGAGTTCTTGGGGAACCTTCGTAGTGCTGCCCCATTTCTCCTTAAGCCGGTAGAGGTTGATAGACTTCTTGCACCCTGATGGAATAGCATCCCATGCTGCTTGGCATTGTTCTAATGTGGGAACCTCCATGTGTGGGAACGTGGAAATGTGAAATGTTTTCGTGATTCCTTCTGGCGACATGTCGGTGAGGATGTTCCCCTCCTTGTCCACAATTGTTCTAGTGTCAGCTTGATAGGCTTCTCGACACGCCATCACCAGTTTGGGTGCCACCATAGAGGGAGGGAATCCGATAGCCTTGGCTATTCCACTCTGCCTTATCTATCTGGTGTTCTTTGTTGTAGAGTTGACCTTGACCCTCTGAGTAAATTCATCTATGTCAACCTGACCAATGTTTGTATCTGAAACCTCCTTCCAGTCCGTTGAGACCTTCGACTGGAGCGGCTCACCCTGGAACTGAAACTTCATCTGATCTTTATCTTCTTTTCCCCGAGGGGTCCTTCCTGACTTTTTGCCCTTATCCTTTTTGGCGGAGGCCCCTGAAGTTTCTACAGCTGATTCCATATATCCTGCAAGTAAGGGAAAATTCAGTGCAACAAAATACCAAAAGCGTTCATGTTAGTCCATATTTTGAGCATAACATCTAAATAATCAATCAAGTATATCATAAATTTCATTCTTATATGTTATCAACCTTCGTTTCAGGGCATTTGGACAATCCGGGCCTGGAGGGCCGGACTTCCCTGGTAGGAATGTTGTCTAGAAGGGAAAATGCAATGGAAAGCTCCCGGAGACCCTTCTTGGCCAAATTTAAATGTTTCGAGAGGCTCATGATGGAGAAGAGAAAAATTCAGGACATGGGTCGAAGTCAGATTCTGGATTTGAGCTTGTTTGGGCCGATGTAAGGGGCACCGAAAGTTTCAAGCCAGGGAGCTATCAGGCGACGGCTGTTGACAATGGTGGACAGCAGGCGGAAATTTGAGGCCCAGGATCCGGAAGGCGAAAGGACGGCCAGCACTGAGGTAATTCGCTTTGGGGGATCGGGTCGGCAAGGTCGCGAAGGCGCTTGGATTTCGCAGTTTTGGACGGAAAATGCCGGACGGAAGTCTGGGAGGGGAAGTTCAGGAGCAAAAGCCTGATGAAAAATTTGGGGTTTGTGAACTTGACGTCGCCCGAGAGGTCGGAGCCCGGAGGGTGGAGTTCCGGGCAGGGAATTCTGCTTTAGCAGTAGCGATTGAGCGGCGGATTTCCGACAACGGAAGCTCAGACACCAGGATCCGGAAGGCAGATGGCCGAGAACGGATATGGCGATAGTCTACGGCGGATGGCCCTTCGGAGCCCAGAGAGCAAAAAGGCGGGCGATGAGTTCGTTTAGCCCCGGAAGCCTCTGACGTGGCGGGGGCCGCAGGCTGGGACGATGCGACGCGCTGGCTGTCGTGAGATATTCGTTGATTTTGGAAGTCGGCGGCAGCGAGGGGGGGCCCAGGACCTGAAGGTCGGGAAGCCGGCAGGGGTCCTCCATGGAGGATGGCAGAACCATCACAGAGTTCCGGGAACAGAACTCCAGACGGCCAGGCCCGAAAAGTCCCATGGCAGCGAGGAGTCTCAGCAGGATTAGATGGAAAACGGAGGCCCAGGTTTTAGCTATTGGGCGGTCGGGGAAGAATTTCCATTCAAAACAGCGGCGGGCAAGAGGACTTCTGAGGGTGGAAGTTCGACCTTCGAGGCCCGATGAGCGGACAGACAGAGTGAAAATTCCCACAGCAGAAAAATTCATGGACTTCTGAGGGCGGAAGTCTGGTAGTCGAGGCCCGGGAGCACGAAAGCAGCGGTTTCAAAAGATCAAGGCAACGGCGGGGAGGTAGACCCCCGAGGGAACTCCGCTGAGGGAACTCCGAGGGGTCGGGCCCGAAATGAACGAAGGACGCGAGATAGTTTTTAAGTCTTAACAGCGGAGCAGACGTCGGGATCCGGGAGCCGGGGAGGCGGAGCGTTTGGCAGTTCGAGCTCGGTGAAAAGCGGACGGAAACTCGGGCAGGGAAACTCGACGGACCGGGCCCTGATAGGAGGATTGTCGTCCGCGGGTATTTTACGTTTTGAACTTTGACGACAGAGACGGGCCTCGGACCCGGGGTAGCGGATTGCTCTGTGCGAAGAAAACGGCCGCACCACGGACAAGTTCTGAATTGGCAGCGAGGGCGTTTCTGTTAGGTTTGTTCATTTTTTAACACATGGGTTATGAGCGGAATTCAGTGCTCTTCCATCTATTTCATCCTAACCAATTATTTAATCCATTTAAACCCCCAAAATGATGAAAAAAGATGGGAGGGAAAACGGGAATGGCCAACCTTGAATACACTAAGCAAGAAGATGCGAAATCCACCGGGAATCAATGGAGTGATGCGGATGTCGAGGATCGTGACGATGCTGATCGCGGTGGGCTCTAGATGCTTGGCTTGTCAATTTGCTCCAATTTGGATAATGAAAATGACATTGGCGGGTTGGGCATTTTATACCCCAACTGCCATTAATATTTGCATTAAATGCATGTACGGCCGCGGGAAAGTTGGTGGATTTGAAATTAGGTCTACGGCGGCGGAGGCAATTCCGGCGCCCGATGACCGGGAGGACGTGAGGCGACGGTTGCCGTGAGGTTTTCGGCAATGATCGGGCGAAGACGGCGGCAAACAGCCCGGGTCCCGGACTGCGGAAGGTCGGCAAGGATCCGCCGTCGAAGGGTTTTGTGCTGCTTAACGGCGACGGCGAAAAGATCCTGAGGGCCCGAATGGCGGGAAGCCGGCAGGGTTCCGCCATGGAGGACGATAGAACCGTCGCAGAGTTCCGGGAACGAAACTCCGGACAGCTGGGCCCAAAAGGTCCCACAGCAGGAAGCAGGCCCAGGACGGAAGTCCGAAACTGGACTTCCGGAGCCCAGGGCCCAAAGGGGTAACCGCTGCCCCGAAAGATTTTTTGACGAGTCTTAAACGGCGAGCAGCAGAGCGGGCCTCAAGGGGCGGGCGGACGCCTGGAGAATTCCACGAAGGGCGGAAAATGCAAAGGGGAAGCCCGATAAGGGAACCCCAGAGGCCCGGGCTCGGAGGGGCCCAGGGCCGTTCCAGAGCCAAAATGCCAAAGGGAACCCGCGAGGCCCCGGAGGGCAGCAAAAAAACCAAAAGAGGAGGCATGGTTGATTTATGATAAAACCTTGGAGCAACATCGACCATGCAGAACATTAAAAAAGAGGGGCACGCAAAATGAGGTAGACCCAAAAGACCCGACGAGGCGAAAGAAAAGAGGGTCCCCGTTCTGAACGGGGCATGTGTGCTAAGGACACAACACACACCACATAAGGTCATGTGCTAGGGAACTAAATCATCATTTAACTTTGGAAATGTATGCCTATTCAGTTTTGGGCCCTTCTAGAATCACCCTCAATATGAATGGATATGAGGCTACTTTGGATCACAAGTTGTAGACGCACAACCATCACTTTTGCCTTAGCTTCGTTATTTATTCCCTCAACATTTTTTATTTTTGAGGATGCTCTTGGTAACCATCTAGAAGACTCCTTTATGGCGTGCATCTGATACCCTAAGCTCTTATAAATGCACATGAGACACTGCCATAATTTAACTTGAGAGATTCATTTGGTTTCCTTTCTCGAGAGAGAAAATATATTTTGTAACAACCCTTCGACGGGTCTTGTTGATAATATATGTATCAAACTAGATGATACATGTTCGACGTGTGTGGATATGTAAATGTTTATTATGCACACTTAAAGAGTACATTCGTCGATCGCATTCAAGAAAGTACTTGTTATTAGATGGCCCAATCTATACAAACATGATTATATCGCAAACATTCACAATTTATTATTTTTTAATGTTTAAAATATAGCACCTACCAGACACAACAAAGTTATAATGCATAATAATACTTAATTCATCAATTAATCCTCTCATTTTTGTGAGAATTGTTTTGTATAACGATACATAAACATGCTTGCAATATGGTGAGGCTTCAACGTCACACACATTTGTAATAGAAAGTAATAATGTAAGTCAAATTGCTATTGTTACTATTTTCCAATGTGCACGGTATGTGAGCAATAAGACGCTACATATAAATATGCCTATTTTTACCTTTTGTAGGTTGGCATATAATCAAATTTCATCTCGACTCAAGTATATGTAGTTCATTTAAATTTGAAACTATAAGTTATGTTTGCTAGTTATATTTGAATTTTTAAATATATTGAGAGGTTGCATTTACTAGTATTTAAATTTTCAATATATAGACAAAGCATCACGATTGAAGCCTATAATATTACTTTTATGTTCGATTATACTAGTTGACTATTCTCTTATTAGTATGAATGCTTTGTATTTCAATATTACTTGTAGTCATACATCAAAAACCATTGCGAAATAGCCTCCAAACACATACCCTAACTCGGAAAAATACTTTTTGAACTTGATCTCTATAATTTATTTTAGTGCCTAAGATATATTTAACAACCCCTAAATATTTCACATGAAAATAACACCACAAAATGATCTTGGGCATTGTAAGTGGTAAATGAATACACTAGAATTATCAGTTCACTCTTGCAAGGGTTGTTGTAGCACTCTACAAATTTCTTGGTTTCCCTTGGCTTCTCCAAAATTTTGAGGCGGATTTGGTGTTGTCATGAACTCCACTAACCTAGATCAACTTGCATTGTGATAAACATGGGAGGGGATGGACAATTTGAAAATAGTCAAACAAACATAATATAAAAATCAAGAGGCTCTAATAATTGATTGAATAATCCCACCACATTTGGTTCAATTTGGAGATATATTTTATCATTTCAAAACATATGGGGTTATGTGCTAGGCCACTAAATCATCATTGAACTTTGAAATATATGTCTATTCAATTTTGGGCCCTTGAAGAATCACCCTCATTGTGAATGGGTTTAACGCCACTTTGGATCACCAATTATAGACCCACAAGCAATACTTATGCCTTACATACATTATTTATTCACTTAACAAGTATTTCGAGCCCACCCTTACTAGCCATCAAGGGAATTCCTTCATGACAAATCTGATACCTTAAGCTTCTAGGTTTGCACACAAGACACCATCATAATTGGAATTGAGAGATTAATTTGGTTTTATTTCTTCAAAGATATTTTTTTTGGAAAACCTTCAATGGGTCTTATTTTAGATTAAAAAATCACAAAATGGCCCTAATCCCGTTACAAAAAATAGCAAAAAAACATAACAAGAGAGACTAGCGCTTGAACCCTACAACTTTGCCCCCAAGGGCTTGTTAAGAAAAATAGAGTCCTTCTTAGGAGTACATTTATTCCTTCGTTGCAAAACTATCCAAGAAGAATCAACCGGATTTGAAGAATTAAGACAAGAAGGGGGAGAATCCCCTTAGGAGTGGCTAACGCATGGAGCAACAGGAACCTCAGGGGAAACTTCCATATCCAAGGTTGGAGCAATAGGAATCACATTCGAGGCAGCCTTGTTAGGAATTAGAGCAATAATAGTATGGGTCTTGGGAGAGCTAGCACCTTCAACAACATGGGTCACAGTAGAAACAACCTTGAGATCGGCATGAACCACAGGGGAGGCAGCACAGACAACAATAGAATTAATTTTTTGAGCAGAAGGAGAAGGAGGCCTAGAATCCTCACTACTAGTAGAAGAGACATCATTAGGGTACATAGTAAGATGGTCCCGGAGAGCATTCTTCCACCAAGTGGAGGAAGAAACATGACGAGAGCCTCCAGGACAGTCACGATCCAAGCTTCCAATAGAAAAACAATGTTTGCAACGAAATGAGATACGTTCGTAGTCCACAAGATGAGACCAAGACCAACCAAATTAACTTGAAGCACAAGCCTCACCAGGCAATGCCTGAGTCAAATCAACCTCCACCAAAATTCGAGCGAAGGAGGTGTGGGTAAAGTTCTTGGAAGCACAATCCACTTTCAAGAACCGACCTAGAGCATTACCAATACCTTCAAAAGTAGAGGGGCACCATAACTATAAGGGAAGATAAGGCAATTCACACAAACAGGCATAACATTAATGGGTTCCTTCAAGGGGTTGAAGGAATGAACCCAAGGCCTTATGGATAGGGGATGAGAAACCCATTCCCAAAACCCATGATCTAAGACTACCTGTCTATCCTCAGAAGAACAAAAGAAAACATTAAAAAACCTCTAGCAAAAGGGTAAATCTCAATCTTACCCTACACTAATGGTGTCCAATGTGTCGAGATCCACACGTGCAGATCCGGGAGGGAAGACCTCAAATTGCAAAACCTACAGATTAGTCCCGTCTCGGAGAATAAATCAATGTAGTCAGAGACATCTTGACCAAGAGAAATCATAGGAGCAACACTAGCACAAATCAGAGGGCGCTCAGATCCCACCCCGTCCTTTGTGGATGGCATAGCTCATCAACAAGTGAAGGAGCCAGAACAAAGCCATTAACGGTAGGAGATCCCAAAAAAGTCCCCATAGGAGGAGGCCTAGGGGTGGCTAAAGCCTCCACCACAGAAGATAGAACATGTTGTTGAGAGAAAACAAGCCTATCACCCACAAGATCTATAGCCAAATCGCACCCTGGTGGAGAGAAGATAGGCTACTGGTTCAACGCAAGGGAGCGGGATGGGCGGGGGGAGAGGTTGTTCAAATTCGTAGCAGAGCGGGCATTAGAATTTTCAGTTGAATGAGAAGCATGGGAGGCATGGGATGAGTCCATATTTCAAACTTCAATGGGCCTTGTTGATAATATTTATCAAAATTTTACCATAAAACTATCATCTATATGATAAATGTTAAATGTGTGCTATGTAAAATTTTATTATGTGCTTAAAGAGTAGATTCGTTAATTGCATTTATAACATTCTTTTTTTGGATGGATCAATCTATAAAAATATAATAATATCACAAAAATTCACACTTCGTGATTTATTTGTGTTTAAAAATAACACCTAGCGTACCTCCCAAAGCGATAATGAATTTCCAGTATAAATTCTACAAATAATAATAATTAATTCATAGGCAACCCGCTTTCATTTTTATGAGAGTAATTATGTTAGAGGAACTTATTTTGAACTAGTGCATCATTGGCTATCCTCTCCACCTTAGCATTTCCTACAACCGATGATGCACCATGTTAAGTTTGTAAGATGTGAGATTTTAAAATATGTTCTTTTGGTCATTTATTCCAACTCGTCATTGTATTGACCAATTGTGCACAATTTAAACCTTATTGTTTGTACCTACCTCTAAACATTTCCCGTTTGGTCATTAAGGCGACAAGTTGACATGTGGGCCCATAAGGGTGGTCGAGCCTTTCTCGTGCGAGAATACATGATTTGATTAAAGTATTTAGGTGATTTTTATTAAAAGTTTTAAGTGAACACATATCTATGTTTTATCAGCCGTTTGCATGAGTATATTTATGTTTTGTTTTCTTAAATACACAGCATCACATTCTTCCATCCGTTAGAGTTCTATCCACAAGGTGATGATCAATGTTAAAAAGCAGTGCCTAGTCCTATCGTGGACCAAGGGGCCAGCTGCTGGGCATTGGATGGGGCTTGTTAGCCTTTGATCAACAACATGACTAGGGTGAAGGCTACAACAAGGTAGGATCACATCCAAGTGTAGGGGAGCGACGCTGGAGGGAGACAATGATGGGAGTTGGATGTAGTGGGAAGAGCGCTAAATGCGAGGGAAGATTCTCAAGAATATTCTAGAGCAGCCGCTATTTTTAGCAATCATCAAACTTTTTCACAAATTGTTCCAATTTTATTTTACCGGATCTCTTCTAGATTTGTGTCTTGCATAGGAACTAATGGTGACTATACCTGTATGACTCATACGATGTATGGATTTGTACAAATGCATAATTTTTTTCCTAGTTTTGTGTGGCCCAAAAAAATCACCAAAAAGTTCAGTCTCAAATTTTTCACAAAAATAATAGTCGATTCTTAGGTTTTTGGCTGCTCCCGTTGCATTGACGAGGTCCAATTCGCTACAAGATGTGTAAATTTGTAAATTTTCTAGACAGCAGTGTGCGACTAGGACTGCAGTGCATAATAAGGATTACAATGCATCACATAGATGTTCACATATCACAATAATATCCTAGGTAAGGAGCTCCATCCTTTGGTATTAGATTCCTTATTTTTTGTTATTTCTATTTCTACATGTATCTAGGTTTTCATTTAAGTAGATATATTTTATGTAACCTAGAACTTTATATCACACATATTTTACTCTCTTTTTTGGCTCATTTAATGTAATGAAACTTTATAGGTAGGTTAAATTTTAATTTACACAAGTTTGGGGCTAATTTGAGGGCCTATTACAACTACATGTGATAGAGAGAGTGTCATACATCTAACAAAGATCTTGGAGTTGCATGTGAGTACTAAACGTGCATTGATGTTCAATAGGTACCATTTGTTGACATAGTAGAGTATGGGAGTGTGATGTTGGAGAAGCTGAATCTTGTCAAAATGTTGCAGATGCATTAAAAAAGGTAATGAGCACAGAGAAGTTCAAGTGGTGTTGTGAGTCTACACGCCTCTTATCCCCTGGAAAATCAATTGATAGTATTGGCAGTCCCCTTTTCCTCACAAGGTGTTTAAAATGTGAGAGAATTTTAGAAAAGGTGTCTCAACCTCCGATGAAACCCAACCATATTGTAAGTGCTCAGAACCTTTCCAAACTGGAGCTAGCACGTGGGGAAGGGAGGTTGTCTTGTCGTAAGCAATCCACGCAAGCTTTGCAAAGGTCATAAAATATTGTTGTAAGATAAATATTTGGTTAGATGTAATAAAAACATCCTACACACTAAATAATTAGTCACTACAAGAACAAAAAAACTATGTTGTAGAAACACGAGTTTTAATATATAGGGGTTTGACCACGCAATACCAACTTGCGAAGTACCCAGATATATAGACATAGAAAAAGAATTCGCTTATTGTTAAACACAACTAAAAAAATTATAGTTCATAAGAGAACACACATTCCAAGAAGAAAATAGTCCTGAAAGGGTATATTTTATTTCATTTATCATAAAATATAATTATTTGCACACAGTTCCTTCTCTTGCATAGGAGCTAATGGAACCTGTACCTGTATGACTCGTACGATGTATGGATCTGTACAAATGCATAATTATTTTCCTAGTTTTGTGTGGCCCAAAAAAATCACCCAAAAATTTAGTCTCATATTTTTCACAAAAATAATAGTTGATTCTTAGGTTTTTGGCCGCTCCGATTGCAATGACGAGGTCCAATTCACTCCAAGATGTGTAATTTTGTAAATTTGCTAGATAACAGTGTGAGACTAGGACTGCAGTGCATAATAAGGATTTTAATGCATCACATAGATATTCACATATCACAATAATATCCTAGGTAAGGAGCTCCATCCTTTGGTATTAGGTTCCTTATTTTTTGTTATTTCTATTTCTAAATCTAGGTTTTCAATTAGGTAGTTATATTTTCTGTAACCTAGAACTTTATATCACAATTATTTTAATCTCTTTTTTGGCTCATTTAATGTAACGAAAATTTATAGGTAGCTTAAATTTTAATTTACACAAAATTGGGGCTGATTTAAGGGCCTATTACAACTACATGTGACAGAGAGAGTTTCATACATCTAACAGAGATCTTGGAGTTGCATGTGAGTGCTAAACGCATTGATGTTCAATACCATTTGTTGACACAGTAGAGTATGGTAGGGTGATGTTGGAGAAAGTTGAACCTTGTCAAAATGTTACAAATGCATTGAAAAAGGTAATAAGCACAGAGAAGTTCAAGTGGTGTTGTGAGTCTACAAGCCTCTTATCCCCTAGCAAAATCAATTGATAGTATTGGTAGTCCCCTTTTCCGCACAAGGTGTTTAAAATGTGAGAGAATTTTAGAAAAGGTGTCTCAACCTTCGATGAAACCCAACCATATTGTAAGTGCTCAGAACCTTACCAAACTGGAGGTAGCACGTGGAGAAGGGAGGTTGTGTTGTCGTAAGCAATCCACACAAGCTTTGCAAAGGTCATATAAGATATTTTTGTAAGATAAATATTTGGTTAGATGTAATAAAAACGTCCTACACACTAAATAATTAGTCGCTACGAGAACAAAAAACTATGTTGTAGAAACATGAGTTTTAATCTATAGGGGTTTGGCCACGTAATACCAACTTGCGAAGTACCCAGATATATAGACATACAAAAGGAATTCGCATATTGTTATTTACACAACTAAAAAAACTATAGTTCATAAAAGAACACACATTCCAAGAAAGAAAATAGTTTTGAAAAGGTATATTTTATTTCATTTATCGTAAAATATAATTATTTGCACATAGTTCCTTCTCTTCAGAGTATTGGGATAAACTATGAGATTCCCTTGCTCTCCTCCTTCATGTTGTGCGTTTGTCACATGCTCTTATATTCCTCTGTGTCCTCCTCTTCTCTACATTCTAGTTTCTCCCCTTTTTGCACCCAACAATTGTCCTATTCTTCTCCTTTTATATTCTCTTTTCTCTGGAAATCCCTTCAAAATATGGAAACTACCAAATCCTGCCTAAATGGGGTGCAACGCAAGAAAATATTGTCATAAATGCTTAAAACTTAGTTTTGGTTTCAGATTTCTTACTCAAACTACATTTCCTCCAACTTCTCGCGTTATTGTTCATTAGTGCTATAGAGAGTAGGTAGTTTTCCCTTCAAATTTTTTTAAAAATTCAAGTTTAAACTATTACAAACAAATACAATGACAAGTAGAAAAATAAACACCAAAAAGGGGTGGGATGCCCCTACATAAAAATACCATGGTAAGAAAAAAATTGAGCCCTTGCTGAGTAGTGGCTAAAATTTTGTGTTTCCAGAGTTCCAAAAATTAGTTTATGCAAGAACCGTACTGTTGCTATAAGTTAGTAGACTTGTTGCTATGGGATGAACTGGAATGACTCAAATTTTGTTGGGATTAACCAAGTGGTATCGTCCACTAGTTCTCTCTTCTGTTTAGCCAGATACCTTTTGTATTCTTTTCCCCTAATCTTGCTAACCACTCTAGATTCCAAAATGCATCCAATATCCTTTTTTTCTCTCTCGAGTAGTTGTTCCATCCCTATTTCTACCAGTATTTCCTCTTTCTCTTCATATTTTAATGTCTCTACTTCATAGTAAGTGTGAAAACTATAAACATTAAAAACTGGAGAGATTCCTAAACCAATAGGTAATTCCAACTCATAAGCATTTTGGGAAATCTTCTCGATAATTTTACATGGTCCAATCTTCTTCCACTTGATCTTTTGAAAGGATGGATTAGAAATCTTTCCTTTAATGGACATGTGCAAGTACGATATCTGCCACTTTGAAATTATCTTTTTCTCCTCTTCAGTGATTCCCTCTCTTTATATCGTTGGTTGCTCCAATTGAGTCTTTATTTCTAGTGCAAATATTGCACGTGCTTTCTAAACTCTTCTCCTCCAACAAACAACACATGAACCTTGGTATTTGTAAGCTCGCTTATCTGAAACACCCGTAGGTTGCATCCATAAACAATTTGAAACGAGGCCTTGCCTATGCTTTTGTTGATTGAATCGTTACATAAGAAAATTTGGCTTGAGGCAATATCAAATCCCATTGACTAGGATTTTCACCAACCAAACATCTTGCCAAATTTCCCAAGATTTGATTAAAAACTTCAGTCTATCCATCCATTTTAGGATGAATGTGCTAATCTCAACTTTAAATCGGTACCTATTTTCTTCCAAAGCGTCCTCCAAACACTTAGTACAAACTTAATGTCACGGTTTGAAACTATAATTTTCGATAAGCCGTGCATCATAACAATCTACTTGAAAGATAAATTTCTAGCATGTGTGGACTCATTGGCCTTTTGTAATCTATAAAATGAGCTACTTTTGAGAGTCTACCAACAACCACAATTTATATAATCCTTACTCTCAGTGTTCTTGCCAGCCCAACCACAAAATGCATGATTATATCATCCTATGGTCTCTTTGGTATGGGTAATGGTTGGTATAGTTTGTTAATCCAAAGCGCATGACACTCGCACCTCCTTGAAGTCCTCGGTCCCCAAAGCTTGAATGTAAGTTTTACCCATGTTGAATATTTCAGCCTTTCAGATTGTTTTGGTTTCCTTTCCATTTATACTATTCATTTGACACCCCTATCCTAGAAATTCTAAAACATAAATTTTTCCTAAGTGTTTAATTTTTTATCCTTTTAGACTGTCCGGGTTTCCCTTGCTTTCGTATCATTCCTTGGATTTCTTGACCCTCGAAGCCCGAAAGTCGTGAAAAGGCCCAGGTCTGTTGCATTTGTCAAAATTCAAACTTCTTCATCCATCCATCCTTGCCAGACTTTTGGAGTTTAAAATCTCTCCATCCCCATTAAAATTGTAATCCCAATCTTTCCTTCCCTAGAATTTTATACCTTGACATTCCCCTTATTCCATTCTAAAATTCCTCTAAGTCTTTCCAAATTTCGCGGTTCCCCATCCATTCATCCTTTTCCTTCTATTCTCAATGCCTTGAGGGTCTAACTTTCACCTACAAACATCATCGTACGTTTGGATTATTGGCGTATCACATCCCCTCATCCCATTGGAAATTTGTTCAACGAAGACCCGATTTCTGATGATAAGGTGTTTTTGTCGGGATATCAGAGGTGAACGTGCCCACATGCTCGGTCGGATAGGTGTGCGAATAAAATGCATCCCGATGTCTCGATGTTCCAAAAAAAATTTATGTCAAGACATGTGAGGATTTTATGCTCCACTCTAGCAAGCACGATGCTATGTGATGAACTGATACTCCAACGGTTTTGATTTTTCTTTTTTTGGAGGTTCAAGAATAAAGATACCTAATCATCCAAAGGTTCGATAAAGTCTAAGGCGATTATTTTAATGGATATAAAGGCTTGTTGTATATTTCAATCCAGTTTCTTACATGTCCAATGTGAAATTATTGTTGTATATTCTTGCTTATGTTAGATTCAAAGGCAACGATGCCTTCTCTTACGCCAGATGTCTTTTTTTATTCCATCGAATCTTCCGATGACCTTTTTCATATTCGTTGTGAGTTTATTTATCTCTCATTTTCAAAAACACTATTGTGAGTAGGTTTAACATACTCTATTTTCTTTTGTTGAATTTAAACAATTATAAAACCCTACCTCTCCACACATATTTAAAAAAATCCACCTTCTATTTGGTAAATTATAGTGCTATTTATTACTGCAATATTTTATTTTTATTTGAGTTCAATAAAACCCTATCAAAGTCCTTGTAAAATGTGCAGTTACATTTTCTTTAAATTTGTTGTCTTTCAATAAAGTTGGCATCACTATCTTGAGGAGGGGATTTCATCATAGTAATTATTGGGATTGGACTTGGAGAAAATCTATACACCAACAGTATTGTGCTAAAAAGATTCTCATAGAAGGGGAGGTTATGAAGTCCACAAACCCAGATCAACTTGCACGGTGATGAAAAACAGGAGGGAAAGAACACCTGGAAAATGATCGCGCAAACATAAAATAGAAAGGAAAGGGGCAATAAGAATTGACTAAACAATTCCACCACTTTTGGATCAATTCCGAAGAGCGATTTTATCATTTCACACCACATAAGGTCATGTGCTAGGGAACTAAATCATCATTTAACTTTGGAAATGTATGCCTATTCAGTTTTGGGCCCTTGTAGAATCACCCTCAATATGAATGGATATGACGCTACTTTGGATCACAAGTTGTAGACCCACAACCATCACTTGTGCCTTAGCTTCGTTATTTATTCCCTCAACATTTTTTATTTTTGAGGCTGCCCTTGGTAACCATCTAGAAGACTCCTTTATGGCGTGCATCCGATACCCTAAGCTCTTATATTTGCACACGAGACACCGTCATAATTTAACTTGAGAGATTCATTTGGTTGTCTTTCTCGAGAGAGAAAATATATTTTGTAACAACCCTTCGACGGGTCTTGTTGATAATATATGTATCAAACTAGATGATACATGTTCGACGTGTGTGGCTGTGTAAATGTTTATTATGCACGCTTAAAGAGTAGATTCGTCGATCGCATTCATGAGATGTACTTGTTATTAGATGGCCCAATCTATACAAACATGATTATATCGCAAACATTCACAATTTATTATTTTTTTATGTTTAAAATATAGCACCTACCAGACACAGCAAAGTTATAACGCATAATAATACTTAATTCATCAATTAATCCTCTCTCATTTTTGTGAGAATCGTTGTGTATAATGATACATAAACATGCTTGCGATATGGTGAGGCTTCAACGTCACACACATTTGTAATAGAAAGTAATAATGTAAGTCACATTGTTATTGTTACTATTTTCCAATGTGCACGGTATGTGAGCAATAAGACGCTACATATAAATATGCCTATTTTTACCTTTTGAAGGTTGGCATATAATCAAATTTCATCTTGACTCAAGTATATGTAGTTCATTTAAATTTGAAGCCTATAAGTTATGGTTGCTAGTTATACTTGAATTTTTAAATATATTGAGAGGTTGCATTTACTACTCGTATTTAAATTTTCAATATATAGACAAAGCATCACGATTGAAGCCTATAATATTACCTTTATGTTCGATTATACTAGTTGACTATTCTCTTATTAGTATGAATGCTTTCTATTTTAAAATCCTAGCCCATATGAAACACGCGTTTAAATATGTTCTCCTAACTAGGATGAGAAGAGTTGAGACTTAAAAAATAAGGTCAAATTTCGTCTCAATAGATTTCCTTTATAGAAATATATGATTGAAAACTCATAATTAATTTCTTAGAATTTTTTATATGCATTGTGGATGGAAATAGAGCGAAAATCCTGATTTTTTAGTTGGATAAGTATGCCATAAAAAGCATAAGCCAGGCCGTCACATTATCTTTATTCAAAGACGTTACAACACAAATTAAAATGGACGAAAGGAGAAGAGGAGCAGCCCTATCGGCATTCTACATTCACTACCCTCATAGCTTCGAATCGTGGCTCTTTGGCTTCATATTTCTGCTGGCTGTAAACCTGCATATAGTCTCCAAAAAGATACTGTGGATAACTCAATAATTCATCGCAGGTCTCGCCAGCATTGACTTGAGCAGTGAGTTGAGATGCAGGATAAACCATCGCATTATATGAGGGATTATAGAACGATGCCACTGAGAAACGATTGCCATTCTTAGTGGGCAGAATGCGATGCCATGCACTGGTGTATTTGCCGTTAGTGATGGCTTCCAACTGGTCCCCAATGTCAACAACTATTGCGTATGGAATGGGTTGTACGTCAACCCAAGTGCCATTGTGGAGGACCTGCAAACCGGAGACCTGATCGTCTTGGTATAAGAGAATGAGGCCACCTGCATCTGTGTGTGCACGGATGCCATTGATGAGGTCCGGTCTAGGGCAAGGAGGATAATGGCTCACTTTGGTGCCGAAGAATGGCTTCTCTCCTCCTGCAAATGCCTCTTTCAGGTACTCTTTCTCTAGCCCCAGATTCAAGCTTATTAGTTCCAACAGCTTTTCTGTCAATGAAAATATCTGGTTTCGAAACTCCTGGATGGTTTCCCTGAGTAAAATGCAATATAATGTGTTAGTCACACCCTTGGGGTATTTCCTTTTCAATATCCAGAAACACTTGTATATACATAGTTATGATGAACATTTTGCTAATTTTACAATTTCTACGCATATTTATACAAACGTTTAAATTGTATTCTATTATGTCACTCAAGCGGCAATAGAATAGTTGAGTTGTTGTACTTGAAATCACTGGGTTGGGAAGGCCATGAATCGGTCTCCTGCATCTCGTGTACTTGAAAAACATCCTCCCAATCAACGTTCTCAATCTTATTAGCCTCATCACTGTCTTGAGCCGCGAGAGCGTTGGTCAACAACCTTACAGGCAAAGAGTCATTGAAGCTCTGCTCTCTGTTAAGCTTATAGTGCTCCGAGCAAACTTTCTTTACGCGGTCCATAAGTTCATGCTCTATGCCATGGTTCAAAAGCTGCAAGCACAGAATGAGAAATCACTTCATCTTTCTTTCTGCTAGGTGCTATCAGTACCATGATTAGTAAGTGTGTATTATAAATGTGAAAAAATATGATCAATTGTGCTCACCTGAAAGAAACCAGTACTCTCACAGGCCTTTGCTATTTCAGCCACGATCACCTCTCTGTCTCCTCCGTCTATGTTTTTCATGTCTATCACTGGAATGCCCATTTTCCTTGTAAAATTGCACTACAAATTCTCTTAAAAAGCAGTAGAAGAAACGGGCCGCTGGTTATTGCTTTTATAAAATGCTGTGGTGCGCGCAGCTCTTTATATAGGGGCGCACATCAGAAAGGAATGTTTATGATGAACGAGTTACGTGGCCCCCTCGCGATACAGAATCGATGACTAAAATTTCCAATGGCTGGCGCAGACAGAGATAAGATCGCTGGCTAAAATCTATCACATTTTTGTTATCGGCCCGGTCTGCGTATAAGTCTTTGCACATAAACGTGTAGGCAGACAGAAATAATAAAACGTGTATTTTAGAAAAGTCCAAAACGGCCGAATTACAGATTACGAGGGTTTATATAATAATAATAAATTTTCATTTCCTTTTCAAAGAAGAGTCTTTATTCAGGATTTTTAAAGGTCGTTTCTCGTTTCTATAATTTCTTAGTTTCGCATCTAAGACCACACACAATCATAAGTTTTGACTAGTTGATTTTTTATTGTAAATAATTCTTTTGTACTTGTGAATTGAATTATTTAGAAGACCACGAATGAGCCTAGGTTTTGAATAGTTAACTTTTTATCGGCAATAATTTTTTTAAGCGAATTTAAGCTATTTAGAGGATAACAAATGAGCCCTGCGTTTTGAACAACTGGCTTTTTATCGATAATAATTCTTCTTTTAAGTGGATTTTTTTTCTATAGATAACTCGCAGGGGAGGTCCTATATCGCTATTCTATATCCACGAGGTGGAAGTGAATTTAAATCATTTAAAGGTGACAAACAATTCCCATATTTTGAATGGACAATACAATAATCTTCCTTTTTAAGCGAGTTTAGCAATTTATTTAAAGGTATAGTATTTTCAAATAAACGAAGGCATTTTGGGACTAGTCTGTTCTTCTTAAATATTGGTTGCTCCATTGCTTCAAGTTCCATTTCGTTGAATTGTAATGTTTGGACAAATTCATCCGTGTTCTACGTTTTTATATCTCTTGTATTTCTGTTACTATCTATTTTTCATTTGGCTATTCGTATGTTGTCAATCAAACACCCAACACAAACCTAGGCCTACGGGGCGAAACAAAGATAAAACCTTTAGTTTCGATAGCGATATTAGTTATTTGCATGACAAAAGTGGATATAATATCGTACTCTGAATAAATGTAGAGAAATTTGATTAAACAAATAGAAAAGTGGATAGAATTTCGTACTATAAATATATAATGTTATTTTGTTTTAATAATATACACACATTTTCTACGAGGTGACCTCGAAGAACTGTAGCCCGTAAAAAAAGTACAATGAGATTTTATAAATAAAGTGTAAATATTTGATTAATCAATTTAAAGAAACACATTATAACTAGTGTAGGTAAAATAAAACATGGATAAATACATACGACAACAAATTAAAATCAACAGTAACACTTAACACGAGATGTACGTAGAAAATATCTTTCGAGAAAAATCCACCACCAAAGACACTCGAAGTTTGTGTTGTCATCAAATAATTGGTTGCATCAAAATGATTCACTCGCCTCCTTAGTACTATAGCATTCTACCAAATTAACAATACGCCTCTTGCATAATAATCTAGAGCATCCATATAATGCCTTCAATATATAGAGCTAAGGAAACTAGAAACCATTAAATGATTTGATAAAAGCAGTGACTGCCAATTAACAAAGGCCATGAATGAAAACTCTCCTCCATATTATGAACTAATTTTAGCACTCAAGATAGGCGTGATGAATAGACAATGTACCTCTGACTCATAACCATAGTAGAAATCGATCCTTGGTACTCGCACTCCATCACGAAGATGGAAGCTTATGAGGGACCCACCATTGTGAAACCACGCTCCACTCTCTTGAAAGTATCTCCGTGGCAGTTCACAAGGGAGATGCTCAATTACTGCTATGATGACGATGACTATAACTCCTAGTGTCAAAATTTTTATGCAACCTCCCTTGCTTCAATGCCTTTTTAATAATATCTCAAGTGCCCTAGAGAATAATGTTAAAATTAAATAATTCCTACCAAGATCCCTTGGGGTCCTCGTTCTAATGTATTTCGTTACAAAAATGTTAGAGATGTAAACACCTTTGAATCACAACCCTAGTAGAAACCACTCCTTAATTTACTAGCACTCCATCATGAAGATGGAAGCTACTGAGGGACCCACCATTATGAAAAGACGCCCCACTCTTATAAAAGTACCTCTGAGGCAATTCACAAGGGAGATGCTCACCCATTGTTAAGATAATGGTGACTATAACTCCTAGTGTTGAAATTTTAAATCAGCCTCCCTTGCTTCAACGTCCTTTTAATAATATCTCAACTACCCTAGAGAATAATACTAATTAAGTAATTCGCACCAAGAACCCATGGGGTCCATGTTTCGATGCGTGTCGTTCCAAAAATGTTAGAGACGCAAACACCTTTGACTCATAACCCATTAAAAAAATCACTCCTTAATACTAGTACTCCATCATGGAGATGAAAGCTAACAAGAGGCCCAAATTATCACAAGATGCTCCACTCTCACAAAAATAGATTTCAAAAAATTCACAAGGGAGATGCTCAATTACTGTTATAATAGGGATGAATATAACTCCTATTGTTGACAATTTTATGCAATCTCTCTTACAGTTTCAATATCCTTTTCATAATATATCAAGGATCCTATAGAATAATATTAATTAAACAATTCCTACCAAGATCCCATGGGGTCCGTGTTCTAATGTATACCATTCCATAAATGTTAGACACATAAACGCCTTTGACTCACAAGCCCAATGGAAACCACTCCTTAATACTAGCAGTCCATCATGAAGATGGCAGCTACCGAGGGACCCACCATTATGAAAGGATGCTCTAATCTCACAAAATATCTCTCGAACAATTCTCAAGGGAGATGCTCAACTATTGTTAGGACGGTGACGACTATAACTCCTAGTTTTGACAGTTTTATGCAACCTCCCTTACTGCAATGTCCTTTTAATATTATCTCAACTATCCTAGAGAATAATTCTAATTAAATAATTCCTACCAAGATCCCATGGGGTCCATGTTCCAACATATGGCATTCTAAAAATGCTAGAGACTTAAAGAACTTTGAATCATAATTCCAGTAGAAACCACTCCTTAATACTAGTACCCCATCATAAAGATGGAAGGTATCGAGGGACTTGTCATTATGGGAAGATGCCCCGCTCTGACAAAAATAGCTCCTAAACAATTCACAAAGGAGATTCTCGATTACCGTTATGATAATGACGACTACAAATCATAGTGTTGTTATTTCTATGCGACCTCCCTTACTTCAATATCCATTTAATAGCATCTCAAGTATCCTAGAGAATAATACTAATTAGATCATTTATACCAAGATCCAATGGGAACTTCCATGTTCCAATGTATTTGGTCCCAAAATGTTGGAGACGTAAATATTATAAATATGAATTGCAAGGGAAAACGCGCTAATCCTGACGTGATCTAACTTGATATAAAAATTCAATTACATATTATGAAATACTATAAAATAAACTACGTACAAGATGAGGCAAGGTCCATAACGTCCCTTCACCAACAAAAAATATTTTTGCTTCTTTGTTTCATAAGAATCTTAAACAAAACCCAAACTGTCCAACTTATGAATAACAATCTTAACATTCTCAAACAGCTCAAGAACAAAGAATTAAGAAACATATATACCGTTAGTATGAACACACTGCATAGGATTGTCCGAGAAATAAATAGCCCTTTGGCTTCCACAAATAATCCTCACCTTATTACAACCAAAACCAATACTTGAATGCGATCTCTGTGACCAAACTACCTCATTATAGGTAAGTGTTCCAACCAAGTAATATAATTTGTAGTGTATAATTTAGTTTCCCATTGCCTCTCACTCATCCAACTAACTACACCTCCAAACATAGTTAACACATAACGGCTCATAGACCTTATATAGTCTAAATTACCATCCCAATCTTAATAAAGAAGAAAAATACACGCAAGATCTTTCCCACATGATTAGTCCCATGAAAACATATATAGTGATAATAATTTCATCACAAATATTTGAATTAAATCTTCAGATAATTATAACACTTTATATGAGGGTTAGACGTACAATCTTGGTAAAAAATCCCAATACTTCTACAATATCTAATCTAGTACATACCATCGCACACAAAAGGATAGCTAGGATAGAAGCATAAGAAGCATTATATATAACCTCAAAATTATCACCTAACTTACGGTTCTGATCCAAAGATAAATTATTATTGATGGGGAAGGAAATGTTCACCAACTTGTAGTCATACATCAAAAACCATTGCGAAATAGCCTCCAAACACATACCCTAACTCGGAAAAATACTTTTTGAACTTGATCTCTATAATTTATTTTATTGCCTAAGATATATTTAACAACCCCTAAATATTTCACATGAAAATAACACCACAAAATGATCTTGGGCATTGTAAGTGGTACATGAATACACTAGAATTATTAGTTCACTATTGCAAGGGTTGTTGTAGCACTCTACAACTTTCATGGTTTCCCCTGGCTTCTCCAAAATTTTGAGGCGGCTTTGGTGTTGTCATGAACTCCACTAACCTAGATCAACTTGCACAGTGATAAACATGGGAGGGGATGGACAATTTGAAAATAGTCAAACAAACATAATATAAAAATCAAGAGGCTCTAATAATTGATTGAATAATCCCACCACATTTGGTTCAATTTGGAGATATATTTTATCATTTCAAAACATATGGGGTTATGTGCTAGGCCACTAAATCATCATTGAACTTTGAAATATATGTCTATTCAATTTTGGGCCCTTGAAGAATCACCCTCATTGTGAATGGGTTTAACGCCACTTTGGATCACCAATTATAGACCCACAAGCAATACTTATGCCTTACATACATTATTTATTCACTTAACAAGTATTTCGAGCCCACCCTTACCAGCCATCAAGGACATTCCTTCATGACAAATCTGA
This sequence comes from Sequoia sempervirens, assembly GCA_007258455.2. NCBI lineage: Eukaryota > Viridiplantae > Streptophyta > Pinopsida > Cupressales > Cupressaceae > Sequoia > Sequoia sempervirens. The sequence continues at coordinate 38,450,356 of VDFB02379711.1, read as the reverse complement.
TACCTTAAGCTTCTAGGTTTGCACACAAGACACCATCATAATTGGAATTGAGAGATTAATTTGGTTTTATTTCTTCAAAGATATTTTTTTTGGAAAACCTTCAATGGGTCTTATTTTAGATTAAAAAATCACAAAATGGCCCTAATCCCGTTACAAAAAATAGCAAAAAAACATAACAAGAGAGACTAGCGCTTGAACCCTACAACTTTGCCCCCAAGGGCTTGTTAAGAAAAATAGAGTCCTTCTTAGGAGTACATTTATTCCTTCGTTGCAAAACTATCCAAGAAGAATCAACCGGATTTGAAGAATTAAGACAAGAAGGGGGAGAATCCCCTTAGGAGTGGCTAACGCATGGAGCAACAGGAACCTCAGGGGAAACTTCCATATCCAAGGTTGGAGCAATAGGAATCACATTCGAGGCAGCCTTGTTAGGAATTAGAGCAATAATAGTATGGGTCTTGGGAGAGCTAGCACCTTCAACAACATGGGTCACAGTAGAAACAACCTTGAGATCGGCATGAACCACAGGGGAGGCAGCACAGACAACAATAGAATTAATTTTTTGAGCAGAAGGAGAAGGAGGCCTAGAATCCTCACTACTAGTAGAAGAGACATCATTAGGGTACATAGTAAGATGGTCCCGGAGAGCATTCTTCCACCAAGTGGAGGAAGAAACATGACGAGAGCCTCCAGGACAGTCACGATCCAAGCTTCCAATAGAAAAACAATGTTTGCAACGAAATGAGATACGTTCGTAGTCCACAAGATGAGACCAAGACCAACCAAATTAACTTGAAGCACAGCCTCACCAGGCAATGCCTGAGTCAAATCAACCTCCACCAAAATTCGAGCGAAGGAGGTGTGGGTAAAGTTCTTGGAAGCACAATCCACTTTCAAGAACCGACCTAGAGCATTACCAATACCTTCAAAAGTAGAGGGGCACCATAACTATAAGGGAAGATAAGGCAATTCACACAAACAGGCATAACATTAATGGGTTCCTTCAAGGGGTTGAAGGAATGAACCCAAGGCCTTATGGATAGGGGATGAGAAACCCATTCCCAAAACCCATGATCTAAGACTACCTGTCTATCCTCAGAAGAACAAAAGAAAACATTAAAAAACCTCTAGCAAAAGGGTAAATCTCAATCTTACCCTACACTAATGGTGTCCAATGTGTCGAGATCCACACGTGCAGATCCGGGAGGGAAGACCTCAAATTGCAAAACCTACAGATTAGTCCCGTCTCGGAGAATAAATCAATGTAGTCAGAGACATCTTGACCAAGAGAAATCATAGGAGCAACACTAGCACAAATCAGAGGGCGCTCAGATCCCACCCCGTCCTTTGTGGATGGCATAGCTCATCAACAAGTGAAGGAGCCAGAACAAAGCCATTAACGGTAGGAGATCCCAAAAAAGTCCCCATAGGAGGAGGCCTAGGGGTGGCTAAAGCCTCCACCACAGAAGATAGAACATGTTGTTGAGAGAAAACAAGCCTATCACCCACAAGATCTATAGCCAAATCGCACCCTGGTGGAGAGAAGATAGGCTACTGGTTCAACGCAAGGGAGCGGGATGGGCGGGGGGAGAGGTTGTTCAAATTCGTAGCAGAGCGGGCATTAGAATTTTCAGTTGAATGAGAAGCATGGGAGGCATGGGATGAGTCCATATTTCAAACTTCAATGGGCCTTGTTGATAATATTTATCAAAATTTTACCATAAAACTATCATCTATATGATAAATGTTAAATGTGTGCTATGTAAAATTTTATTATGTGCTTAAAGAGTAGATTCGTTAATTGCATTTATAACATTCTTTTTTTGGATGGATCAATCTATAAAAATATAATAATATCACAAAAATTCACACTTCGTGATTTATTTGTGTTTAAAAATAACACCTAGCGTACCTCCCAAAGCGATAATGAATTTCCAGTATAAATTCTACAAATAATAATAATTAATTCATAGGCAACCCGCTTTCATTTTTATGAGAGTAATTATGTTAGAGGAACTTATTTTGAACTAGTGCATCATTGGCTATCCTCTCCACCTTAGCATTTCCTACAACCGATGATGCACCATGTTAAGTTTGTAAGATGTGAGATTTTAAAATATGTTCTTTTGGTCATTTATTCCAACTCGTCATTGTATTGACCAATTGTGCACAATTTAAACCTTATTGTTTGTACCTACCTCTAAACATTTCCCGTTTGGTCATTAAGGCGACAAGTTGACATGTGGGCCCATAAGGGTGGTCGAGCCTTTCTCGTGCGAGAATACATGATTTGATTAAAGTATTTAGGTGATTTTTATTAAAAGTTTTAAGTGAACACATATCTATGTTTTATCAGCCGTTTGCATGAGTATATTTATGTTTTGTTTTCTTAAATACACAGCATCACATTCTTCCATCCGTTAGAGTTCTATCCACAAGGTGATGATCAATGTTAAAAAGCAGTGCCTAGTCCTATCGTGGACCAAGGGGCCAGCTGCTGGGCATTGGATGGGGCTTGTTAGCCTTTGATCAACAACATGACTAGGGTGAAGGCTACAACAAGGTAGGATCACATCCAAGTGTAGGGGAGCGACGCTGGAGGGAGACAATGATGGGAGTTGGATGTAGTGGGAAGAGCGCTAAATGCGAGGGAAGATTCTCAAGAATATTCTAGAGCAGCCGCTATTTTTAGCAATCATCAAACTTTTTCACAAATTGTTCCAATTTTATTTTACCGGATCTCTTCTAGATTTGTGTCTTGCATAGGAACTAATGGTGACTATACCTGTATGACTCATACGATGTATGGATTTGTACAAATGCATAATTTTTTTCCTAGTTTTGTGTGGCCCAAAAAAATCACCAAAAAGTTCAGTCTCAAATTTTTCACAAAAATAATAGTCGATTCTTAGGTTTTTGGCTGCTCCCGTTGCATTGACGAGGTCCAATTCGCTACAAGATGTGTAAATTTGTAAATTTTCTAGACAGCAGTGTGCGACTAGGACTGCAGTGCATAATAAGGATTACAATGCATCACATAGATGTTCACATATCACAATAATATCCTAGGTAAGGAGCTCCATCCTTTGGTATTAGATTCCTTATTTTTTGTTATTTCTATTTCTACATGTATCTAGGTTTTCATTTAAGTAGATATATTTTATGTAACCTAGAACTTTATATCACACATATTTTACTCTCTTTTTTGGCTCATTTAATGTAATGAAACTTTATAGGTAGGTTAAATTTTAATTTACACAAGTTTGGGGCTAATTTGAGGGCCTATTACAACTACATGTGATAGAGAGAGTGTCATACATCTAACAAAGATCTTGGAGTTGCATGTGAGTACTAAACGTGCATTGATGTTCAATAGGTACCATTTGTTGACATAGTAGAGTATGGGAGTGTGATGTTGGAGAAGCTGAATCTTGTCAAAATGTTGCAGATGCATTAAAAAAGGTAATGAGCACAGAGAAGTTCAAGTGGTGTTGTGAGTCTACACGCCTCTTATCCCCTGGAAAATCAATTGATAGTATTGGCAGTCCCCTTTTCCTCACAAGGTGTTTAAAATGTGAGAGAATTTTAGAAAAGGTGTCTCAACCTCCGATGAAACCCAACCATATTGTAAGTGCTCAGAACCTTTCCAAACTGGAGCTAGCACGTGGGGAAGGGAGGTTGTCTTGTCGTAAGCAATCCACGCAAGCTTTGCAAAGGTCATAAAATATTGTTGTAAGATAAATATTTGGTTAGATGTAATAAAAACATCCTACACACTAAATAATTAGTCACTACAAGAACAAAAAAACTATGTTGTAGAAACACGAGTTTTAATATATAGGGGTTTGACCACGCAATACCAACTTGCGAAGTACCCAGATATATAGACATAGAAAAAGAATTCGCTTATTGTTAAACACAACTAAAAAAATTATAGTTCATAAGAGAACACACATTCCAAGAAGAAAATAGTCCTGAAAGGGTATATTTTATTTCATTTATCATAAAATATAATTATTTGCACACAGTTCCTTCTCTTGCATAGGAGCTAATGGAACCTGTACCTGTATGACTCGTACGATGTATGGATCTGTACAAATGCATAATTATTTTCCTAGTTTTGTGTGGCCCAAAAAAATCACCCAAAAATTTAGTCTCATATTTTTCACAAAAATAATAGTTGATTCTTAGGTTTTTGGCCGCTCCGATTGCAATGACGAGGTCCAATTCACTCCAAGATGTGTAATTTTGTAAATTTGCTAGATAACAGTGTGAGACTAGGACTGCAGTGCATAATAAGGATTTTAATGCATCACATAGATATTCACATATCACAATAATATCCTAGGTAAGGAGCTCCATCCTTTGGTATTAGGTTCCTTATTTTTTGTTATTTCTATTTCTAAATCTAGGTTTTCAATTAGGTAGTTATATTTTCTGTAACCTAGAACTTTATATCACAACTATTTTAATCTCTTTTTTGGCTCATTTAATGTAACGAAAATTTATAGGTAGCTTAAATTTTAATTTACACAAAATTGGGGCTGATTTAAGGGCCTATTACAACTACATGTGACAGAGAGAGTTTCATACATCTAACAGAGATCTTGGAGTTGCATGTGAGTGCTAAACGCATTGATGTTCAATACCATTTGTTGACACAGTAGAGTATGGTAGGGTGATGTTGGAGAAAGTTGAACCTTGTCAAAATGTTACAAATGCATTGAAAAAGGTAATAAGCACAGAGAAGTTCAAGTGGTGTTGTGAGTCTACAAGCCTCTTATCCCCTAGCAAAATCAATTGATAGTATTGGTAGTCCCCTTTTCCGCACAAGGTGTTTAAAATGTGAGAGAATTTTAGAAAAGGTGTCTCAACCTTCGATGAAACCCAACCATATTGTAAGTGCTCAGAACCTTACCAAACTGGAGGTAGCACGTGGAGAAGGGAGGTTGTGTTGTCGTAAGCAATCCACACAAGCTTTGCAAAGGTCATATAAGATATTTTTGTAAGATAAATATTTGGTTAGATGTAATAAAAACGTCCTACACACTAAATAATTAGTCGCTACGAGAACAAAAAACTATGTTGTAGAAACATGAGTTTTAATCTATAGGGGTTTGGCCACGTAATACCAACTTGCGAAGTACCCAGATATATAGACATACAAAAGGAATTCGCATATTGTTATTTACACAACTAAAAAAACTATAGTTCATAAAAGAACACACATTCCAAGAAAGAAAATAGTTTTGAAAAGGTATATTTTATTTCATTTATCGTAAAATATAATTATTTGCACATAGTTCCTTCTCTTCAGAGTATTGGGATAAACTATGAGATTCCCTTGCTCTCCTCCTTCATGTTGTGTGTTTGTCACATGCTCTTATATTCCTCTGTGTCCTCCTCTTCTCTACATTCTAGTTTCTCCCCTTTTTGCACCCAACAATTGTCCTATTCTTCTCCTTTTATATTCTCTTTTCTCTGGAAATCCCTTCAAAATATGGAAACTACCAAATCCTGCCTAAATGGGGTGCAACGCAAGAAAATATTGTCATAAATGCTTAAAACTTAGTTTTGGTTTCAGATTTCTTACTCAAACTACATTTCCTCCAACTTCTAGCGTTATTGTTCATTAGTGCTATAGAGAGTAGGTAGTTTTCCCTTCAATTTTTTTTAAAAATTCAAGTTTAAACTATTACAAACAAATACAATGACAAGTAGAAAAATAAACACCAAAATGGGGTGGGATGCCCCTACATAAAAATACCATGGTAAGAAAAAAATTGAGCCCTTGCTGAGTAGTGGCTAAAATTTTGTGTTTCTAGAGTTCCAAAAATTAGTTTATGCAAGAACCGTACTGTTGCTATAAGTTAGTAGACTTGTTGCTATGGGATGAACTAGAATGACTCAAATTTTGTTGGGATTAACCAAGTGGTATCGTCCACTAGTTCTCTCTTCTCTTTAGCCAGATACCTTTTGTATTCTTTTCCCCTAATCTTGCTAACCACTCTAGATTCCAAAATGCATCTAATATCCTTTTTTTCTCTCTCGAGTAGTTGTTCCATCCCTATTTCTACCAGTATTTCCTCTTTCTCTTCATATTTTAATGTCTCTACTTCATAGTAAGTGTGAAAACTATAAACATTAAAAACTGGAGAGATTCCTAAACCAATAGGTAATTCCAACTCATAAGCATTTTGGGAAATCTTCTCGATAATTTTACATGGTCCAATCTTCTTCCACTTGATCTTTTGAAAGGATGGATTAGAAATCTTTCCTTTAATGGACATGTGCAAGTACGATATCTGCCACTTTGAAATTATCTTTTTCTCCTCTTCAGTGATTCCCTCTCTTTATATCGTTGGTTGCTCCAATTGAGTCTTTATTTCTAGTGCAAATATTGCACGTGCTTTCTAAACTCTTCTCCTCCAACAAACAACACATGAACCTTGGTATTTGTAAGCTCGCTTATCTGAAACACCCGTAGGTTGCATCCATAAACAATTTGAAACGAGGCCTTGCCTATGCTTTTGTTGATTGAATCGTTACATAAGAAAATTTGGCTTGAGGCAATATCAAATCCCATTGACTAGGATTTTCACCAACCAAACATCTTGCCAAATTTCCCAAGATTTGATTAAAAACTTCAGTCTATCCATCCATTTTAGGGTGAATGTGCTAATCTCAACTTTAAATCGGTACCTATTTTCCTCCAAAGCGTCCTCCAAACACTTAGTACAAACTTAATGTCACAGTTTGAAACTATAATTTTGGATAAGCCGTGCATCATAACAATCTACTTGAAAGATAAATTTCTAGCATGTGTGGACTCATTGGCCTTTTGTAATCTATAAAATCAGCTACTTTTGAGAGTCTACCAACAACCACAATTTATATAATCCTTACTCTCAGTGTTCTTGCCAACCCAACCACAAAATGCATGATTATATCATCCTATGGTCTCTTTGGTATGGGTAATGGTTGGTATAGTTTGTTAATCCAAAGCGCATGACACTCGCACCTCCTTGAAGTCCTCGGTCCCCAAAGCTTGAATGTAAGTTTTACCCATGTTGAATATTTCAGCCTTTCAGATTGTTTTGGTTTCCTTTCCATTTATACAATTCATTTGACACCCCTATCCTAGAAATTCTAAAACATAAATTTTTCCTAAGTGTTTAATTTTTTATCCTTTTAGACTATCCGAGTTTCCCTTGCTTTCGTATCATTCCTTGGATTTCTTGACCCTCGAAGCCCGAAAGTCGTGAAAAGGCCCAGGTCTGTTGCATTTGTCAAAATTCAAACTTCTTCATCCATCCATCCTTGCTAGACTTTTGGAGTTTAAAATCTCTCCATCCCCATTAAAATTTTAATCCCAATCTTTCCTTCCCTAGAATTTTATACCTTGACATTCCCCTTATTCCATTCTAAAATTCCTCTAAGTCTTTCCAAATTTCACGGTTCCCCATCCATTCATCCTTTTCCTTCTATTCTCAATGCCTTGAGGTTCTAACTTTCACCTACAAACATCATCGTACATTTGGATTATTGGCGTATCACATCCCCTCATCCCATTGGAAATTTGTTCAACGAAGACCCGATTTCTGATGATAAGGTGTTTTTGTCGGGATATCAGAGGTGAACGTGCCCACATGCTCGGTCGGATAGGTGTGCGAATAAAATGCATCCCGATGTCTCGATGTTCCAAAAAAAATTTATGTCAAGACATGTGAGGATTTTATGCTCCACTCTAGCAAGCACGATGGTATGTGATGAACTGATACTCCAACGGTTTTGATTTTTCTTTTTTTGGAGGTTCAAGAATAAAGATACCTAATCATCCAAAGGTTCGATAAAGTCTAAGGCGATTATTTTAATGGATATAAAGGCTTGTTGTATATTTCAATCCAGTTTCTTACATGTCCAATGTGAAATTATTGTTGTATATTCTTGCTTATGTTAGATTCAAAGGCAACGATGCCTTCTCTTACGCCAGATGTCTTTTTTTATTCCATCGAATCTTCCGATGACCTTTTTCATATTCGTTGTGAGTTTATTTATCTCTCATTTTCAAAAACACTATTGTGAGTAGGTTTAACATACTCTATTTTCTTTTGTTGAATTTAAACAATTATAAAACCCTACCTCTCCACACATATTTAAAAAAATCCACCTTCTATTTGGTAAATTATAGTGCTATTTATTACTGCAATATTTTATTTTTATTTGAGTTCAATAAAACCCTATCAAAGTCCTTGTAAAATGTGCAGTTACATTTTCTTTAAATTTGTTGTCTTTCAATAAAGTTGGCATCACTATCTTGAGGAGGGGATTTCATCATAGTAATTATTGGGATTGGACTTGGAGAAAATCTATACACCAACAGTATTGTGCTAAAAATATTCTCATAGAAGGGGAGGTTATGAAGTCCACAAACCCAGATCAACTTGCACGGTGATGAAAAACAGGAGGGAAAGAACACCTGGAAAATGATCGCGCAAACATAAAATAGAAAGGAAAGGGGCAATAAGAATTGACTAAACAATTCCACCACTTTTGGATCAATTCCGAAGAGCGATTTTATCATTTCACACCACATAAGGTCATGTGCTAGGGAACTAAATCATCATTTAACTTTGGAAATGTATGCCTATTCAGTTTTGGGCCCTTGTAGAATCACCCTCAATATGAATGGATATGACGCTACTTTGGATCACAAGTTGTAGACCCACAACCATCACTTGTGCCTTAGCTTCGTTATTTATTCCCTCAACATTTTTTATTTTTGAGGCTGCCCTTGGTAACCATCTAGAAGACTCCTTTATGGCGTGCATCCGATACCCTAAGCTCTTATATTTGCACACGAGACACCGTCATAATTTAACTTGAGAGATTCATTTGGTTGTCTTTCTCGAGAGAGAAAATATATTTTGTAACAACCCTTCGACGGGTCTTGTTGATAATATATGTATCAAACTAGATGATACATGTTCGACGTGTGTGGCTATGTAAATGTTTATTATGCACGCTTAAAGAGTAGATTCGTCGATCGCATTCATGAGATGTACTTGTTATTAGATGGCCCAATCTATACAAACATGATTATATCGCAAACATTCACAATTTATTATTTTTTTATGTTTAAAATATAGCACCTACCAGACACAGCAAAGTTATAACGCATAATAATACTTAATTCATCAATTAATCCTCTCTCATTTTTGTGAGAATCGTTGTGTATAATGATACATAAACATGCTTGCGATATGGTGAGGCTTCAACGTCACACACATTTGTAATAGAAAGTAATAATGTAAGTCACATTGTTATTGTTACTATTTTCCAATGTGCACGGTATGTGAGCAATAAGACGCTACATATAAATATGCCTATTTTTACCTTTTGAAGGTTGGCATATAATCAAATTTCATCTTGACTCAAGTATATGTAGTTCATTTAAATTTGAAGCCTATAAGTTATGGTTGCTAGTTATACTTGAATTTTTAAATATATTGAGAGGTTGCATTTACTACTCGTATTTAAATTTTCAATATATAGACAAAGCATCACGATTGAAGCCTATAATATTACCTTTATGTTCGATTATACTAGTTGACTATTCTCTTATTAGTATGAATGCTTTCTATTTTAAAATCCTAGCCCATATGAAACACGCGTTTAAATATGTTCTCCTAACTAGGATGAGAAGAGTTGAGACTTAAAAAATAAGGTCAAATTTCGTCTCAATAGATTTCCTTTATAGAAATATATGATTGAAAACTCATAATTAATTTCTTAGAATTTTTTATATGCATTGTGGATGGAAATAGAGCGAAAATCCTGATTTTTTAGTTGGATAAGTATGCCATAAAAAGCATAAGCCAGGCCGTCACATTATCTTTATTCAAAGACGTTACAACACAAATTAAAATGGACGAAAGGAGAAGAGGAGCAGCCCTATCGGCATTCTACATTCACTACCCTCATAGCTTCGAATCGTGGCTCTTTGGCTTCATATTTCTGCTGGCTGTAAACCTGCATATAGTCTCCAAAAAGATACTGTGGATAACTCAATAATTCATCGCAGGTCTGCCAGCATTGACTTGAGCAGTGAGTTGAGATGCAGGATAAACCATCGCATTATATGAGGGATTATAGAACGATGCCACTGAGAAACGATTGCCATTCTTAGTGGGCAGAATGCGATGCCATGCACTGGTGTATTTGCCGTTAGTGATGGCTTCCAACTGGTCCCCAATGTCAACAACTATTGCGTATGGAATGGGTTGTACGTCAACCCAAGTGCCATTGTGGAGGACCTGCAAACCGGAGACCTGATCGTCTTGGTATAAGAGAATGAGGCCACCTGCATCTGTGTGTGCACGGATGCCATTAATGAGGTCCGGTCTAGGGCAAGGAGGATAATGGCTCACTTTGGTGCCGAAGAATGGCTTCTCTCCTCCTGCAAATGCCTCTTTCAGGTACTCTTTCTCTAGCCCCAGATTCAAGCTTATTAGTTCCAACAGCTTTTCTGTCAATGAAAATATCTGGTTTCGAAACTCCTGGATGGTTTCCCTGAGTAAAATGCAATATAATGTGTTAGTCACACCCTTGGGGTATTTCCTTTTCAATATCCAGAAACACTTGTATATACATAGTTATGATGAACATTTTGCTAATTTTACAATTTCTACGCATATTTATACAAACGTTTAAATTGTATTCTATTATGTCACTCAAGCGGCAATAGAATAGTTGAGTTGTTGTACTTGAAATCACTGGGTTGGGAAGGCCATGAATCGGTCTCCTGCATCTCGTGTACTTGAAAAACATCCTCCCAATCAACGTTCTCAATCTTATTAGCCTCATCACTGTCTTGAGCCGCGAGAGCGTTGGTCAACAACCTTACAGGCAAAGAGTCATTGCAGCTCTGCTCTCTGTTAAGCTTATAGTGCTCCGAGCAAACTTTCTTTACGCGGTCCATAAGTTCATGCTCTATGCCATGGTTCAAAAGCTGCAAGCACAGAATGAGAAATCACTTCATCTTTCTTTCTGCTAGGTGCTATCAGTACCATGATTAGTAAGTGTGTATTATAAATGTGAAAAAATATGATCAATTTTGCTCACCTGAAAGAAACCAGTACTCTCACAGGCCTTTGCTATTTCAGCCACGATCACCTCTCTGTCTCCTCCGTCTATGTTTTTCATGTCTATCACTGGAATGCCCATTTTCCTTGTAAAATTGCACTACAAATTCTCTTAAAAAGCAGTAGAAGAAACGGGCCGCTGGTTATTGCTTTTATAAAATGCTGTGGTGCGCGCAGCTCTTTATATAGGGGCGCACATCAGAAAGGAATGTTTATGATGAACGAGTTACGTGGGCCCCTCGCGATACAGAATCGATGACTAAAATTTTGAATGGCTGGCGCAGACAGAGATAAGATCGCTGGCTAAAATCTATCACATTTTTCTTATCGGCCTGGTCTGCGTATAAGTCTTTGCACATAAACGTGTAGGCAGACAGAAATAATAAAACGTGTATTTTAGAAAAGTCCAAAACGGCCGAATTACAGATTACGAGGGTTTATATAATAATAATAAATTTTCATTTCCTTTTCAAAGAAGAGTCTTTATTCAGGATTTTTAAAGGTCGTTTCTCGTTTTTATAATTTCTTAGTTTCGCATCTAAGACCACACACAATCATAAGTTTTGACTAGTTGATTTTTTATTGTAAATAATTCTTTTGTACTTGTGAATTGAATTATTTAGAAGACCACGAATGAGCCTAGGTTTTGAATAGTTAACTTTTTATCGGCAATAATTTTTTTAAGCGAATTTAAGCTATTTAGAGGATAACAAATGAGTCCTGCGTTTTGAACAACTGGCTTTTTATCGATAATAATTCTTCTTTTAAGTGGATTTTTTTTCTATAGATAACTCGCAGGGGAGGTCCTATATCGCTATTCTATATCCACGAGGTGGAAGTGAATTTAAATCATTTAAAGGTGACAAACAATTCCCATATTTTGAATGGACAATACAATAATCTTCCTTTTTAAGCGAGTTTAGCAATTTATTTAAAGGTATAGTATTTTCAAATAAACGAAGGCATTTTGGGACTAGTCTGTTCTTCTTAAATATTGGTTGCTCCATTGCTTCAAGTTCCATTTCGTTGAATTGTAATGTTTGGACAAATTCATCCGTGTTCTACGTTTTTATATCTCTTGTATTTCTGTTACTATCTATTTTTCATTTGGCTATTCGTATGTTGTCAATCAAACACCCAACACAAACCTAGGCCTACTGGGCTAAACAAAGATAAAACCTTTAGTTTCGATAGCGATATTAGTTATTTGCATGACAAAAGTGGATATAATATCGTACTCTGAATAAATGTAGAGAAATTTGATTAAACAAATAGAAAAGTGGATAGAATTTCGTACTATAAATATATAATGTTATTTTGTTTTAATAATATACACACATTTTCTACGAGGTGACCTCGAAGAACTGTAGCCCGTAAAAAAAGTACAATGAGATTTTATAAATAAAGTGTAAATATTTGATTAATCAATTTAAAGAAACACATTATAACTAGTATAGGTAAAATAAAACATGGATAAATACATACGACAACAATTTAAAATCAACAGTAACACTTAACACGAGATGTACGTAGAAAATATCTTTCGAGAAAAATCCACCACCAAAGACACTCGAAGTTTGTATCTTTCGAGAAAAATCCACCACCAAAGACACTCGAAGTTTGTGTTGTCATCAAATAATTGGTTGCATCAAAATGATTCACTCGCCTCCTTAGTACTATAGCATTCTACCAAATTAACAATACGCCTCTTGCATAATAATCTAGAGCATCCATATAATGCCTTCAATATATAGAGCTAAGGAAACTAGAAACCATTAAATGATTTGATAAAAGCAGTGACTGCCAATTAACAAAGGCCATGAATGAAAACTCTCCTCCATATTATGAACTAATTTTAGCACTCAAGATAGGCGTGATGAATAGACAATGTACCTCTGACTCATAACCATAGTAGAAATAGATCCTTGGTACTCGCACTCCATCATGAAGATGGAAGCTTATGAGGGACCCACCATTGTGAAACCACGCTCCACTCTCTTGAAAGTATCTCCGTGGCAGTTCACAAGGGATATGCTCAATTACTGCTATGATGACGATGACTATAACTCCTAGTGTCAAAATTTTTATGCAACCTCCCTTGCTTCAATGCCTTTTTAATAATATCTCAAGTGCCCTAGAGAATAATGTTAAAATTAAATAATTCCTACCAAGATCCCTTGGGGTCCTCGTTCTAATGTATTTCGTTACAAAAATGTTAGAGATGTAAACACCTTTGAATCACAACCCTAGTAGAAACCACTCCTTAATTTACTAGCACTCCATCATGAAGATGGAAGCTACTGAGGGACCCACCATTATGAAAAGACGCCCCACTCTTATAAAAGTACCTCTGAGGCAATTCACAAGGGAGATGCTCACCCATTGTTAAGATAATGGTGACTATAACTCCTAGTGTTGAAATTTTAAATCAGCCTCCCTTGCTTCAACGTCCTTTTAATAATATCTCAACTACCCTAGAGAATAATACTAATTAAGTAATTCGCACCAAGAACCCATGGGGTCCATGTTTCGATGCGTGTCGTTCCAAAAATGTTAGAGACGCAAACACCTTTGACTCATAACCCATTAAAAAAATCACTCCTTAATACTAGTACTCCATCATGGAGATGAAAGCTAACAAGAGGCCCAAATTATCACAAGATGCTCCACTCTCACAAAAATAGATTTCAAAAAATTCACAAGGGAGATGCTCAATTACTGTTATAATAGGGATGAATATAACTCCTATTGTTGACAATTTTATGCAATCTCTCTTACAGTTTCAATATCCTTTTCATAATATATCAAGGATCCTATAGAATAATATTAATTAAACAATTCCTACCAAGATCCCATGGGGTCCGTGTTCTAATGTATACCATTCCATAA
>VDFB02379711.1:38315948-38436223 GCA_007258455.2 Sequoia sempervirens | reverse complement strand
GGGAGTGCAAGTTAGTTTCAATGTTATTTCTTACTAATGTTAATTATTATGGATCTTCTACACAGGTCATTTTATGTAAAACTTACTTATTTTAAGTTTTTAACAATTCTGTATTGTTGGCATGATATTATAGCTTGCATCTACAGATTATAATTCTGAAATGTCTGCAAGTGATACTTCCAAAGCATTCTAGACAAATGTTTTCCTTATTTGTTTTATCTATTTTTGTTTTGAGGTTTCTAATCATTTTCACATTTCACTAAGTTTTCCGTGCCTACATTGTTATTATGCTTTTTACTGCAATGCTAAATGTGGGTCTACTGAAGTACAGCAAGGGCCCTGGGATTTCCGTTTATGTCAGATCATATTATCACCATCATGTGTTGTATCTTGCTCCATGGTAAGTGGGAGCTTGCTCTATTGCAGTGGTCTATTGCTTCATTGTAATTCAGAGTATCTCTTTGCAAAGTGGTAGAATATTACTTAATTTGTTATCTTGCTAAATATTTGTATGAATGTTTGCTTACAATGAGTTGCTATTTTCAGTTTATTGGTAACCAACTTCTGAGGCTGCATATAATTTTGTTTTCACTGTTAGATTAGAAACACAAGAAAACAATTTTCTAAGACTGCCTCAAACCTTACTAAACTTGTCCATATTATCATTTTGGGGCTTAGAGTTCAAGCTGGTGTATTTATCTGCGTTTTCTAAACTCGTATTTTCATTCTGGGGTGTAGGGTTCTAATTATGCTCCTTAAGGTAAATTTTATTTTAGTATGCAAAGAAACTGTAAAAATGGTTTTTTTAAGGTCCTTACCTAGCCAACATGGCAACTTTGTGCATGAGACCCTCCTTCCATTCACTCGGATTCTCCAAATGTGTTCATTTTTTGGGGTTTTATTTCTTAATTGTGTTCTCTTAGGCAAAATTTTGTTGTTGGATGTAAGGATAAAAGATAACAGTATTGTTTTTCTATGATCAACTTGCCATATGAGATACCTTGTGACCAAGTTCGAGTAAACCAAACCTGCCCTTGCTTTGTACACTATCATCCTTGCAGACAAAAACATTGCCAATTTTTTGGTCAAATTTCATCTTATAGTTTTTTGTCCACTTTGTCCTACTATTCTTAAATTTTCTTCTTGGTGAGTTGTACCATCACCAAAAATTGGTACCTGATTGCTCTTCATTTTCCCTTAGCCAAATTTCATCATTTTATTAAGCATGTTGCCCTGTTGGAGAATTTATGTGTTTTTTGTCACTTAAGCTTGAACTCAGGCATTATATTAAGCACATTTTGGGGCTCACAATTTAAATTCTGCACTGGTAGGGAAAGTTTCTATTGTTGGATGTAACGATGAAAATTAAATGTGTGCTTTTTTAAAGGTCCTGGCTTAGCTAATCCACCAACTTGGAGTATAAGACTCTTTTTGAAGGAAGAAGTTTTTTTTTTCTCTTTACCTTACTGAGTACACTGATTAACAGCATATGTGGTTGTGGGGATTCAAATGCAGGCCTGCATGCTCACAATGTGGAAGTCCAACCACTAAACTGCAGCCACATTTTGGGCTACTGGTTTTAATTTTGTCCAGGTAGGATGCATTTTGTTTGTTGGGTGCACAGTTAGAACATAAAGGCAATTATTTAGGTTATGGCCTAGCCAGCCTGGCTGCCCCATGTGATTATCGATCGATCACAAGAACATGCCTACCCTGGCTACTATGCTATTAATTCATACACCCATAGTTTGGTTCTTTTCTAGCTAGCGAAGGCATGCAGCTGTTATTTATGCATGGTTGCATGAGGCAAAGACTTAGGTGTATCAACTGAATGGAAGGTTAATGGTCATTGCCCTTCAAACAAACAAATTATGTGGAAGGCAGTTTGATAAGTTCTCAGATAAAATTGGTAGACAACTTATAATAGTTCAATCATGAGCATTTCAAAACTTAATAAGGTATGAGTGCCAACTTTGCAGCAGTCAAGAACTCTTTTACAAATCAATTGAAGGTTTTCAGTTGTCATTCCCATTTTTTATTTTTCTTGCCAAAATCAAATCTAATTGTACCTCTCATCTTTACTGTCAAATGCCATAAGTAAAACTTGCATAAAGATGCATGAGAAGGTCAGGACTTGGGAACGCTCAAAGATAATGTTCTATAACAAGATCAATTGGGCTGAAAGATGTAGAGTGCAGACACTTGGTGCATGATCGGTGAACATAGTATTGGCAATAAAATGAATGTTGGATATGCCTTGCAGCCAATTATTTTGTGTTGACGTTTATTTTTATTATACTTACTTGTCTACAAGAAAAAGATAGAAAGTTTAGACTAAATAAAAGAAACTAGATATGCTACCATGAATTCAGTCTAAAAGTTTGGTGGGCTCATAAATATTTGAGAACATATGTTAGTGGATGAGTGAGCATTTACAGTGTGATGCTTCCTTTTAGTAACAAAAGAAATTTCTATTTGCATTTTTTGGTTTACCACTTGTAAATTTGAAAGGTTATGGTCTTTCACTCCTAGAATTTTATTTTCAGGGAAGCTCTCTAGTAAATTTATACCTTCAACAATTAACAGTCTCCTTTATCCCACTAGAAGGCATTGGAACATTAGAGCCTGAGAGTTTCTTCTTGTGTAATTATGTAATACATTCTGTTGCTCTGCATATTCTTCATTCAGATGTTCTGTTGGTTGGCTGATCATTCCCCTATAGCTAGAACAACAATAGACATTATGGCCATGGAGCAAGAAGAAAACAACTTTTCTACCCACAAGTCTGCACACAAAATGGACAATGGTATACAAGTTTTTTCCTTTCACTTCTATTCATATTTGACTAAATTGGCTTGCCTTTTATAGATAGTTATCTGAGTAGATAGTTTTATCATAGCTATGGTTTATATTTTGTGTTTTACAGAGATAAAATTTCAAGTTCCTTTTGTTGTTGTTGTGATGGTTTCTATATTCATGGCAGAAAGTAGGACTGATATTAGTTACAAGTTTCAACTGTGTATACATTCTGTGTGACATTGAAAAATGAGTTTGAAGGTGAAGGTTCAGATAAAGAATTTTGATGATATCTATCGAGACTTTCAGATTCTCTTTCCATCCTTATGCTAAAACTTTCAAAATACATGAAACAGGGCAACCACCATTTATATCAGAGTTTGTGATTTATATAAACTCAATGCAATCAATAGCAACAAGCAATGTTAGATAAAATGGTCATGTTTCACATCTGGTGTTTGTAGTTGCACAGGCCAAAAGCAACCAATCAGCTAGAGGTTCCTTGCAATAAAGCAGTGTGCTTGCAGATGGTCAAAAAGCAGTGAAGCTAAGTGTAAGTACAAATAAATTTGAATGGAATATCAACCTTAGTCATGGAAGGGGGCTTTCTAAATTTCATAAATTTCCTTCTGGAGATAAATTGAATCCGTTTAAACGTTCGATTAACTAAATCCCGCCTGCCATGGTGTACTCAAGTAAGTTGTAAGCCTTTAGGCCAAGCAATTGTTGTCCTGGTGATTGGATTAAAAATTAAAATCTCTTTTGTTATGCTCCCTATGTGAGTGAATCCTTGCACAGACCAAACCAAAGAGCAGCAAACCTGAGTACAATTCCCATATATTTTGCAATACCAATACATAGCTAAGATCTAACACAAATCCCAAGTGGGCTTGTACAAAATAAAAACCTCAATTACACAAATGGCTTTCCCGAGCTTCATGCATGTTAAAGCTGCACAGTGATACATTTACTTGGAAGAAGAAACCCAATAAAAAATCTTGTATTTGCACAATACAAAAAGGCAGATAAGGCTCTGGTGCAACTCTTGGTAACGCACAAGTTATAGGTGAATTTTGACAGGAAAGAAACACCTTGACCAAAAACACATAGCCAAATACGGTTTTCTCAACCTAAAAATCTTAAGTAAGCAAATTTAGAAATCAGAAAAAAATGGATTTCATTATGACTATTCTTTCTCTGATCTGTAAATTAAACTATCCTTCAAAAATCCTCAACACAAGCATCTACCATTTCACAGCAACGGTGCACCTGGGAATTCAAATCAATGAAAAAGGCACTCCATACACATTTTCATAGCTATGCAGAGCCAAAAAAAAACTAAGGCTGAGGGGCAACTGTCCCAGGTTAATATTGCCCCACAAATGTTAGGTGTTAATTGTGGACTGAGTTTAACTTTACATTTATTGTATCTGTTTGAGTAATTTATCTGTCTCATTCTTAGCATTATTTATCCTCTAGCTCCTTGTTTCTGGGCTCTAAAACAGTCACTGTGAGTCCATTTGTTCACGCGTTGGTTGTGACCATTTGGTGGATTTGTTATACATTTTTGTGGGTAACAGGTACTATATATGATATTGTATGTGTGTTTACAACTGTTTCTCTTTGCCTTCTGTATGCTACATCTTCTATTTTCTTCTTATTTGGAAAATGGAAGCATGCATTTCATTTTATTCAAGAACATGCAGTTACTATTTCTTGGCTATAGAATGAAGGAATTGTTTACCATTAGGTCATCTTGTATTATTAGATTTGTTGCAAGTAGGTGAAAGTGTATTTCGGAGAGTTTAGATTTGTGACAAGTCGTTGAATCAAAGCCAACATTTGATTTGTTCTCTTTTCCTTTCCAAATTGCTAACAATTAACAAGGATGTCAGCATCATAAAAATCCAACTTTAGCTATTTAACATATTAATGAACATTGAATATGCTTCTTTAAGTAAAACGAAATCTATTACTTATATTGCTTTCATTTTCTGCTAAAAGTGGCTTTTGGCAGGCCAAATATGAGGAAACATGTGATAAAAAGGGAAGGTTGGGAGCAAGGCAGTTGCATGGATAACAATACAAAATCCTCCCTTCCAAAAATCTAATATTTGCAAAAATAGTCTTTTCAAGGGTTTCTAGTAGGGTCGTGAGTTGCATAAAGGATTACTTTGTTTTTGCAGGTATGGCTCTATTTTTTTGTAGGGACAACTCCCACAATCAAGTACCCATTTTTTTTTAGCAATGGTTTGTCTAAGACCTCTCAAACAACATGATCAATATTGGCAACCATTTGCTGGGTTACGAGCTACTGGGCTTGACAGTGGTTAGCTTCCTTTTTCAGGGGAATTGTCATCTCGACTTGCATCCTATATAGGGAGCTAATATTTAACCATTTCAATTTTTGGAGTTATGAGGATATTGTAGTATTTATTACAGTATTTTGAATTTTCATCTATAGATATATGGTTTTTAATGCTAAATATGATCAATAATGGCAACCATTTGTTGAGTTGCTGGCTTTTGGGCTGATGGTTGTTAGTTTCCTTTTTTGGGGAATTTTCATCCTAATTGCACTCTATATAGGGAGCTAATATTTAAAAATTTCAATTTTTGGAGTTATGAGGATACTGTAGTATTTATTTATGTATTTTTATTCCACTCTAAATTAGCTATTCTGCCACTTTGATGCAAGTCCATACCCTGTTCCAAAACTCCCATTCTAACACAGGAAGGCAGGATGCTGGCAAAAGTTGTGGAGTACGAATTTACACCTGCCAATCACATTTTCTTAGACTATTGTTCTCATATAACATATTTGGTATTGTATTGCCTATAAACTGGTGCCAATGAAAAATTTATTTGTTTCATAATGTTTCGTAGTGTTTCAAATTTTATTGAACTGATTTTCTAAATTTTTTTTGGCATGTGGTTTTTAAGTTGTGGAGATTTTTTTCCCTGTTTGAAAATAGAGGGAAAAAATTATGCCCAATTGT
This sequence comes from Sequoia sempervirens, assembly GCA_007258455.2. Taxonomy (NCBI): domain Eukaryota; kingdom Viridiplantae; phylum Streptophyta; class Pinopsida; order Cupressales; family Cupressaceae; genus Sequoia; species Sequoia sempervirens. The sequence goes on along the minus strand of VDFB02379711.1, from coordinate 38,430,428 downwards.
ATCTCCAAAGGTAATTTATGAATAATTTCCTAATTCTTTTAACCTTTTTATGCATATCCTGCAATCATTGCATTCCATGAGCATTTTCTTGAAAGTTTTTGTGTGTATCCTCCAATTATGTCAGTCCATGAAATTTGGAATACTAAAGCCCTGCCTTGAATTTCTTTGCTTTTTTAAGTTACAGGTTAGCATATTTGCATTAGATTTACAATCTCACTTTTCATGTCAAATGTATTCTTCAATTTCTGCAGGTGACATATCGAGGTTCTGCTCAACAATGGAACAACAAATAAATATTTGCACCATCCAATTACAGTCATCGTTGAAACTATTAATTTTTTTTTGCTTCTTTCTAGTTTATTAGTATTTTAATTTTCCTTTCTCATTTTTAAAACCAAGATATGTATTGAGAATTGCATTGTAAATACTCTTAAATCCTCACTATTTTCAATAATCAATTTTGTCTGTGTACATCAGGTTATTTTTCAGTTATCCTTAAAATTCTCCACTATATTAAAAAAAAACCTTAGAATTATAGTGCAATATTGTCCATGCCTAGAATTTGATGATCCTTGAATAGGATGTAATACATTACCTTCAGTAAAATAGCTATCTGCACTTCAAATATATCAAGGTTCAAGCTTTCTATCATTCAGTAGATCTCTATGGTTGTGATTTACACTCTGCAATGCATGTACAATTAGATTTTATGTAACTGAGGGTATTGAATTAATCCACCTCTACTCTTGATGTCTGGATGAGATCTCCTATTTTAAGAAATGACATTTTTATTTATGATTGGTAGTACCAATTTTCTGCCACAGTTTTTAAACTTTATGTTATTACACGTTATCAACATCAATTCTTTTATTTGCTTGAAATTCTTCCTGAATTTAAGGAAACAAATACACTTTACTTGCTTAAATGATAGTTTTCTCTTTATTACCTAAAAAATACATATATGGTGTAAATTTGGCTGCATTAAGTCAAAATTTGAGAATTAGAGCTGATTCTCAATTACAAGCAACAAAAAACACTATGTAGACTTCTATTAGTCCTCTGATATTTTGTATTCTTGTTGACTGGTATATTTCTTTTTAATGATATAAAAACATGCTTTTGTTTCCTTGATTTCATTTTTTCCTCAACAAATTAATCATTGTTTCTATTTGAAGTATGGCTACTTCTATGCATAACTGGTCTATTGTGCAGGAAGTAGCATTTAACAAAAATGTATGTACTATTACAGGTACCGTATCCAGAGTGATGGAAAGGTTGCAGTTTGTAGTGTCCATCCATCTGAACTAGCCACTCTACAGTGTTTGGGTTGTGTAAAGGCTAAGATACCTACTACTTTTGTGGCAAACCGGTCGCTTCCAAATTCACTCTTACCAATTTCACCCATTTTTTCCTTTTAACCTTTATTATGTATTTTTCCAATCTCTCTAGTTCTGACTCTTTATTTACTTACTTTGGTGGCAAAACTGCTGCTTAATGCAAGTGGTATTTTTGCAATAGCCAGTTCAATTATGCAACCACCCTGTTGGTTTCATTTGCTTCACTAGATGTTTTGAAAGCACCAATTGTGGAAAATGGTGGTTTGATCACGATCTATCTAAATAAAAGGCCAAGAACCAAAAATGAAGCATTTTCTTTTCCCTAAGCCCTTCATTTTAATCCCACTCCCCTCATATTCATCCAACGATCCCTAAAGCTCATGTGTCCTATAAATACAAGTGAATTACTCTCTTGCAGTCAGGAAAATCATGTAATGCAGCTAAACACTCTTCTATCTCACTCTAACCTCAGTCTAGCTTAGTTAGATCCCACTTTATCTTTGGAAGCCACTCAAGACAAGTTGCGGCAAATTAACTCTTCTTGGAGGTTCTTTGAAGCTGAGGACACACGTCATAGCTCACTTTGTGGTGCATCATCAGACTTGGCAGATCAGAATTTTAATTTGTTTAGATTGATTTGATTAGAATTGGCTTAGATTTAAGAGCTAGATTAGTGAATAGTTGCTTTGTTTCTTCTGTGTTATGCTTGCAATATGCCTTTCTTTATTTCTTGTGTGCTTTGAAAAGAATCATGAGATGTTTGGGTAGCATTTTCTATACTTCTTACCTCATGCTTCATCACATCTCCCACATTTCATCTATACTTGCTTGCTTGGCTGTTTCTAATTCAGTTATTTTCAATTGCTTGTTTCATTTCTAAACAAAAATTGGTTATTGGAGATTCAGTATTTTCTCCTTCATTGCAAACTTCTCAAACTCCTGAGAGACCACCAAAAACAAGTCTCTATTTGTTGATTACCATACTTCCTTATTTTTGTTTCCACTTTAATTGCATGTTTACTTGAGTGATTTGTCAACATTCAATTTTATCTCTCCCTCAACCATGCTGTTCCATCATTATTTCAGTATTTTTCAGATTTGCATAGGCATCCATATTAGCGCAGCTTCATCTTTCTTGACCGATTGATAGTCATTTGTGGGCCATTTTGACTTCCCCCATTACTGCTTTCCTCATTTCTTTGCTGATTTACAAGTTTTGCAGATTGTCTAAAGTCTCCAAATAGCCTTACAAATTTTCACCCTTTTGTTTTTGCTTACTTTGTTGTTGTTTTCATTCATTTTTACGGTCACATCAGTCCATGTTATCACTATTTTCAGTCTTCCTAAGGTCATATCAATCCTCTTTCATTGCACTTGATGTGATTCAATTGAGCATAGGAATTACTTTTGGCATGTTTTCAAGTTCTTAATGATGGCTTTTACAACGTTTCAGCATTGGAGCTTTGTTGTTTCCTAGTTTGTTGAAAAGAATGTTTTGGCATTTTGCATTGCTAGTTCACAATGAAGCTTTTCTATTTGCTTGCATGGTATAGAATCACTTGGATACTCTTGAACATTGAACTTTGTGTTTGCATCAATCATTTGTTGTTTAAAGTTACAAAGAAACATCACCCATTTTGCAAGTAATTAGAAAGATAATATGACACCTATAATATTTGAATCCTAACAAATTGATTATCAAAATAGAATTATGTGTTCTTTAAATAAAATAGTTTTTGTTTTTTTGTGTAATTGTGATTCTTCTTTTTTTCCAAGACAAGATAAAGGGCTTGTTACGTGCATACACAGGAAAAAAAAAGCTTCTAATATAGGAGGTACAACATTGTGCATGACATTAAACAGATGTACTTACATTCCCTTAGTCAAGATTAATCTCACAGTTTTCCTAGGCCAAAACTGTTCTGCCAGTCTTAGGCAGGAACTTTGCTGCCCTGTAGCTCTTTATACTTTTATTGAATGTTGTGGTGTGTACAACTCTTTATAAAGATGCACATCAAGAAGGAATATTTATGAGCTAAGCAATGAACATGATAAACGAGGTACGCAGCCACCTCATGAAACTAAAATTTTCAATCGATGGAATTTTTGTTGTTGTTTTGCGTTATCCGGTTGGTCTGCTAATAGCATATAAATGTGTATGCATATAAAAATGAAACATATATTTTAACAAGTTCACGAATTATAGATCTGACCAGGTTTCTTTTTCTTTTTGTCTAATTAAGTAGTCTTTATTTTGGATGTTTCTACGATTTTTCCTCTCATAGTGATTTTAAATCATTTTAAAGATGACAAACAAGTTATTGGTTTTGAGTGAATTTAAATTATTTAGAAGATGACGAACACGTTTAGGTTTCTTATAGTTGACTTTTTATTGACACTAATTTTTAAAGCAAATTTAAGTTATTTAGAAGATAACAAACGAGACCTAGGTTTGGAACATCTAGTTTTTTATTGATAATAATATTTTTCTTCTTTTGAGTAGGAACTTTTTAATATAGCTAACAAGAGAGGCCTTACACCTCTATTATATCTGCATGAGGTGGAAGTGAATTTGAATCATTTAAAAGATGACAAACAATTCCTATATTTTGAATAGATACTTTCTCTCATCAAAAATAATCTTCATTTTCGAGTGAATTTAATTATTTATTTAATGGTATACTATTTTCAAAGAAACAAAGGCATTTTCGGTTTAATCTGTTATTCTTAAATATCAATTGCTCTATTGTTTCAAGCTCTAATATGTTGAATTGTAATGTTTAGACAAATTTATCTCTAATTCTATATTTATTCAACTGAACTTGCATGATTTTATACTCTTGAATTTCTATTATTACCTTTTTTAACTAGTTATAGAATGTTGCCAATAAAACACCTCACACAAACCTCCATGTACTAGGTTGAATAAGGATAAAAACGTTAGTTTGGAAAAAAAATATTAGTTATTTGCACGATAATTGGATATGATATCATACTCTAAATAAATAAAGAGCAACTTGATTAAATGATTAAAAAAAAGAATTAGAAAATGGCAACTAGCATCAATAGTAGGGAAAAGGTTTTGTAGGATTTATACTTTAAGAAACATACCCTTTGAGAAACAAGTGCTTCAAACTTGCTATTCAATACATGACTATAAAAGAAAAAAAGTAACTTGAAGTTGAATCTTCATGTGGGCCTTTAGAAGCACATTGCTCTCATGAAAAGTAATTTATTACCAAACCCTATAGATTTGTGGTAGCAAATCCCATTTGAATTTCACCAGTCTTTCCCATATCCATTCATACTACAATATGATGAAATTGGTGTCTAAAACGATATGATCAAAGTTGAATAAAATGTTTTAGTGTACTTGTTAAATTTGTATGTCTATATCACTTTTTAATTTAGCTTAGTACTTGATTGGGGAGAATGCATAGATAGGTAAGTTGATGGTGTAATATTGTATGAAGTTGAGGTCGATCACCCAAAAAAAATTGTTACGCTACACACATTCCAATGTAGTTAGCCTATTCCTTATCCTTGACCATACATATCTATGCATTCACCTTGTCCTTAAATTTATCACAATTCTCAATACATCTACAACCTTACAGTTGTTTTTCACCTTTATACAATTGTTTTCCCACTTTGGGTAATTTTTATGTGGTTCTATGATTTGAAGACTTGATCCTTGCCGATTTGAAATTTGAATTCAAAATTTGGTTGGCTAGACCACTTTATTTTCTCTCCATAAGATTGATTTAATAAGTTTGTTATAATATTCAGTGCTATGTGCTAGTATTTAGAGGCATTCAATACGTTTATTCTATCCAACTCATAATAAGTAGTCCTCTCCCATTTTAAGAAGTTGAATTGTAGATATGGCGCAAGAAAAAAAACCTAGATTGACACAATCATTTTGGGAGTATATGCATAGCTATTTGATGTTAATTGTTTTGTTCATACACACACTCTTTTATGAGTTGACCTACAAGAACCATTCAAAATAGGGTGAAAAATATAACAAAAGTTAAAAAATGTAAAAATTTGATTAATTGACTTAAAGGAACATATGTTGACCAATATGTCTAAAATAAAACATGAAGAAATGCATACCACAATAAATTAAAATTAGTAGGTACACCTATCACCATATGTACTAAGAAGATCCATTTCAAGAGAAATCCACCACCAAAGAGACTCAAAGTTTGTGTCATTATGAAAGATTTGGTTACATCAAAACAATCCACTCACCTCCTTAGTCCAATAACATTATGGCAACATAACTTTACATTTCCTTCATACTATTCTAAAATGTCAAATCTAATTCCTTCAATATATAGAGCAAAGGAAATAAGAAACCATTAAATGACTTCATGAAACTAGTGGCCACCAAAGAAAGGCGGGGAATAAAACTCTCCTCCATATTATAAATTGATTATAGTGCTTGAGAAATGTATGATGATTAGATAACAAATTTGGATCATAACGCCAATAGACACCACTCCTTAACAATAGCACTTCATCACAAAGATGGAAGCTACTAAGAGACCCACTAGTAAGAAAAGATGATCCACTCTCACAAAAATAGCACCCAAGTAATTCACAAGGGAGATGCTAAATTACTCTTATGACAATTATGAATATAATTCCCAGTATTGACATTTTTATGTAACCTCACTTATTCAATGTCCTCTTAATAATATCTAAAGTATCCTAGAAAATAATAATAATTAAATAATTCCTTCCAAGATCTCATGATTGTCCATGATGTTCTAATGTATGTCTCTCCAAAAATGTTAGAGAGGTAAACACTATAAATATGAATCACAAGGGAAAATCACACTAATTGTAATATCATGTCAATTGATATTTAAATTCAATGACATATGATGAAACACTATGAAATAAAATATGTACAAGATGAGGCAAGTTCCATAACATCCTTTCACCAACAAAACTTATTTATGCTCATTTGTTTTATAAGAATTTGAAACATTATCCAAAGTATCCACCTTATGAATCACGATCTTACCATCATCAACCATCTTATGAACAAAGAGGTACTAAAAATATTTACATTTAGTATGAAAATACTACATAGGAATCTTGAAAAAATACATAGCACTTTGAATTTCACAAACAATCCTTACCTTACTAAAACCAAAATCAATACTTGAACATGATATTTGGAACCAAAATGCCTCCTTGTAGGAAAGTGTGCCAACTACGTACTCTACTTTTGTAGTGGAAAATGCCATGTAAGTAGTGTTATGCTGCTAGAATTTATCCATATCTCTTGGCGGTGATACTCTTGTAAGGGAATGTGCCTTGATTGCATTGTAACCCTTTTTTGATAATATAATTAGTTTGTGCTTTGTAGTTTAATGAAGTTTAAAAACCACCCAAAAATTTACAAAAAGGTTTTAAAGGGATCAAAAACATATTTACATAGATTGGTCAAGGTAAACAACCATTTAATGACATTAGAACCGCCATACATAGTGCCCCTATTTTAGTCCATCTTAGATTTAAAATCTATTATTATTTACTACTATGCATTTGACAACACCTTGTTGACCATATATCTTCATGAAAATAATGAGGAAATCGAGTCCCTTGCCACTTTTATGAGCACTTCTTCAAAGCGCCATAGGCTAACCTATTCTTTGATTGGAAACACACCTTTGTTGTTGTAAAGGTACTTAAATTCAATTTTACATATTAAAATTTTATTTAATCGTGTATGCTCTTGGTACATTAGTGAAAATTATCCATACTCAGTATGAGTTTAGGTTCAATAAAAGGAGTATGTGGATGAAGTAAAAGTATAAGAGTATAAAATTGATATTAGACCTACAAATTTGATAAGAGGATAAGGCTTGTTCAAACTCATAGATAAATGTAACAGAGAAGAGAGTTAAATGAAACTAAAAATCTCATAATTTTAGTCTTTGTTGGACTTATAGATGAGTGATTCTCAAATATTAATTTCTTCCTTACTACGTTATCTTGCACAAAAGAGGAAGACAATATGAAATATTCTACAAATACTTGTTAGTAGTTGAGAATAACAAGCCACTTCAAGAGGTAAAACCTCCAAATACGAGAACACAATTTACAATATTATGAGAAAATAAGACTTGCTATCTCCTATATATACCTTACTTATACCTAGGATAACATCCGACTCATCTTAGATAACAATATATAAGCCTTAGGTTGATATAAATAACTAAATAGGAATACAATGATATGAATTAATTAAGATCTAAGGTAGCTAGAGGATGACTACTCATAACCCTATGTATACTCAAGGATTAAGGGTGTAGCATGCCCACCCTCTCCAAAGAAGCATTGCACTCGACGTTAATCAAGTGTGGATGCTTCTAAGTGAACTCTTCATCCTCCATGTGGCACCTTCAACTAGTGAATTCTTCCATTAAATGAGATACTTGGTGAGTGTTTGAGTCCTCAAATTCTTTTGTGCATGTTTGAAGAATGAACTTTGGCTCAAATACAATCCTTCTTCATCTGGATTTGGTAATATTACTAGTGTAGGGATGTTATTCCCAATCACTTTCTACAAATAGGAAACGTGAAAAATTGGATGTATCTTTGTTGTTGGAGGCAACTCAAGCTTGTAGGCAACACTACCTATCTTTTGTAGGATTTGGTATGAGCCATAATATTTTGGGGACAAGTTGTTGTTCTCTGATTGTTTCTTCAAGGAAATTTTCTTATAACATTGCAATATGAAGAAAATCCAATCCCCTCTTAAAAACTCCTTTCACTTTAATGTTGGTTAACCTATTACTTTATTCGACTTCGTGCCATGACCAAATTCTCCTTGAATCTTGAAAGTACCTATTGCAAATGATACATGTAGTCCTCAACATCCTAAAATGCCACCCTTAATTGATGATATGATGGATGGATGATGGTATCCATAAAGTGCCATAAATGGAGACATTTTTGATGAAATATGGAAGGAAGTGTTACACCACCATTTTGCTACAAGTGGCCAATATACCCATTTAGACTAATTATCTAAAGTGAAACAATGTAGATACCCCTCCAAAAACTTATTAATGGCCTCAATTTTCCCATCATATTGAGGATGGTATGAAGAGTTATGAGCCCCTTTAGTTCCCAAACAAGAGAATATTTCTATCTAAAATTTACTAATAAAGATAGTATCGTGATCATTAAAAATAACATTAGTATGTCATGTATCTTTTGTATATTCTCCAAAATATATTTTTCCATTGTACATGTTGTAAAAGGATGAGATAAAGAAATAAAATGGGCATAATAAGTGAGGTGATCCACCACTTCCATGATAGCATTCTTATCTTTAAATGTTTGGAATCCTTGCAATGAAATCCATGTATACCTCTGCCCATCATGAACTAGGAATATCTAAGGCTTGTAAAAGAACACATTTCTTAATTGTATCCCCTTTATTTATTTAAAATAACAAACATTTTACCATGAATTGTTGAACATCACCTTTAAGACCTCCCCAAAATAAATCTTTCTTGATTCAATTATATGTCTTCAAATATCCTAAATGACTCCCAACTGTAGAACCATGAAGCTCTTCCAAAATCTTGTGTTTGAGAGTGGACTTATTGCATAGGTATATGATCTCTCTTTATACCACTAAGCATCTCCCTTGCAACAAAACTTATCTGAAATACTAGGATCAGTTTGCAATTGTTGAATGAGATTCCTTATAGCCACATCATTTTTCCACTTTTCTTTGGATTATCCCACCCAATAAACTTGTAATAATGAAATAGCACACAACAGTGAATAATCATTCTCATCCTTCCTATATGATTCACCTTCCATAATATTTTGGACTTCCCTTTCTTATATACAATCTCAAATTCATAACCCAACATCTTATTGACCCATTTTTCTTTCTCTTTAGAAGATAATTTATTTGCTCTAGAAAATATTTTGGGCTATCATGACCAGTCTTAACTTGGAATTGTCTAACCATTAGCTATGACCTCCACTTCTTTACTGCACATTTCCTTCACATAAATTGGTTTAATTTGATTCAAGATTACACTTCAATTGATGACTCTAAAAATCAATGGGCCTACCTACCTGCATGAGAGTTGTACCTATAAAATTACCTAAAGGATCGCATTTCACATTAAGATACTTGGTGAAGTCTAGACTAGAAAGAACTGGAGAAGTACACATAGTCTCCTTCAATATCTCAAATGTTATATTAGCTAACTCATTCAACTGAAAATATTCTTTATTCAATAAACTCGGAGGGATGCTTCTATACGACCATGTTCTTCCAAATCTTATGTAGTATTTTGTTAATCCTAAGAAACCCCTCAATTTTTTCATGGATTTTGGAATAGGCCATTGTATGATAGCCTTAATTTTGTTAGAATCAATATTTACTCCTTCATGTGAAACAATGTGTCCCAAGTACTCCACCTCTTTGAGATCAAAAGCACACTTGGAAGGTTTAGCATAGAGTTGGTGATATTTAAGAACTCGTAACATTTGATCTACATGTTGTGATTGTTCCTCCCATGTATTTCTATAAATCAGTATAGAATTTAAGAACACTAATACAAACTTCCTCAAAATTATCCTAAATACGAAGATCATCAAACTTTGAAATAAAAATAGTGCATTAGTAAGACCAAATGGCATCACTAGAAACTCATAATGATCCTCATGAGTCCTAAATGTGTTGTCTTTGGAATATCCTACTCCTTATTTTAGATTCATTGACAACCTGATCTAAGATCTATGTTTATATAAAGCATAGTCCCATTCAATTCATCTAAAAAATCATCAATGCTTGGAATAGGAAATGTATCTTTAATGGTGTACATAATGAGCACTATATAGTATGGCACATGTAGCATGTTTGATCCTTCTTATACACCATCATCACATGAGATGAGTAAGAAATTTGACTATGCTTGATAATACCAACCTCTAGCATCTCTCAAAAAATATTTATGATCTTATTTTTTTGTATATATGGGTACTTGTAAGGTCTGATGTTGGGATGTTGGCTCCCTTGCACTAGTTGTAAGGTATGACATGATATCTCTTAGGAGGTAGTTCTTTAGGCATGTCTCCAAAAGCCACTGAGTGAAGATCTATAGTTTCTTGTAAATATGGATGGGTAGGAGCATTTTATTGATATGATGTTAATGAAAATATTATGCCACAAACCCATTAGTTGCTTTCTAAGAAAATTTTCTATTTGATGAGAGCTTACCATTTGTGGGGACTTTTTACACAACCCTCTTAGCTCCATTGTCTTTCCTTCTATGTGAAATCTCATGAATATCTCTTGAAAGTTCATCTCAATTGTTCCCAAAGTAGTGAGCCATTGTACTCCCAATATTGTATCAGTTGCACCCATGAGAATAGGAAACATTGGGCAACCAAGTTGATATCCCCCCATGCAGGTTAATTTAATGCTATGGAATTTTCCTAAACAAGTAATAGTACCACAATTTACAATTTAGACTTGAAGTTATGGTGCAAGGTATATAATTATTTTTAGGTGAGAATATAACTTCTTGTTAATGATGAACTGATCAAGATCACTCTAGAGTTGTTGGCATGAGAAATTATGGAAAATATCAAAAATTAGAATGTTTGGTATTTTCTATGTCGTAGTAATTTACATTTTGAAAGGTCTTCAAAGTGGAAATTGGGGTCGAGACTATCGTTGGCCCCTTAAATGGAATAGTATAAGCATTGGATTTAGGGGACTAAAATTAGATAGCTTTGAGACCTTTTTGACGAGGTAAAGAAGTTGTCAATTTGACTAGCAGGTAGCAAGTTAGGACCCCACCAAGTTGAGGTAACTATTTTTACATTTTTTTTTAAATTTTGTAATTTAATTTGTTTTTCTCACAACCAACTATTCATTTCAAATTATTGAGGTTGTGATGATTTTTGGCATTCTTCAGTTTATATATACTCATGTTACTTTGAAAAAAACTGACTTTGAAGGCACACAACTCTTTTCACGAGTTTTGCCATTTTATCCAATAAACACAATATTTTAGGTTTTTCTTTACACTAGATATTGATAATTGAATTCTCACCTCAATTCAAATCATTTCTATTAGAGTGAGAATGCTCCTGAGAATGTTAGTTCATACATGGTCAAGCTATTGAAGATTGGGATTGAAAACATAGAATTTATCATATTACCCTCCTTTGAGACACACACAACCAAAGATGGCAGAGGAACAAAGTGACTCATCAGACCCTATCAAAATGATGGTTGAAGAAGATTTGACAAAAAAATAAGAGGATATGATGTATGAATTTTCATGATTGTTTCAACAAAATCATGGAAACCAACAACCAGAGACACCATTTGGCAGACACACTCCTTTCAAGGTGCAAGTAAATTTTGACATACCAAATTTTGAAGGTAGGATTGATACAGATGTTGGGGATGATTGGTTATCAAAATTGTAAAATTAGTTTTTGGTGAATAGCTTCTCTGATGCAAAAAAGATAACATTTGCTCTCCTCAAGGCTGAACATCATGTGAAGCAAGCATGGGAGTCAAAGTTTTCAACAAAAAAAATCCTAAATATGGAGGAATAGATTATAACCCTACATGGGAAGAGTTCATGAAAAACATAAAAGATGAATATTTCCCTAAATACACATATGAATCTAGACATAATTATAGTGGAAACTACTTTGACAGAAGAAAGACCAATCTCTTCAAGATTATACTAATGCCTTCCATGCACTATCTACAAAACTTGGCATCCAGGATACAGAGAAACATCAAGTATTGAAATATTGCATTGTTCTACATTGTCATATCCAAACTGAGATATCTTTTTTGAATATAAAAAAATTGGTAACTACATAAAAACATGAAACTAACATTGAAGAAAAATTCAATCAAAGAGGGAAGAAGGAGAACAAACCAAAAGGTGACAGTAAGTTTCAAGGAAAGTAGTTCAACAGTAAATCCTCCTCTCAACTATCACCAAGTATAGGTGTTAAGAAGGGCCCAAAGGACATTGGCATGTGGTGTGAGATTCATAAAATCTCCCAACATAGCACAAAAGACTACAGAGCTGCCAAAATATTGATGAAATAAACCCATGAATTGAAAAAGGAAATTGAGTCATTGCATATAGATCCTTTTGAGCAGAAGGAAGAAGAATGAATTATTTAAGTAGACCCTTATGTCACTGTACTTACTGCCATAATTGTGCCCCGCGATGATCAAGAACACTTGTTTCATTCACATATGTGGGCAAATAGAAAGGCCTTTCATTTCATAGTTGACAATTCGAAAGAAAGAAAAGTTTGATACCTACTAAGGTTGTTAAGAGGATGAATCTGAAAATAATGCCTCATCTACAACCATACTCAATGGCTTTGGTGAGTTAGGGATGAGATATATTAGTAACTAGATAGTGTGGTTTGTTTTACTCCATTAAACCATTCAAAGATGAGGTCATTTGTGATGATGCACCATTGGATGTGTGTGATGTATTGTTGGGGCAGCCTTACATGTACTAAAGACATGGTATCTATGAGTCTTGACCAAGGAGTGTTATTGTAAAGTTGGGTGAATGAAAATATCTAATACCTAAGGTATGTCCACCAAAAATTGCATCTTTAATTGCTGCCAAGCAGTGTAGGCATTTGATTGCTCAAATTGGGGCTTTTGTATTGCTTATGATTCAACCTGAGGAAACAAGGTCAGACATAGTTAACACTCATGCAGCAAGAGAAATTGTCACCACATATCAAAAAAACAGATGAAGGGACTATTGGTAGGATATCAAAACATTTTCACTTCCCCAACAGGAGTTCCAAAGCATTGTCAAGTCAAACATTCCATTGGTGTGATTCCTGGAACACCACTACCAAATGGACGACTAGGAGATTAATTTTGGAGAATGATGAGATCAAGAGATAGATTGAATAACTTATCTAAAAGGGCCATATTTGACCAAGTGTGTCACCATGTGGCAATCCAATTTTTTTTGGCCAAGAAAAAGGATGGAATTTGGCGGTTATGCATTGATTATTGAGCCTTGAACAAGATCACTTTGAAAAATAGGTATTCAATCCCTTGTATTGATGATCTCTTGGACCAACTAAGGGGAACCAAATTTTTCACCAAAATTGATTTAAAATCAAGGTATCACCAAGTGCCCATTGATCCATCAAATATTTGGAAAACTACTTTCAAATCCAAGGAGGGGTTGTTTGAATGGTTGGTGATGCCTTTTGGACTCACAAATGCCCCTGCCACATTTATGAGGTTGATGAATGATATTCTTACGTCTTTCACCGATTCTTTTGTTGTGATCTATCTTGATGACATACTCATATTTAGCAAAACATGAGAGGATCATTTATAGCATGTCAAACAAGTGCTCTCAACCTTACAACAACATAAAATTTATGCTAATAAATAAAAATGTTCATTTGGCATGGAAAGGATTCAATACTTGAGATACATTGTGGATAGTGCAGGTGTCCATGTTGATCCAAAAAAGATATGAGTGATCAAATATTGTCATGCTCCTAAAACATTACAAAACTCTAAAGCTTCTTGGGGCTAGCTAATTTTTATCGAAGGTTTGCACTTGGGTTCTCTCATTTGGCCTAACTCATGAGCCAAGTACTCAAAGGAGGAGGTAAAGCAAAGATTGTTTGGATAGAAGTTCAACAACAAGCATTTTTGGGACTCAAGAAAAGGATATGTTCAACAATTGTATTAGCATGGGTGTTACAGTATTAACACAGGTAGATTACCATATCTCTCCTTATAGTTTTGGTGCTCCTCTACTTTTGAAGGCATTGATAATGCTCTTGGTAGGTTCTTGAAAGTGGATACTGCTTCCAAGAAATTTACTCACACCTCCTATGCTCATATTTTGGTGGAGGTTGATTTGACTTAGGAACTACTTGGTGAAGTTGTGCTTCAAATGGTTGATCTTAGACTCAACTTATGGATTACGAAGGAATCCTATTTTTCTACAAACAATATTTTACTATTGGACACTTGGCTCATGACTATCCTCATGAATCTCTTCCTACTTCTTCCACTTGGTGGAAGAGCGATCTCAAGGACCATCTAACCATGTTCCCTAATGATATCTCTTCCATTAATAGTGAGGATTTTAGGCCTCCCTATCCTCCTGCTTAGACAATTATTGGACTATTGTTGATAGTGCTACCTCTCTTATGGCTTCTACTACTTAGATTCTAGACAAAGTTGTTTCTACTATGATTGCAGTTGGTGAATGTGTTTTCCCTCCAATGGCTCATGTTGCTCCAATTTTGGACAAGGTTGTTTCTTCTATATTCTTGTTGCTCTGGTTTTGGATATGGTTGTTTCACCTGAGGTTCATGTTGATCCTTTGGTTAGTCACTCTAAAGGGGATTATCCCCCTTCATTTTTAAATGATTCAAAACTGATCTTTGATTCTTCTTGGATAGTTGTGCAGCATAGAAAGAAATGTACTCCTAAGAAGGACTCTATTTTTCTTGACAAGCCCTTGAGGGTAGACTTGCAGGGTTCAAGCTTTGGTACTTGAGTTGTTTCTCTATTTTTATTTTATTCTTTTTTATAATGGGATCAGGGCTCTTCCCTCCTTTTTTAATCAAAAACACCTATATTAGCACTTTTGGGCCTGCAATAGCCATTTTAGATTGAGATAGATTCTTATGAGTATGATCTTGGGAAGTAATCATACAAAATAGCCATCCCAGGATTATCACAATGAAAAATTTTCCGATGTAGTCCGTAGATACCTGAAATATGATAAGGAAGTGTATGTTATGGTTCAGGCTTGCAAATAATGGAAGCACTACATTTTGAGGAAAGAGACTATTATCCATACAAACCACAAAAATTTACAATTTTTTCAGACACAAGGGAAATTTTAGAATGATAGGCATTAGAGATGGTTAGCTTACTTGCAATAGCTTCATATTAATATTCACCACAAAAGGGTAGTAATAAAAAGGTTGAAAGAGGAAAACCTACTGAAGGTCTACTAAAGAGAAGCAATTCATGTTGCATTTGGCATACTTAACAGAGTATAGACAAGGACAAACATTTCAAAGACTCCCTATGAATTATGGTATGGAAGGAATCCTAATTTCAAATATTTCAAAGTGTTTGGAAGCAAATGCTATATCAGAAGAGATGAAGAAAACTTAGGAAATTTTGATACAAGATCTGATGAAGGTATCTTCTTTGTATATTCTACAAAAAGCAAAGTTTATCAATGCTACAATAGGAGGTTGAAAAGGATTGTTGAAAGTGATTGTTAAATTGGATGAAGACTTACATAAGAATTATGTGATGATAGATGGATATGAATTAGATCAGTCCTCTTATAGAGAAGATGAAAAAGATGAAGGAAAAGTAAAATAAGTATAGATTGAAGAGGAAGAAGCTTTGAAAAGGATCCCTAAGACTCCTAAGTATGTGCAGAAGAATCATTTTGAAAATTTCATCATTGGTGACAAAAGAAAAGGTGTGTTGACAAGGAGAAAGGTTACTATGATAGAAGAATAGGTAAATCTATTTTTACTTTCCAAAGTTGAACCTAAAACCGTGATTGAAGCATGCAAAGATGAATATTTGATCAAGGCTATGAAAGAAGAATTGATGCATATTGAGAAGAATCGGACATGGTAACTTGTCCCAAGACCAACAAAAAAGAATGTGATTGGAACTAAGTGGGTATTCTAGAATAAAATGAATGAGAATGGAGAAGTGGTGAGAAATAAGGCAAGGCTTGTGTGTAAAGGCTACTCACAAGTGGAAGGAATAGAATTTGAGCAAACATTTTCTCTGGTGGCTAGAATGGAAGCTATCAAGATTTTTTTGGCTTTTGCGGCACATAAAGATTTCAAATATTGGATTGGTGTCAAATATGAAAATATGCAAATGACCCATTCCCAATCCTATCAAATAAAGCTATCACCTATTCCATATTGGATTGGTGTCAAATATGCAAATGACCCTTTCCCAATCCTTGCTCAAAAGTTGAAATGATGCAAATTCCAATATGATGAAGAGAAAAATTAGTTCTCAAACCAAGAGAGTAACTTTGCATAAAAGTTGTAGATGTGTTGATGAAGCTTAAGGCCTTTATTTATAGATTTTCTTGATGAGAGATTGGCCAAATGGGTGAATGTGGGACTAAATGTAAACCAATGAAAGAAGGCCACTTGTCAAGTTGCCATAGGTTGAGGGATGTGCAAGATTTGGGAAATGTTCCCAAGAGAGGGAGTTTCAAATTAAAATTTGTGCAATAAATTTTGAGAGGGGGACATGAAAATGGGAAATTAATGAGATGTTGGAGGGGACAAGTCAACTTGTCATCATTTTCAAATTTGAAGGAATATTCTGTTTTATGCCAAGTTGATGGAAAATAAGGATTTTAATAAATCAATAAATTAATTTATTTGTGCAAGTGGGATTATCTAGAGGATGTGATGGGTGGTTAGGTTAGGCTAATTAGGATTAGGTTAGCTTAATGATGATTAGGATGATTTTGAATTTTATGACTTAAATATTTGATTTATTTAAATCAGAAAAGGATGGAAAATGCATTTGGACTTAATTAAATGAATGTTTGATTTATTTAATTAGAGGGATGATGTGAGACAAGTTGATTTATTTAATAATCATGATTTACTTGGTGAATGGATTTGATGAGTTTGATTAAATTAATGAGTGGATGAATGTGAAACTTGGTTTACTTGATGAATGAACCTGATTGAATGCATAATGCTAATTTTGCATGTCTACATTTTGCCCCTCTTTGAAGCAATGTACTTGTTGCGTTGGTTCAAAGAATAAACTTGCCGTGATCAAAATTCAAAAAAAAATTGATTTTTTTGGTTGCCCCAGCAGAAAGAAGTACACTAGTACATTTCCCCCTCGAGAAATCGAGCGAAAATATTCGATTTGAGGGTCGATCTCGCAATAAAGAGGTTCAAAATGGATGGTTATGGACGATGATGCAAATGAGATGATTTTAAGATGCTTAGAATAACAAATCTATATTATCTTAAACAACTTAAATGATGATTTGATGTATGAGATGGATGATGTTATATGTTGTGATTATGCAATGGATGATTTATGAGATGCTTAGACTAAAAAATCTATATTATGATGATGATATGTTGTGATTATGGAAATGTATGATTTATGCAAATGTGATGATTTATGAGATGCTTAGACTAGCAAATCTATATTATGATGATGATATGTTGTATGAGATGATATGCAGAATACTGATGGTTTGTGGATGCAGGGTGAATGCACTGGTGATGATGATTAACTATTCATGATGCGATGTTAGTGCGGAAAAGAAGAAAATAGATGATGACAAGATGATCCAACAAGCCAACTTTATGAGAGATGATGATGATGAAATGATGGTGAGAAATGGATGATTTGCTTATCAAGGATTGGGATTTTAAAAGGGTCACTTACCTTATGTTTGATAACACGCCTAAGCACGATGCATCAAGGTATAAAGGACCAGGATGGTGCTGTGCTTAGTGTGATGGAATTTGACTCGACAAATAGATAGGAGTATTCTTGTTCACACCTGACATATGGAAACCTTGCTAGGATGCACTTTAGAAGTTTCAAACATCTCGGACCAAAACACGGAAAGGTATAACAAATCAATGTAATAGTCAACAAGCTGTCCAAAACATCCTCTATGCATATCTAACAAAGCAAGTATTCACCAAGGTTATTTTACAAGAACGTCCAACAAGCATAGCAAACAAAAGGATGATGATCGTTGCCCCATTCCTATCTCTCTAAATCCTTCATTTGGATATCATCGAGAGGTCCTTGGACTGAGTGCAATAAGATAAGTCAAAAGACAAAGATAAAGCACGCAAACAAGTTGATGTTCTTCAATACCACTAACCAAAAGGGAATGTGTTTTTAAGGATAAGAACTGAAACTTACTGCCAAAAGATAATGCCCATTGTAGGAAGGATACATCCTAGGACATGTTAGTGGATGGCGGCACATCATTTCGTTTATCCAAAGTGTTCTTTCTGATAAATAATGCCCCTTGTAGGAATGATACATCCTAGGACACAATGTTATCAAATGATTGAAATGGGACTGATTGGATGATGGACTATTGACAAAGAATTGACCAACTTGCTTACGTACTGACTTAAACCTGAGACTTGACGTTTTTGAGTTTTCACTTTTAAGTTGCTAGACTTGTTTCTAATTGTTTCACCAAAGGTTGAGGATGATGATCAATTTATTATGGATGGTGTTTATTGCGGGTGTAAGCGAGATGAAACAGATGGATTTTTTCAAATATTTTGATATTTTTGATGTTTTACAATGTTTTGAGGCTGTTTTTGGTATTTTTTCAAGATTTTCAAGTGTTTTGATTTTTGATTTTTCAAATGTTTTTGGGATTTTCTGAGATTTTGACCAAGAGACTAACCTAAAGACCTATCCTAGGGGCCTCAGGGGTTGATCAACAAATTAGCCTTGCCTACGTTATACATGCAGAGACCACGTAGTTCGACTAACGACTTGACCAATTTACAGATGATGATATACATGATGAACTGTTAGTTTATTATGACATAATCCTAAAGGACTGACCTAAATGTCTCAGGGGATGATCAAAGATCAACCTTGCCTACGTTCAAGCTCAGAGATGACGTAGTTCAACAAGACAACTTTGTTTTTGATCTTTTGACTAACTTTTTGACTTGTTTTTGGATTTTGATATGTTTTGATGTTTTATGATTTTTTGATTTTCTGATGTTTTTGGATTTTTTGATATTCTGATGTTTTTGGATTTTTTGATTTTCTGATGTTTTTGGATTTTTTGATTTTCTGATATTTTTTGGATTTTTTGATTTTCTGATGTTTTTGGATTTTTTTTTTTGATGTTTTTGGATTTTTTGATTTTTTGATGTTTTTGGATTTTTAGATTTGAGGACTTCAAAATCATACACGAATCTAATCTGATAAGAACATGCCCCCAGTGTGATGCAATAGACTACTCCGATAAAGGCAGGACAAACTGACCTTGAGGATGGGCCAAGTAGTACTAGAAGGGATCATGATATGAAAACAAGACCAAGCTATGGTGCGGATGCGAGTGGATGAGTGATAGATGGAGACATGAATGCGATGGATGATGGAAGTGTGATGGATGGATGATGCAGAACAAGCTGTAAAGATCCTAGTGGATGGAAAGTGCTTATTTACACAAGGCACCTATTTTCCAGGTTTTCACCAAGGTGCTTGCCCAAAGTGCCACTAAAGTGGTTTTCACTAGAGGACAATTTTTCTCTTTACTATTTTTGATCCTTTTCTAATTTTTTGGATTTTTTT
Organism: Sequoia sempervirens; assembly: GCA_007258455.2. NCBI lineage: Eukaryota > Viridiplantae > Streptophyta > Pinopsida > Cupressales > Cupressaceae > Sequoia > Sequoia sempervirens. The sequence goes on along the minus strand of VDFB02379711.1, from coordinate 38,410,667 downwards.
TTTCTTTTTTATTTTTTTGTCGTCACTAAGATGCCTGTTTGCTAGGTTTTCACCTAAGTAACCATTTTTTTAGGAATTTTTCTAATTTTTTTGGATTTTTTGGTTCTATACCTTGAAAGATTTAGGCATAAAACTTTTTGAGATGGGAGCTATTCTTGGGCTCCTATAGAGGTTCCCCTTCGGGTGTTGATAACTGATATGCCCCTGATTTGTAACTTGTTGTGATGATGAATGGTCCTAGCCAATTAGGTTCAAACTTACCTTTGTTGGTTGGGTTTGGGACATTCTTCTAATTTTCTTTTAAGACCAGTTCTCTGACTTGGAACGTCCTGCTTCTAATTTTCTTATTGTAGCTCCTTTTGAGTCTATTCTGATAGACTTGCAAATGATTCAAAGGCTCTATACGTCGCTCATCTAGTAGCTCTAGCTCAGTTAGTCTTGATACCCGGTATTCTTCATCCATGATGAGGTTTTGCAATGATATCCTGAGGGATGGGAGCTCGATCTCAATGGGGATTACGACATTTGATTCGTAGACCAAGGAGAAGGGGGTGGCACCGGTGGGTGTGTGGATACTGGTTCGATAGGCCTAGAGGGTAGGATTAAGCTGCAGATGCCAGTCACGACCTGCGTCATTGACTGTTTTCTTAAGCATTTTGAGGATGGTTTTGTTTGTAGCTTCTGCTTGTCCATTGCCTTGGGGATAGTACGGGTTGGAGAAGTGATGTTGGATTTTGAATTTCTCGCACAAGTTGTGAACCTCCTAGTTCTTGAATGGTGTCCCATTATCTGAGATAATGGCTTGTGGGACACTATAACGACAAATGAGATAGTTCAGGATAAATTTGAGATTTGTTTCCCAATTATATACATCATGGGTATGGCCTCCACCCACTTTGTGAAGTACTCAGTTGTAGTTATGATGAATTTGTGGCCATTGGATGAGGTGAGTGTGATTTTTTGAATGAGATCGAGTCCCCACTGTGAAAAGGGCCATGGTGTGATGATGGGATGAAGCTCTTGAGTTGGAGCATGCATGAGGTCCCCATGCTATTGACATTGTAGACACCTTCTAGCATGATCATGTGCTTCTCTCTCCATTGTGGGCCAATAATACCCCATCCTCAGCAGTTTTTTGGCTATGGTCATTCCACTCGAGTGTGACCCACAAATATCATTGTGTACTTCGGTTAGAGCAGTCAATGCCTCCTCATCATTTAGGCAACATAATAGGGTACCTTCTATGCTTCTACAGTATAAGGTATCACCTAGGATGACAAATCTGGATGCCTTTTTAACAAAGGTTCATTTTAGGTTTGATGGTAGGTCAGCGGGTATGACTCCTATGTGAAGATATGTGTAGATGTCATGATACCAAGGATCGCCAGGACCAATGATTTTACACACATTCCAATTTTGGTACCTCGAATGCGGGAACAAGAAGCTACTTAATCAAGAATTAATATTTTGGAATATTGTTGGGAATGTCCAGTAAGGACCCAATTGTTGCCATGGCATCTGCTGCTCTATTGTTGGTTCTAGGAATCTACTCAAATGTTATTTCTATAAAAGATTCTTGAGAGTCTCCACCAATTTCTTGTATGGAGTGAGCTTGTCATCCTTGGTCTGATATTCATTATTGACTTGATTTATGATCAACTGAGAGTCTCTATACACTTTGAGAGCCATGATGTTCCATTGTACTGCTATCCTGAGACCTATAGTCAAAGCCTCGTATTCCGCAATGTTATTAGTGCAAGGAAATGCCAGTTTGTGTGACCTTGGTATGCAATCCCCTTGTGGAGTGATGAAGACACCAGCTCCTGCTCCGTGTTGTGTGTACGAGCCATCAAAATATAGTTTCCAGTGGTCAGCTACGTTGAGGTTAAAAATAGATTCATCTGGAAACTCTGAGACAAGAGGATTCTCTAAATAGATAGGTGCCTCTGCCAGTTGATTTGCAATAACTTGTCCCTTGATTTCTTTCCTCTCCACATACTCAATGTCATATTCTAATAATATCATTACCCATTTTTCCATTCTTCCTGTGAGCATTGCCTTTGATAGTAGATACTTGAGGGGATCAATTTTCGCGATGAGCTTTATCTTGTGTGCCAACATGTAATGTCTGAATTTTTGGGATGCAAACACTACTGCGAGGCATGCTTTCTCAATGAATGAGTAGTTTAGCTCATGACCAACCATTGTTCTATTGATATAGTAGATAGCCCTCTCAATTCTGTTTTCGTCATGCTGGGCTAAGAGAGCCCCAAGGGCTACTGCTGTTGTTGACACATATAAGATCAATGGCTTCTTTGGGATGGGTGGCATTAAGACTGGTGGTGTCAATAGATATTCCTTGATTTTTTTGAATGCTTCTTCACATTTTGTATCCCATTTTTACGCTACTCCCTTGTGGAGTAGGTGAGAATATGGATTTTTCTTGTCTGCCAATTGTGTTTTGAATTGTCAGATGGATTGAAGTCTGCCTTGGAGGCATCTCAATTTTTTTAATGTCTTTGGTGCTTCCATCTCAAGGATTTCTTTCACCTTTGTTGGATCCACCTCGATGCCCCTCATTGATACTATATATCCTAGGAGTTTACCTGACTGTACACCAAAGACACACTTCTTGGGATTTAGTCTGACCTTGTATTCCTCAAGTCTGTCAAAGATAGCACTTAGGGTTGCTATGTGATCTTTTCTTTTTCTTGACTTAGCTAGTATGTCGTCAACATAGTCTTCAACTGTTTTATGGATCATGTCATGGAATATCAATGTCATGGCTCGTTGATATGTTGCTCCTGCATTCTTTAGGCCGAATGGCATCATGTTCCAGCAGTAAGTCCCCCATGGAAAAGTGAAAGTTGTCTTATGTTGATATTCTTTTGCTATCATGATCTGATTGTATCCTGAAAATCTATCCATTAGTGATAGCATCTCATGTCCTATTGTCATGTCTACTATCATGTCGATGTTAGGAAGTGGGAAATCATCCTTTGGACATGCCTTGTTCAAATCTCTAAAGTCTGTGCATATTCTAATGGCTTCATCAGGCTTTGAAACGGGTACCAAGTTTGATACCCATTCTGGATAATCAATTGGTTGTATGAATCCTGCATCTAGTAGCTTTTTTAGCTCCATTTTGACCAATAAGGTGATCTAAGGATGCATTTTTTGAAGCTTTTTTCTGACAGGTTTTGCATCTGGATACACTGCTAAGTGATGAACCACAGTTTCTGGATCAAGCCCTAGCATGTCAGCATAACTCCATGCAAATTTTATTTTCCTTTCCTTTAGGAATGCTGCTGGGAGTTCTTGCTCTTCTGATAATAGTGATTCTGCATAGAATGTGATATACGGGGTCTCCTCTATTCCTAAGTTGACAGGATTGCATTTTTCGGCTAAGACTACTAACTTTTCCTAATGAATAGCTCTTAAAGGAAGATTGAATCCTTCATCCTCGGGTGCCTCAGAGAGGTTTTCACCATTGGATACATCCTTTCTTTTTACTTTTTTCTTGTCAGAGAGTGCCACAGTGTGGTTTTCACTCAAGGACTTGGATATGATTCTTAGTTTCTCACTTTTGTGACTGAAGGATTCAATCGTTTCCCTGTAATAAACATGTTTGTCCAACTCCATTATAAACCCTACTTTGTGATCCCCATCTAGAATATTGTCCTGCAATCCCATGAATTTTGAGAGTGCCTCATCATTTTTGAATGTAACGAGAATCCGTGGTCCTCGTTGGTCATAATCGATGAGTTGGGGATATACTAAATGGATCTCATGATTTTGATGATCGGATTCGAAAGATAAGGTACTAATCATGCAAAGGGTTGTATCCTCAAATAATGTAGGTAGATTGGTCATGCTATCTATGTCATCGCTACTAATATAGGCCTCAGTTATAAAGTTATGTATGTCTCTACCTATGGATATTGGTGAGCATACTTCTGCTAATATTGGCTGAGGAGAAATATTAATCGTTCTAACTGGAGGACTTCAGCCATGTATGGTTATACTTAGAGGGGTACATTCAAGGCCAAGATTTGTTATGGGTTGTGTCTCTAGAATGATAGGTATTATGAGCCCATTGTCGTTTTGTCCCAGTCTTTGATTTCTATCGTAGCCCATTGTGAGCATCATTTGTAGGCCCTTGCTTGTCTCATCCATGGGTAGTGCAGGTGCTGGTCTTTCATCTTGATAAATTCTATGTGATGGATCTTCTTCAATAACCTCCTAGCCAAGGTCTCCCCAACTTGTGAATTTGGAATAGTCTTCAGGAGACGTTTGTGATGTGGAAGCTTGGTTTTCTTGTGGACGTCCCGGTGATCTAGGAGATTGTGGTAACTCTTCTACCACAAAAGCATTGTTAGGGAGTTTGTAGCTTCCACAACCGCCATCCTGGACGATGAGCCTAATATCAGAAATGGTGGGAATGGCGGGAGTGGTGGGTGTCTTTGTCACAGAAGTGGATGCGAGGGTGGCAAGATTGATGTATTGTGTGGATGGGCCCTCATCATTTTTTGGTATTTGGGGGATTTTGTAATATTTTTCTTCAAAATTCTCACAGTATGAGAAAGGTTCAGGATCTTTGTGCATGGTAACCTCTTGTCCATTATGTGTGAATTTCACACATTGGTGAAAATTTGATGCTACGGCTTTCATTGCATGGATCCATGGATGTCCTAGGAGGATATTATATGGTAAGTCAAGGTCTAAGACTTGGCAAGTAGTTTCCATGATGGTAGGCCCTACTTGAATAGGGAGTTTAATTGTGCCTTGAGACAATCTTTCTTGGTCGTCATATGTTCTTATCGTGATGCCCTTTCCTTTGTCGATGGAATCTTCTGATATTTTCAACTGCTTGATGAGGCTTAGGGAACATATGTTCAAGCCTGCACCTCCATCCACCAGGACCCTTTTGATTTTGCTCTTATGTACTATGGCTTCCAAGTGAAGTGCACAGTTGTGAGATGGTTGGGCGGGGAAATCTTGGTCAGAGTATGTAAGAAGATTAGGCGTAATGATATTTTTGACCATAGCTTGGAATTGCTCCGCATGGAAATCTGCAGGGACAGTAGATGAGGCTAATGCTTCCTCAAGGATATTTTTATGAGCTAATGATATTTTTAACAACTTCATGATGGAGATGTGTGTTGGCGTTCTCTTAAGTTGATCTAGGACATTGTATCCATGTGGAACAGATCTAGATGAAGGGACCCTATTTGGTTGAGATGATCCTGCGATGGTGACTTTGCTGCCTCTTGTGGTGACTTCACAATCTTCCACATGGGAGCCTTTGATGGTGATGACCATGTAGTCTTCATTTAGGGAGGCAACGAATTACATTTCCCTTCCCTTTGTCACTTTTATTCCCTCTATTGCCATGATTCAGCATTGGATTCGTATATATCTTAAGATCCTGATTTCCCGTAGGTTGTTCCATGTTTATGATTTTCTTATCGATGGGATCTTGGATGATTTTTTTGAGTCTCATGCAACTATTTGTGTTGTGGTCTTTGATTTTATGGAATTCACAGAGTTGATTCTCGTTATACCAAGGAGGTTTGACATTGGGTTCCTGGTAATTTTCAAATGTAGGAGGCTTGATAAGTTTTTCGTCAATTAGTTTTTTCATTATGTCCTCAAGTGATTCCCCCAAAGTGGTTTATTTTTGTTTGGGATAAGTTTTGCGTTGAGGTGGTCCCCTTTGGTCATTGAGATTATTGATGGTTGGATCGTTGTTTGGTTGGTATGTTGTGTGATGAGTGTTTTGGTGTTGTGTTCAGATTTGTGGTGCGAGTGTATGTTGGTGTGGGGCACTAATGACCACCTTGGCATCAACGACACTATCATTAGTAATGTTTATGTTCCTTTCCCATGTGTGAGGTTTATCATTGTAATTGGATGGTGGGCAGTTGTTTTGTTGTTAGTGATATGATGTTGATTCTATGGGTTGAGTCATAAGGGCTCTTTTGATGCTAAGCACCTTGGGGATCAATTGATCATATGTGGTGATGCCCTGAACCTTGAGATGAAATGCCAAGAGGCCTTCAAGGTTGGCTATGATGGTGCAAATCTATTGTTCTTCTGGCATGTTCCACTTGCTCCAATTGGCCTTGGATTGCCATCATTGAAGGAATGAAGTGAAAGATTCACCCTTTCCTTGTTTTAGAGCTGAGAGTTCTTCAAGACTAACATCCATTACAATGTTGCATGCATAATTTTTAATGAATACGTCCCTAATTTCTTGGAATGTTCTAATGCCTGAAGGTAAGTGAGAGAACCATTCTATAGCGGGGCCTTCCAAGCTCCTAGGGAATAGTCACATCAGATAAGTATCATCATATGCGACCTCCATGCAATGAACCTGGAATTCCTTGATGTGATCTTCAGGGTTTCCCATCCCTCGATATTTGTCAAATTTGGGGATTTCAAATCCCTTAGGGAATAGTTTCATCTCTAAGCTCCTATCAAATGGATAGGGACACAAGTTACTTGGTGTCTTCGTTGTTCGCTCGGATTACAAATCAAGCACTTTTTGTGAAAGTAACCTGATTTGTGTCGTGACATCATTTTGTGGATCAGGAGGTGGGATGAAAGTGTTTTGGGGTGTTGCAATCGTGGTTTGGATGGGTGGGTTGGTCGGTGTTTTTTTTTATGGTATCTGTATTTTTTTCTGAGTGAGGTAGGCTTCCACCTACTTTTGTATGAGCAATGCTTGTTGTTGATCTTGTTGTTGTTGCGCTAAGATTTGTGCTTGTTGTTGCGCTTGTTGTTGTTCCAACAACGCTTGTTGTTGTGCTTGTTGTTGGGCTGCCAATTGTGATGCTTCTTGTTGTTCTTGATATTGCTTTAATGCTTGCTTATATGCTTGCAATTGTGCTGCTTGTCTTTGTGCAAGAAGTTGTGCTTGATATTGAGCTTGTTGTGCTTGATATTGAGCTTATGTTTGAGCTTGTGTTGCTTGTACTTGGGCTTGTGCTTGTGTTGCTTGTTGTTGCAATAGAAGTTGTGCTTGAGCAGCCTTTTGTGCTTGCAATGCTTGGGAAGCTTGTTGTTGTTGTTGCAATAATGTTGGGGCTTGTTACGCTTGTAAGGAGGCTTGTGCAGCTTGTGTTGCTTGCTGAGCAGCTAGTTGTTTGGCTTTTTGTTTCTGAACTTGTTGGTATCCTCTTTGGAAAGCATCTTTCAATGTTGTGTCGTATTGGCTTGATGTGGTGAAAGTTGGTGGTGGTGGGGGTGATGGTGGATTTCGAATGGTGTTTGTGGTAGTGATGAATGGTGATGTCATGTTGATTATTTGATTGGTGGATGGTGTTGTTGGTATGGTGGTTTGAGTGATGAGTGGCGCCATTGATGTGATTGGCCCTTGAGAGACCATGCTTTGCGATGTTATGGGGGTGTTTGATGTTGTTGCAATTGCTTGTGCATTTATCACTTTTTGTTGTGATGTCAACAATAAGTTTTTAGTGTTTGGCATAATGCTTTGATTGATGGTTGGGATGTTGTTTTGATTGATGCTTGGTAGAGGGGGAAGCCCTAAACCAAGGAGTGGTGTAGATGACAATGGCAATGGTGGGAGAGGTGGAAATGTAAGGGGTGTTAGTTGTTGTGAAAATGTCATGGTGTTGAATACGCCCCCTGGTCCAAACATATCTCCCTCTTCTTGTGGATTTGTGAGGAGAGGGGTTTGAGGCATTATGTGAAAAAATGATGATGATGGATCATGATGGATTGTGAGAGGAACATTTTTATGTAGTGGGTTTTGGGGTATGTTTTGTTCCAAGGTGGTGTTTGCATCCAAGTTTTGATTATTAACAAGCAGGCGTGCTTGAAGAGCATCGAGAAATGTATTTCCCTTGTTAACATTGGGTTGGGTTGGAGCAAAAGATGTCATGATTTGTGAAATGTTTTGCGTGATATTGTGGGATGGGGGTGTGGATGAAATGGGAATGGTGGATGAGATTGGAGGAAATGATGTCTGCACTCTGGTACTCACGTCAAAATCTGAAGGTAACTTGGCCCCTTATTTCACTAGCTCAAGCATGTATAACGAAGGGTTAAGTCTCATCATGATGTTGATTATTTTATGGTTCTCCGGATTTTGGAGCATTTCAGTTATTTCTTCATGAGACATTCCAAAGGTAAGATCCTCTCCTTGATTTTCCTCTTGCGGATTTTGCGTTGATGTTGGAAGGTTAATTGTGAGATTTCCAGACCCAATGGGATTCATTTCAAGAGTAGTTTGACTTAAATCACTTGAAGCGGGTGTTTCTTTGTTGGCTTCCATGCTCCTCTTGTATTGAGATCTAGTTTGAACCATAAAACAAGGATCGATTTTTAACAATGGGAGATGAATCTCTTGATTCTTTGGATTGATCTTTATTTTATGCCTCCAAGTAGGAAATTTTAGGATATCTTAAGGATCGAAAGGTGATATGATGATGATGTAAAAGATGAATTATGTGGATGTTATGATCTTTTGGTATGTCTTGAAGGAGATACTAAGCTTTTGGGACTTTCGGATATGTTGTGGATTTTGATTTTGATTTAATTTTGGGATTTGTCCTTGATTGGTTTTGATTTTGATTTGGATTTTGAACAAATAGACCCTAGGATGTTTGGATGATTATCTAAGGGATAGATTTTATCAAAGGATGATACTTTGAAAATGTACGGGGAGAAGGATACATCTATCCACACCTATCCAAACAAGATGATAGTTTCACTAAGCACATGAAGAAGGATTCATCTACATATACTAAGCTAAATGAGATGGTTTTAACTAAGCATATGAAAAAGGATGCATCTACACATACTTAGCCAAAGGTGATTTTGATAATGTTCTCAAGGATTTAGTCTCAATGATTTTGATGATTTTTGATTTTGCCAAAAAGCCTAGTATTAAGGATGATCTCAAGATTTTCCAAAAGGTGATTGTGAGATGATTTTTGTTTTGATGTTTTGAAGGATGGATGAAAAGGATTTTGATTTGATTTGATCCTAAGATGAACCTAAAAAGGATACTTTGTTTTCCTAGACCTAGGTATTGAAGAACAAGCTTTTCTCTAAACAAGATGTTCAAACTCTCTGAAAAGATTTGGGTTTTGGCAGTAATAGAATGAATACAAACCGGGATTGTTCCTTGAAGCCTTCTTGTAAAATTTGAAAATTAGTCTTTGTCTGACTTCGTATAACATAGAGAGACATTCTTGACAGGCTATCAGACTAAGGGCTTTCACCTTTGGTTTCTTGATCTTGATTTTGCATGAAATCATTGGAGACACCTGTGTGGGGTCCAATTGTCTTTAATCTTTGCTTAATGGATTCTTTTTACCACAAACACACTCTTGATTAGCTTTCAAACTGAATGTCCAATGTCTCAACTTCGTCTCATTTCATAAGGTATATTATGTGAAACTTTGATGAATTTAAGGCAAGGGTTACCTATTGTTTAACTTTAGTGGGAAAATTGAGATGTAAGTTCAAGTGCTTGGAAACCTCTAAGGATGTAATCCCAAGGGCAAGCAATAACACGAGAATTTGGTCAATGATATTTTCCTCCTAAAGGGTTTGAAATTTTGAGGATCATGTTGAATGTTTGTTTGCAAATGTTTTCGAATAAAGCACTGTGTTTTCAAACCAAGAACAAGTATAAACCCTATGGATGTGTAAGACAATATTTGTTGGATTCCCACTTGGACAAGTCTAGCTACGCTTATCTTTAGTGAATGGTTAGATGCTTGACCCCACTGGCTCCCCTCCACGGCTCATTAACGTCAATCGGGGCAGCCAAGCATCAACACATATGAAACTCCCATGGTATGCTTTCCATTTCTACTAAAAGACCGTAAAAGTTTGGGGCAGCTTCAGAACGACCGTTCTTGCACCAACAAATAGATTAAAGGATTTTGGAAAATTCTAGCAAATGGGTTCTAGTAAGGACTTTCCATTCGTGGAGATTGACCCATACGGCAAGAGTCCCCTTTCGGATCCATCTTGTCAGAATCAACTGTGTGATATTGGCATTTCTTCCAATATCCACATTTATATCCTGGCTGAAAATACTCTTGGCTTTAGAGTGTTACCGGTTGAGTCGTTCCCTTGGGTGAGTACTTTTTCCCCAAGGCAGGCCCTTTAGGATAAACAAAAGCAAGCAAGACAAAATCTGTAACTCAATCAATCTTTGACGACTCAAAGAAAGAGAATATACGTGATGATGCTCTACTCACACTCCCACAAGATGTTCAATTTTAAACTCAAATCGAAGTGTGTATGGGAAATTATTTAAGCAACTTAATGTCACCAAAAGATTTTTGATTCTCAAGATCTCTGTGAGGCGCGAGAGAAGCACATACGTCTTTTGATGGTATTACTTTGTGTAAATAATTACAAAAAAATAAAGTCACACATTCATTTTATCCTTCAAAGCAATGATTTGAATCATTTTTTAAAACACCAATGTCAAGTGTGAAGTTACTTGTTCAATTTTAGCCCAAATTGAAATCTAGTAGGTGTCTAAGTTTCAATTTTAACCCTTTGTAACAAAAAATTGAAGTATTCTTTTTAAACCCAAATGAAAATTAATGTCCTAAGAATGAAAAGACGACAATTCCGTAAAAAGTGTTTAAACAAACACTAAAGTGTTAAAAAACACTTTAATCTTCCCAAGACATCATCTTCGTTTCTCCTCCTTTCGTTTTCCTTCTTCGCCTTACCTTCGTTTTCGTTCGTTAGCCTTGCCTTCCTTGCTTTCCTATTCCCTACAAGAAGAAAAAAGGAAGGTAATCGTGTGAGGATTTAACTATTTAATTACCTTCATTTTAATCATTAACTTCAAACAATAGTAATGATTTCAAAAATAAAATGAAGCCTTAATTAGAGTCATGATTTTCAACATAAGTAAAGATTCACAACAATTTAGGTAATATTTTCAAATCCTCATCACTTAGCCTGCAAAAAGTCATAAATGAGCAATGCTAATTAATGAGGATGCCTACAGAAAACCATAAATGAATGATTTCAAACAACAAAGATTCCTGTAATAAATGAGTGGTGGTTTAAAGTAGATATATGTGATCACTCATTAATGCATTTTTTTTCCTTCTTTGAATATCCCAACCATTCCACATTTTAGTTTCCTTGTTTGGGTTTCTTTGTTCATTGGTGGAGTGGATAAATTTAACAACAAATATTTATGAGCCCTGACTGACAAGCCAAATCAAATTTGTGTCCATTTCAATGTTAATATAACTGTAAACGTATTTTGTATCATGTACCTATCCTGTTGACATTATCCATCAAACTTAAAAGCGATCTTGATATTCATTGTCTAATCTAAAAAGTCAGATATAATAGAGACAATAATGATAGGCACAAGATTTTGTTATATTTGTGTATCCCTCTCGCCTATCTTCAACATAAATATAATTATTATCTCCAACTTACCCAAGGCATTAATTTCTCAGAAGTGGACGAATTTTGTGTTCAGCAGGATTGAATCGATGGCTTTAATTGATTTAATCAATCCACAACTGTTATATCTAGGCCATATCCTATATGCTAAGGTTGCATGGCTCCCTACTATGATAAACATTATAATTTAAATCAGGCAGTTGGTGTAAACTCTTCCTAACCAGAAGGTTCATGTTTCTAGGAAGTGCCAGAGTATAATAAGTCTTCTCCACAACTATTCCATCATTCGAAGAAAAAAAAAAGACAAAGATAGACGCCTGATGTTGATAAAGATACTACTGTTATGATAATAAAATGCTATAGGATGAGACAGTAATAAAATGCAGATAAAGATAGACTCCTGATGTTGATGATGGAGGGAAGCTAGAGAAAAGGCCACGAGTTGTGCGCGGGTCCATTAGAAGGAAATGTGCCAAACATACTTAATTAGAAGGGAGATGATTCGGATTTTGTTAGTTCAACACATATCATTACTAAAAAAATTGATGACAATGATTTGGAGAATTATAGGCATTGGCGCATAAAAAAAAACATTGACCTAACAACTTCATCAATTTAACCTAAAATCTTAAATTTCAAAAAAAAAAAAAGATCTCCACAAAAGCAAACTAAAGCATTCTACCATTACGCTAGAAAATAGTAGAACATACTTTCTTTTTGTACCAATATCCGACACCGAGAATTATTCGAAATGTACTCATTCTTCACACTAACAATCATGGATCACTAAATGAAAGAGCTTTAATTGATCAGACGATCCCAAGAAAAAAGAAAATTAGATGAAATATTTGGCATCCATTCACTTATGGCCCAAATATTTGTTTCAACCATGCGGTGCCAAAAAACTACAGACTATAGACAACTAAAATTATCAGACAAAGGAAATAACACAACACCCCAAAATAACTAAGGAAAGGCGCAATATTGAACAAGATCCAAAATTAAAGTAGACACTATCAAAAGGAAAGGTATTATTTTTGAAAGGACAAAATGATGTAAAATATGGTAAAAGAATAGAGATTCAACATCTTTCCCTCTGCTTCAGGCCCTCCTTCTAGCGCCAAACTGAAGTACCTATAAAATTTTCATATGAAACCAATCTCAAACACTCATTAGAAGGGTTAGTTTAAACATGCAAATCTACAAATACCTCTATGAAATAACATGTCTATGCTCAAGAAATGCCACAAATAACAGAAAGAAGATCAAGAAGACATTACAAAAGCAAGACAATCACCTATTCCATATTAGATTGGTGTCAAATATGCAAATGACCCTTTCCCAATCCTTTCTCAAAAGCTGAAATGATGCAAACACCAATATGATGAAGAGCAAAATTAGTTTTCAAACCAAGAGAGTAACTTTGCATAAAATTTGTAGATGTGTTGATGAAGCTTAAGCCTTTATTTGTAGATTTTCTTGATGAGAGATTGGCCAAATGGGTGAATGTGGGACTAAATGTAAACCAATGAAAGGAGGCCACTTGTCAAGTTGCCATAGGTTGAGGGATGTGCAAGATTTGGGAAATGTGTCCAAGAGAGGGAGTTTCAAATTAAAATTTGTGCAATAAATTTTGAGAGGGGGACATGAAAATGGGAAATTAATGAGATGTTGGAGGGGACAAGTCAACTTGTCATCATTTTCAAATTTGGAGGAATATTCTGTTTTATGCCAAGTTGATGGAAAATAAGGATTTTAATAAATCAATAAATTGATTTATTTGTGCAAGTGGGATTATCTAGAGGATGTGATGGGTGGTTAGGTTAGGCTAATTAGGATTAGGTTAGCTTAATGATGATTAGGATGATTTTGACTTTTATGATTTAAATATTTGATTTATTTAAATTAGAAAAGGATGGAAAATGCATTTGAATTTAATTAAATGAATTTTTGATTTATTTAATTAGAGGGATGATGTGAGACAAGTTGATTTATTTAATAATCCTGATTTACTTGGTGAATGGATTTGATGATTTTGATTAAATTAATGAGTGGATGAATGTGAAACCTGGTTTACTTGATGAATGAACCTGATTGAATGCATAATGTTAATTTTGCATGTCTACACATTCAAGGACAAAACATATCTCAATCCAATATCACTTTTTGAGAGAGAAGGTTGTTGAGAATGGAGTGAAGCTAGAGTATGCGCCTACAAAGGATCAGGTTGTTGATATTTTCACTAAGGCTCTTCCTCATAATACTTTTGAGTATCTCCAAGAGAAGTTAGCAGTTATTTCCCCTTCTTATTTGAACTAGATGCATAAGGTTATGCATCAGTCCAGTGGATTTCAAGAATCATTCCTTGGTTTGGACTGATGTTGGTGGCTACCTCTCAAAGGAAGTGGTTAGTGGCATAGTTGGTTGTTGCAATCAAGGAGAGTAATTTTTGTCATTGTGTAGCAGGGAGATGTGGTCAATAATGGTTGTTGGTTGGTGTAGCATGTTGTGTTCTCCTAAGGGGAAATATGTAGAGAAGGTGTGAAGAGAACACAATGGGAAGTAGGTACAAGTGAGATTGATTTCAAAGGAAAGCAAAAGAAGATATCAGAAAAAAGGGGAGAGATCCAAATGTGTTTCCCTTCTCCATTGATTTCAAAGGGGATAGAGCTAACTAAAAATCCTTATGAAGGGGGATAAAGAGAAAGTGTAAGGGAGCAATGTGTACTAATGTATAATATGTTGGTGATTAGAGTTGTTTGTTGATGATGGTTTTTCACATCATGTGTTGCCATCAATGACAAGGGGGGAGATTGTTGGAAGTACGTGTAGTTTGTGTTGTCATTTATGTCAACAGGTACAAGTCTATGGGGATATTGTTGGAATTTTGTGATAATGTTTTGATTAGTTACATTATGTTGTCATTAGCAGTGGTGTTGACCTCTAGTGTTGCTTTGATAAGCATGTGTATGGTTAAGTTGTATTTTAGTTGATTTGGTGGTGATGAGGAAGTGTTGCAGATGATGAGAATGTGTTTTTGGTTCTTAGTTTCCAAGTTCTTTTGAGAAAATTTGAATAATAGAGAAAATAGTGTGGTTGAGAGGTGCTCTGGCATATAGAGTAGTGTTTTGGTTTTGCTCTACATTTCTTCTATGTTGAAGATCTGTTTGTGTGATTCAAATATGTTGATCAGAGGTGTTCAGAGGTTTTATATCTAGAGTTTTTCTTGCTCTCCATATTTTTGTGTAGAGAAAGTTGTGTTCACCAGTGTGTGAACTATGTATGCAGTGTTGTCTAGGAGAAATGGTTTTACTCTGCATTTCTCTATAGTGTGGTTTTTGGTCTTGCAAATCTGGAAGTGTGCTTATATGGATTATATCTATCTTTAGTTTGAGTTTTTTGAATTTTGATGCTCCACAAGGTTGGTTTTTGTTGTGTCTTCTACACACACACCCCGCTTGGACTGGGGACCCCCCTCTTTTCATTTTGCCTCCACTAGGTCGGTTCACGTTCACCTCAATTTTTGTGCCCCTGATTTTGACCCAAGTTGATCAAATGCCTTGAAAATTACAAATCTTAACATGTCTCATCACTTACCAAATTTTTGGGAAGTTTCACCCATTTACGGGAAAACCTTTGTGGGTTTTTACCTTGTGGAAGTCGCGTTCCTTTTCATCGTCTGCAGAAATTTCCCTATGGGTTTCCATTTGTGAAAGTCTGTTCATGGATTTCCATCTCCATTACACCATTCCTTATGGAATTTTCCTTTCATCTTTCCACAACGGACTTCTCGCTCACTTCTTCCACCTATTGTTTTCCCGCAACAGACTTTTTCCTCACAACTTCTACTTATGTTTCCGTACTCATACTCCCACGCGCATTTTGAAACCCCTATAATAAATGCTTGCATTAATGGATGATTTTTTATAAATAGGGACTCCAACCTATCATTTTCCACCTAGAAATTTCAAATTTAAAGAGCAAAAGAGACAGCTATGTGCACAAAAAAAGAGTTCAATGACTTGAGCCTTGGTCACCTCCTCCATTCGCGCAATAGAAGGTATGTATTTACACTCCCTTTCACTTCTATATAGTCAAATTCTCCATGGATTATACGTTTAGGGTTTTTAGGTTTGCAAGAACCATTAAAATTCATGAATTTGAGTTCGACCAATGACATTAAACCCTTGGTTTCAAAACCTTTGAGTATTGCAATGGTACGAGTTATCATTTGGGGAAACCTATCTCTGAGGTGCCATTTTTAAATAGAAAAAATAATCACAACTCCCACACTCCCCATTCCCATGCTCGAACCTCCAGGCCTCTTAGACTATTGAAGAAACAACTAATTTGAATTTAATACTTTTTGGGCTCATCTGTTCAAGATTTCGCATGTGAAGGTCCTTTTAGTTTAGGTTGAATCCTAACGGAAAAATATTGTCATCCACCCAACAGACACATCCCGCCCATCCATTTTTCGTAAGATTCTTGGTCAAAACATGCAAAATGATTAAGTCTTCAGACCATTATGGGTTCTTTATTGTGGGTCGCCATTGGCATAACTCTATTCGGCACAAGCCGTTACACAACAACAAAATCATGACAGCTTTCCCACTGACCGCTTCCGCCTTAAATTTTTCCGCAATAGTTAAAATTTAAAATTCTAAAAATCATTGTCTTTGTCCCATGCGAGGTTTCCATTATGGGATGCCATCGGCGGGGAGCCATGGACCCTGCACCACTACAAACAAAAAATCACATATAGCTTCCTGGTAGGTGAATTCCACCTCAAACTTTTTTGCGTGCCAACAAAATAAAGTTCTAAAAATCTCTAAGTCAAGAGTCTGTGCAGGTCATCATTTGTGGGTTACCATCATCGGAGGTCCATCTGACTTAAGCCACTAACAATGGTAGAATCATGATGGCTTTCCCACTAAAAATTTTCATCCTCATGTTTCCTGCATGTGCATAATTCCCAACCTTAATGACACCAAAATTGAATACCATGCTATCATGATTGACCCCATTGCGTGAAAACAAAAATTCTAAGTCAAAATGCCAACATGGGTTTCTCCATGTGGAACTCTGCCCACAGGACGTCATTCCACCAAATTCAGCTCCTAGTTGTCAAACACTTGGTGGAATTTACCCTGACGACTTCCACATACTAGGTTTCCACATTAACCAAAGCACCCCAATCTCCAAGAAAGGTAATCAAGCATGATCCTTTGCCCTATTCTCCTCACGCTAAAAAGACTTGAAAAAAGTTTACCAACCATGGGGACGTTGCGGGTTGCCATAGCATCAAGTCCATTATCAAAGGAAAAACTCAAGCAGTCCTTTGAGTCATGGCTTTCGCAACATCATTTTTTGCATTCACTGAGGAGGAAACTTTGACCAAGAGAACTGATCCCAAACACCTCAATCTATATTTCCCACATGACCTAATGAGTTCACATCAAAATGACTTAAAATGTGGGAATTTCTCATCAGAAATCATCTGCGGATTTTTGTGCTCCCTAAGCCATTTTATGGGTCCAAATCACTGGCGGCTTCCGCCAGGTGGAAACCCGCATCATCAAACCTGCAAAACTGCAAGCTTTACAAACAAGCATGAAATGATGAAATTTGATGAATGTAATGGTCTTGTTGAGGTATGTGGATGCATTTAATGAAATTTTACCATGATTTAACTAGCGCTTTGCTCTCTTAATTTATCGAGGCATTTACTATGCATTATTTGTGCAAGATTGATGGAACCAATTGAGAAGACCAACAAGACCAAGAAGAGAACAAGGGCTACAAAGGTTGAAAAGGAAAAAGGTAAAATGAAGTATGAATTTCATGGGGTTGAGTGCACCTCAAAGATTACCTCCAATTGGGATAAAGTAACAGATACATATTTAGGACATGTCAACATAGAAAAATTCAGACAATGGGTTCTAGTTAATCTGAATACTGAGGAGGCTTTGAGGATAAAGAAGAGTGGAATTGCAAAGGCAGCAGATTTTCATCCATCCTTAATCAGCCCAAAGTTGGTCTTCGCATGCAAAGAATGCTACCACCCATAATCTAGAAGAATATTTAATATGGATGGAAGAGTGCTAGTTGATCTGACTCCCATGTCGATTGGGAGAACATTCGGGATCCTTCTATTTGACCAGATGGAGGAAACTGAGAAAGAATATACCCTAAATTTTTGGAAAGTAGACCCCACCAGCTGCAAAAGAACCATAAATTAGACATGGCTGCTTGAGAAGAGGGGTAGTGCCAATAAAATGCCTGAAAATCTATACCAAAGTGACTTCATGGTAGAGGTCAATAACCTCATGACACTACTAAGTAGAGTAATGGGGCTCCCCACTTCCTTAATCTTTGAGAAATGGATGTTGTATTTTGTGGAATAAATCCTCCGAGGTGAAGCCAAGTTTCATAGGGCATAGATAATCAATGAGAATTTTCACAATTAATTTGTTGCAATAAAGAAAACCAAGGAGTTTTATATGACCTATTTTGTACATCTTCTGGCAGTAATATTCCCTTACAAAGGATTGAATTGTGTTGGTACCTTGGGAATGAAGAAAGGGCAAAACCCTATCGTAGCAATTGCTACTCACAGCTCCAATATAGAAATTATAAGAAATATTACAAGGGGGTCAACGATGCCTTCATCATGCACATTATCTGAACTCTATCAAAGGATTATCATAGAAGGATGTCTCACAGTGTGAAGGCATTGGTTAAAGGCTTTGGGTACTAGTTCATTTAGTTCCCCAAGTTTACCTACATAAGGGCCGAGGGATTCTCAGGGTTCTCATATCAACTGCCCTAGTATCCTAATGATAGAATTATTTAGTTAGAATTAACTCAACAGTTGTGGACTACCCATTCATTGTTACAAGACAAGCACCGCGTTGGGGTCCCATACCCCATTGTGTTCGAACAAAGAGTATATTCATGCCCTATGCCCCATTTGTAGATAATTTAGAGAAAGATCTTGCATAGTACAACCTAGAGTTACATACAAAGAGGGGAGGTCTAGATCCTCTAGGAAAATTAAAGAAGCAGTTTGGCAAGCAATATGCCCACAAGCCCCATATTGAAGACTTCTAGGTATTGTGAAAATGATCATGACATCAGAAGGAGATACTACATGAGAATGATTGCAAAATTTGTAAAGTCTATTAATTTGTTTCCAATCCTTGACCAAGTGGTTGAAGAAGATAATGTTTTGGATGAAAGATACAATTCTCTAGCTAATGTGTCATTGTTGGTAATTGACTGGATAGAGCTAGAGGTCATGGATTTGGACACTGTGACTCACCCAATAAAACAAAGGACTAAGAAGTGGCTTGATGATCAAGTAGCCCAATTACAATAGCAGGGTGTGGATTTAACATACGGAGAGTCGGAAGATGACCTTGAAAGTGAAATGAATAGTGGCATTGTTATGGGTTCTTCTGGTGAAGATCCCAAGTCTCCACCTGTTACCAAGTCAAAGAAAAGAAAAGAAGTGACAGAGTGGCAACCTAAACAAAAGGTATATACCAAAAAATCAATCGAAGGGAAGAGACCATCAAAGAAGACTAAGAGAACGGGAAACTCCGTTCCCAATATGTCTATTATTCAAGAAGAAGGGTCCCCACCCTAGGAAGAAGAAGTTGAGCAACCACACTCTCCACCACGTACCACCTCTATACTTCCATCAGCCACTGCCACTACACCATCTCCTTCCACTCCCCTATCATTACCGATGTCATCCCTATCTTCTATGGACATCTCTATCCACCTCACCTCTGCCTCTCTGACTGCACCTATGGTTGTGGTGGATTCTTCTTCCCCAACTACTTCTCCGCAATCATCTTCCTCCCTCTCACCACCATTTCCAACATTCTCTACCTTGCTACCCTCTATGCCCATAACCTCTATGGCACCTATTTCCTTTCCCAAGACTTTCGTCTCTTATCTGCAAAACATGCCACCTTAATTTTCAAAGGTTATTTTGAATCCCAAAGTCAAAATACTTATGGCTCAGCTTACTGCATCATTACCCATCCCTCCACCTCCTACTAATCCACCTAAAATGGAAGCTACAATGCAAATCTATGAAGAGATGGAGAGACTAAGTGGGGAACAACCTAAATAAATAGTGGATGTCTTCGAGGACCCTAAGGATTCTGACTCTGATGACTACTATGAGCATGTCGAGGAGGGCTTAAGAATTGATCTAGATGAAGTAGCTTTAGATGAAGAGGGGCAAAAAATGCCCAAAGATGAAGAAATGAGTGGGTTTGATGCCCACTATGATGTAAAGAGCTCAGATCAAGAGCCTAAGGATGAACAGAATAAAGGACATGATGATAAAAGGGCAAGTTTGGAGGAGCACTGCTCTGATGAGGGAAGAATGGATATAGAAGTCAATGTGGAGAAAAGTGATGAACTCTAAGAAACTGGTCAAGTTGAGGGCCTACAAAAGGAAGAAGTGCCTCCAGAAGGAGAGCAAGATTAAAAGGGGGATACAGATAAGAATAATGTTGAGCCTAATCGAGAAGTTGAGGGTGAGCATGAGGAAAGAAAAAGGCCAGCATAAGAAGAAAATACTGATGAGAGAAATGAAGAATCCACTGAGCCTGACAAAGGGAAAGAAATAATGCAAGAAGAGGAGTAGGAAAAAGAAGAGAACATCGAAGATGCTTCCAGACACGAGGAGAAGGAGCCTTCAAAAGGTCAAGAGGAAGGAAATAATGAATTCAACACTACATCCCTTGACCATCAAATAGAAGTCCCCCCATGGTTGGAGCAGTAGCTGAAAAAAAAAGGCTCATGTGCTTCTGGATCCCAAAGCTCTCTTAGAGGCCATATTAGCTTGAGCCTAGGTGAAGATGCGAGAGAAGATGAAACCAAAAGTGAGATCACACATTACAATTGACATTTTGGGCTCTCGTATACTGCAAGTAGCAACCCCGACAGTGGATAAGGATGTTGACACCCTCAAAGCCAAGGACTATCAAGTAACAACTATCAACCTGGGCCCTACATCCAAGGCCCAAAAGATTGGTGATTTTTAGGGGTTAGTTACTATAATTCTAAAACAAATAGACAAGGATCAATCCACAAAGGAAGAATTAAAGGCATGGGTGGCAAAATTGAATGCCTTCATATAGTAGTGGACCACAATCGAAGAAGAGGCTCCCATGGAATCACCAGAACCCACCTTGCTATCAAAGGAGGAAATCAATAAAATGGAGAGGATGAAGAATTGAACTAAGTCCACATCATAATGGTTCAAATGGGTCATGGAAATGGGGCTATAAGGGTATCCATTATGCAGTTAGAATGCATAATCATTATTTAGTCTTACAAAAGGAGGTTGAAAAGGAGGAAAATACTTGTAAATATTTCCCTAGTCTTTACAAAATCACATACCCCAAACTATAGAGCATTTTGAAGCTATCTACAGAAGTTTGGGAAAAGGATTTATCTCTGTCAAAAGAGGATCACGGACTGCCCGATGCATGGTTATTTAATTGTGAATTTAGAAGAGGCGTCTTGGAAAATTCTTTATTGAATTAGATGTCGTCCATGCTCATGTTGTTGCCCACTTGGTTGAGGTTGATGACCTCTTAGAATTGGTGATAGGATACAAGATGTTATCCCAAGAATTGGATTGTGTGGTTGTAAAGTGTGAATTCCATAAAAGAATGGAACAGGGAGCTGATGACACTTTGTCGATAGATTTCATGGATTTTGCTATGCAGGATCTCTCTGAGTCGGAACAGTTGGTTTGGGTAGGAGATACATGTGTAGGACATCATGATGAAATGGTGGATGATTTCAATAGGATTTCCTTTAGAATCACCAAATCTGACTTCACATAATGGGATAAGCTCCAGGCTATTATAGTGAAGTTTATCTATTATGCTTCATTGTAAAAATAAGTTGGAAATCCCATCATAGAAGACAAATACTTGTTAAAGTAGCTAAAAGACAAAATTAGCTATAGGACAAAATTAGCTACAAGACAAAATAGGTTAAAGGAAAAAATAGGGAAAAGACAAAGTAGCCTATTTTATAATTATAAATTTTGTACTCATATTGGGTGATGTGAAAACCCTAAGTGAAGATGAATCTGGGTCATTCATTGAAAGTTAATCTTGGCCATTCATTTTGCTTTCTGAAAACTATAAATAGGGGCATCCTCTCATTTTCAAGAGAGGGATGAGTTGTTGTAAAAGACATTCTACAACAATATATAAGAAAAGCATTTGAAGTTGATGGTTTCTTTCTGTTGCTCTTTATGTGTGCATGATTCAGCCTCCATGTTTATTTCTACTTGTTTTTTACTATTTAAGTTCATTTTTAGCTTGTTAGTTCATGTTCAACTTTAATGGTGACTGCATGTTACAATATTTGATGCACTTTCAGCTCATACTTTTAGTAATTTATTGATGATAAATTGTTGTGTAAAGTTATTCTTAGCTCTTTTATTGGTTGCACTTATGTTCAACTGTATGTTCATGCTAAATAGGTGGATGTCACAATCTAAAAATCTGCAAAGAACCTTAGAAGATTACACTAATTTTGTGACACTGTAGATTGCTCTTGGTTAAGAAAAACTCAGTTTGGGAAGTTTTTCTACTGTAGCACTGGTTATTATTGTTGGTGTTCATAGTTTAGATTTAAATCAACTTCTAAACCCTTAAATCTTTTGCTCTTTCTTTTAAAATCCGAGTTAAACATAAGTTTCTAGCATCATAACAATGTCAAATATGATGAATAAGATGAGTTTTAGACTACTGTCATAAAATTTCTGCTGCTGTTCATAATTTTCAAAATTTTGAAACTCAATTACAGACCTAAAATTTCTATGCTTTGTGAACCATAAAGGCCCCTTGTGATTACTAGCAAATCATACATCAACAACTGAGTTATTTTTGCATAGTTATGACCTGACACCTAAGAGACCTTGGTAGTTATCCAACACTAAGTTGTTGATCATTTCCTTTCAAGAGAGATACAATATTTATGTTTTTTCTATGTTGAGGTGCAAAAACACCCATCAACAGTTTCTTGAGTTACAGCATGTGGAAGGTTAATTAGGTGTACAGAATGTGTACATTCTTCAAGTGAAAGTTGTTGTGAAAGAATATTTTGGATTTCAAGGTGTTTATGGAATATTCCAGATTATGTTCAAGTGATGTATGTTTTCTGTGAGTCATCTTTGGATCAAAGGAAGTGTGTACTTAATGTTTAATGGTGTTTACATTGGTTTAGCTAACTTTAGTTGTTTACACTGATTGTGGACTTGCTTCGATGTTTGTGAAAGCATGGTGTGGCATGTATATGTGGATTTAGGTCCTAGTTAAGGTGTGATTTGGTCTACCTTCATTCCTTTCTGAACCATAGATTTTTGGGGGTAGGGGGCTCTCTTACACTTCTAGGGTTTTACACCTAAAAGGAGAGAGGAATCTCAAAAACCTTGATGGCTCACTCAAGATTAATGCAAATATGATTAAAATCTATCAAAGGAGAATGACCTAAATGTTGAAAACTAATAAAATATATTGGCTAATGAATGAAAACTAAAGAAATGTAAAGTGTTTGAAAACACGATGTGATATTCAAGCATACACTAAATGACCTAGAAATGCAAATGAAACGAAACAAAAAACTATAAAATTGAACATGTGCACCTAGAAATTTGTTTCAGACTAGAATGGAGACTAGAAATGTTGTTGATCCTAAAATTTTGACCTACTGGGACACTTACACCATTCTGGGTGACTTAGTCTCAGATCTGGAAAATTGTTTTGGAGCCCGTTTCAGCCAAATGGGTATCTAAATCTACAAAAAAAATTGAAAAACATGTACAGTGGGGCTAAGTTTCCATTGATGGTGACTTAGTCCACTTTGACTTTTCTAAAAATCCAAAAGTGGAAACGGAAGCTCTTGATCTACACTTTTTGTCCCTCTAGGTGTCTGGTTCTGAAACTCTTATTTGTGGCACTATAAGTGACTTCTTGTGGATATTTTGGCTTTGAAAATAGGGAGATGTCTTCAACAAGTTTTCAACCTTTTCTTCAATGATTTCCAAGCCTTCAAGCTACCTAAATTTGTAAACACACAAAGAAAGAAAGATAAATGTTGAATGTTAGGGAATAGGGGTTTGCCTTGGTCAAACCCATTTTAGGTAATTAAACCAAATGAAGAAATAAGATGAAGCATGAACATGGAATGAAGGGATTAAAAACTGTCCATGATTATACATCTTGAATTTTTGTAACAATGGATGAAGAATCAGCCCTTGAGTGCCTTAGAAAGCTGTGAATGTGTAAAACACATTACAACACTAGATTAAAACTAAGTTTAATTTACAAGCCTTCTAGATTAATGTGAGAATACATTTTATAACATTGAATTAGGGGAAGAATAGGTCCATTAGACTTGAATGCTTAATAAAAGTCTAGAAAAGTGTGAGTCATTCACAATACTTTACAACACTTTTACAAGACATCAATAAATGCATTTTATTCAATTTGTTACTTTTTATTGTGAGCTAATCCTCACTGTGGTTTTTCCCTTCTTAGGTTTTCCATGTAAATTTGGTGTTTTTTTGTGTATGGTGTTGTTTTGTTTCAATTTTTTGTTATTTTCTTTCATGTTAAATCACTCTAACAAATTAAATACTAATAAGGTTAATGTGGATCTAACATTAGGTTAATGTGGTTCTAAATGTTAATGAGGGTTTTTATGTTTTAATGAAAAACTTATTCACCCCTCTCTTATTTGTCTTGTGCATTCAACATTTACCACCTCACAACCATATCCTTGAAAGGACATTAATGGTGTTGATTGAAAATTTTAATTTTAATTGATTATTATGGATGGTTAAAGAAAACCCTTTTGCCACCATTGTGACCTTAGTCATTGAAACTAAATTGATTGAGCTTATAAAAAACTTTATGTATTTCAATTATCGTGGATGATGAATTATAACCTAGAAAAAATTTAAATAAATTATTATTGATTTTATAGTTGAACATTGGGAAAATTTAAATCATTTCTTTAATCATAGGAAACATGGAGAGTGGTTTGAGACATTAATTAATGATTTCTCCTAGTGAACCTTATGCAAGGTTTAAAGTGAAACTCATAGTTAATTTTTTTATTGAAAGAGATGATGATGGGTTTAATGGTTAAATTGACAACATAATTAAGCAATGTTATCTCAGACCAAGGATATTATAATAAGAATTGTTCCATAGTTCTCTTGAAAGAAATGTTTGAGCCATATATATTCCTAGAATGCTATAAAGCTTGGTTGTTAAAGTAAGCTTTTCCTAAGTTTCACTTACAAATAAACTATGTGATCAAAAAGGTGTACAACACTAGAAACCTTTTAATTTCCATCATGTGTGCATTTGAAACACCTCTAGTTTTAATTGAAGAATTGATAAAAAGAAAAATGAAGATGTAAATTTTGAAAAACTTAATTACTAGTCCTTTGTAATGATAATTAAATACAACTTAAGGAAGGGTTAAAATCAACCCAGGTAACTCAAACATTAATTACATATAAACCTCTCTAAGCATTCATTCCAATCAAAAAACATGGTTTAGCATAAGATATAATCCCTTTATTAAAATTTTTAAATCCTAGATTCAATCGACTTACGGTTAGTAGGAAAAATTGCATAAGTTATGACACCAACCAATGATCAAAGTTTTGCAATGTATAATAGATTCAATTTAGAAAGGTTGTCAAAACCAAATTTACCTAAAATTAAAAAGACAAAACTATAAATTTACCTAAGCACTTTTCACAATTAGTGAGTGTTAAAAAAAGTTAAAGGGAACTATAACCACTATCAATCCAATATATTTTATTGCTTAGAGCTAAAAATAGCAAGCAAAAGAACAAGATTGCTAAGAATAAAGTCAAAAGTAATATATATATGGAAAGAAACAACTAAATTATGATGGTTGGGAATTAATTAATGTGATGTTTAAAAAATCCCCTTGCTAGTAATTAAATTTAAAATCTTGAAGAAAGACCTTGTCAAAACATGAATTAAGAGTTAAATTATTATCTAAATAATGTTACTTGTATCCTTCTTGTTTATTGCTTGGAACAAAGAACTTATTAGAGACAAATAAGGAATGTTATATCTTAGTCATAAATTAGTAACCTATGCATGTAGGTGTTTTCCTTAAAGGATGTGGGTGTCATTAGTGTGAATTAATCAATTATTTCAAATGGACTATGAAATTATGAGTTGTTTACAGTGAGTTAAGTGATTAGAAAATTTAAACTATATTCATAAAGTGCATTGAAATTGACATGTCAAACTTTCAGTTAATATGTGT
Organism: Sequoia sempervirens; assembly: GCA_007258455.2. Classification (NCBI taxonomy): domain Eukaryota; kingdom Viridiplantae; phylum Streptophyta; class Pinopsida; order Cupressales; family Cupressaceae; genus Sequoia; species Sequoia sempervirens. The sequence goes on along the minus strand of VDFB02379711.1, from coordinate 38,384,876 downwards.
GTTTCTATGCTTCTGGATAGTACTCAATTAGGAAAAACACATATATATGTGGATACAATGGAGAAAACTAAAAGAAAGTTAAAACATCCAAGAATTCCAGTGTCATTTGTATGTTCTTGTACCTAATAACGTTTAGAAGGAAATATGACAATGATGATTGTAACATGTGTCTAGAGGATTCAACCTTAGTTAACAAAGTGCAAGATTCATAAATATACATAAATATTACTGAGTTGCAATGTTCATTAGCCACAATTTATCACATGTATGTATTACGTATGTTTTCTTTTCCTATATGATAATGTTCCAAAATAAAATGGTTGAAAATTTCCTTTATGAAGTAGAAAACTTGCTTAGTGCATTGTGAAAACTTATAGTGGATTTACCCAAACTAGTATAATAAAAAATGTGATGTACCATGTATTGTTAATTGTAAGAAGATGGAGTATTACCTAGGTTACAATTTTGAATTATATGGAAATCTCTTTTACTTATGCAGATGAATATATGTTAACAAAAGGGATAAACAAAGTGAGCATTGTGTAAATATAATAAAGTGTGGGTGGGTGTATCGACATGTGTGTTATAGTGTGGTGAACTACATAAAGTGCATTGTGTTATAACATGTGATGAGACCCATAAATGTGTTGTGACCCAATTTTGAGATACAGGGTATGCAACTTGGATAAGGGTGGGTGGACGTCAAGAACAATCCCCAATAAGTGCTCTTCGTGATTATAGTGTATAAATTAACTAGTTCTAGAATGATACATGAACATGATATATGTGGAAGTGTTCATATTAAATGAATTGTGATGTATTCCCTTGTGTGATTCTTGTAGGTATATTAAATGTGTACCCCTAATGTATGGCTCCCCTATAGGATTGAGATGCCAACTAGTGTAAATAGGGGTTGAGAGGTGAAAGAACCTCCAATGGGAATCCACGGTTCTCCTTCGACGTGCTCCTAGCCTACTCCCCCACACATTAGAATAGTCACACTTGTTGGTTCATAGTGCAAACCTACTCCTTAGCATTTATAACCCATGGGTAAAGGATGGAATTCTATGGACATAGTGTTGGGATTTCAATTTCATTTATGAATAAAAAACATTGATACTATGTGGATAAGCCCGCCGTGATATTGTGTTCTATCATATTTATGTGGTTAGGGGCCACCATTTTATTGTATGTTATTATACTTAAGTGGTTAGAGAACCACCATTCCCCTCCCCCCTTAGGTGGCTTATCAAAGTCACATGGTGCTCGTAATGTGCAAATTTTATTGTTGAAAGATGAATTATTGGTAATTTCCTAATTGATGTTTTATTTTATTATATTCTAGCAGTGTGAAATTTTACATTTCTTTTATTAAGGCTATTTATTCATTTGAATGTTTTTATAGTCCAATCGCCTTGAGGACTTATTTAATTTCATTTTTGAATTAAGATTGGAATTTTGCAATATAGCTACAATTGATCTCTTTTTTTTTTTCTCTCAAATTTATAATTTCCTTTGTTGGGAGTTTTATTGAAACTTTGGTTTATGATCTTATGTTACTCGGTTTGAGGCTTTCTTATTGTTTGCAAATGGTTGGAAAGTGTAGCATAATGTGACATCTGTAAATTATCATAATCCTAGGTTGTTCCTTGGTAGGTCATATAGGGGAGTAGATGTGTTAGGGAATTATATTAAGGGGGTTGTAAATGGGACCAGTATGGGATGATTGTAATCCATTTTCCCCTAGTCCCATGATTGTTCTTGATGTACCTTCATTTTGGAGGCTAACCCCCTTAAACAAGCAAGAGGAAGGTACTAGGAAATTTATGGAGGAGTCCTTAGAGAAGGACCTCAAGACCATCTTTCCTAATGGCTATGGTATCCAAAAATATCCATCCTTGTAAACCCCATTGTATGAGCCTTGTGTTGTGAATTATGTGTAACTATTGTGATGTATGGATAAATTTAAAAAAATAAATGAGATGTGGAATAATTGACTACTATTAGAGAAAGAAAGTAACAAATAAATTTGGGACTATTATTCTTGGAGACATGAATTGATATTGAAAAAAAAAATCTAACATCATGAGTGATGTTTATGATGCAAAAGGGAACCTTGAAGGGTATCTGGGATTGTTAATGTGTTTGGATATATGTTGGTGTAATTTTTAATCAAGAATATTAAATGCATGGATGGCTACTAACTTTTGCTTACCTTATCAAAAAACTTTGTTTGCTTACCTTAAATATATGGTTCTTGGTCCTTACAAAACCTTGCTTACCTCATCAAAAACATTTGTTATATTGTGAGTATATCAGATAAATGTTTTATGATGGGAAATTTTGTTCTAAGTATTTAGATGTTTTATTCTTGGAATGGATGTCTCTAACATGTATTTATGATTTAATATTTTATTCTTTCATCAAGTAGAAAAAAATGATCAACATATTTTATGGATTTATATGTCTTTTTAAATGGGGATTAAGATTTGAAACCTTAACGAATTTCAGGAGGAAGTCCAATCAAGGGGAGGGGTCTGTGAGGCCCAACCCTATCTATGACCATTGTGACCTTTTTATAAAGTTCTATTATGTTAAATTAATGAATTATTTGATACTTTGACCAATATTATTTAAATATAATATAACATTGGAAATGTTGATGGGTGAAATGATTAAATCTCTAATTCTCATTATCTTAGAGTAGTATGATGGGGTGAGTTAGTGTGAAATTGAGAGTTATATATTCAAGTTGTGAAAGTATAAAAGAACATCAATGATTACGCTCAACTACATGTTTAATATTTTGATTTTTTTCCATGACTTAGTCAAAAGATGATTGTAGTAAATATCCAAAGCTATTAAATATCATTTGGAAATTTTTTAGGAAAGTATGAGAAGTATATGCAAATTTAGATTCTTACCAACATCAAGGGATAAGTATATTTAAATTGATGAACAAAAAAATGAAATGTATTTTAGCACAAGTGATTCGCTAATGTGTTTTATGTTTTGTGGAAAGGGGTAATACTTGGGAATGAACAAGACCCTTGTAGATTGTGATGAAATTTGAAAAGAATAAATTTCTAATATCAGCAATGGTAAAATGAGACAAATTTAATTGATACTGATGATACTTAAGGTGAGTTAACAAGGTAAGTTATGTGAATTTTTTATTTAGTTATATATTGATATTTAGTAATAAATGATTATTCAAGGATTCAATAAAAAGAGCAATGGAATAATTAAGATTACGATTTCATTATTGTTAAAGATAGATTTAAAATTTTATTCTACACCGAAGAAGATAACAAGTATATGTATTAATCTATTTCTACTCACTAACATGTTGTATTGAATCTTATTGAAAATAGGAGCAGGCGAATTCCATAAATTATGAACCGGCCTTGTATTAAGAAAATGCTTAAGAGATGTGTGTCATTAGGAAGAAGGGAGAACCAATTTGAACCCTTGTTAATACTTCGCTTGGTGGAAGTTCTTGAATGTGAGCTCATGTTATGAAAAGTGAGTCGATGTGTGGTAAGCATTAAGGGTCAATTGAGTATTGTAGTTGTGGTTCAATTATTTTGAGTTTCTAAATTTATGACCTTAGAATCAAGAAAATAGTTTGAGGGCTAAGGTCTATGGTTAATGTGTAATGGTGTTTATGTGTAGATTGTGTTTTATGTTTTAATTTATTATTGAGTCATGTCAATTAAGTTGCAAGTGGTGAGTAAAATAGTAATTTTCGGATGCAAGTTTAGAGGTGATTTTATAAGGGTCAAAAAGGTCATAATTTGATTATTTATTGCATTTTAAGGCCCTAAGTATAGTACCTATAGGTTGGGGAGATTGTTTTTTATCATACATTTTCCCATACCTTAATAATGACCCCTCTTAAATGCATTGTAAGAGAGGTGACGAATTTTGGGGATGAAAGAATGGACTTGAACCATTCCCATCCCTTTTGGTCTTCCCTCTCATTTATTAGAATGGGCTTGGAAAAAAAACATGCATGTGAACCATGAATCTTTAATAAAGGAGAGGACTTGGTGGGAAATTTGGGGTATTGTGAGAAAATTGAGATTTCACCATCTCATCCAAGGGTGTGGGGGTCTTGGATCCTTTAAAGGCTCTTGATTTATTGAGAAATGGGGATCTATCTCTTTTTTTGAGAGGACTTAATCATTTTTTTTTTGGAGTTTTATTTCCCTTTTGGGTTTTGGTTTTCATACTTGTGAATGGAGAGGAAAGTTTGAGAGCTATGGGAGAAAGGAAGAGTAATGGGTTTAAAGAGAGCAGCTTGGAGAAAGAGATTGCATCTCTACTATGATGTAGAAATATAAGTCCTTCTTCCTCTAATTGTTTGCAGTTGATGAAATAAGTGATATGAAGGTTCTTGAGTAAGAGTGGTTCTTTGAAAATGGGTGTATTTGTAATTGTTGAATAATTTAATTGTAGCTTCTGTACCAAGATCATTTGGTATTATTTTTGTGCTTGCTTAGGGGTATGGCTAGAGCCCGTGAGGCTTCATGATGCCATTACGAATGGGTGGAGAGCAAGATTTATTTTATGTGCATGTAAATTATTAGTTTTTCAAATATTTTTAATATAACACAAATTTGATTTATGAGCATATAAATATGCTTTCTCAATATTAATTGTAACTATGTAAATTAAAATATGATTTTTTAATTTTGTTAAATAAAAATAGAAAGAAATGAGCAAGTCCTCATTTATTGGTGTAATTCTTGGATAAGAGTCATTGGAAAAAGTTGGTTGGATTTCTTCTCTTTTAAAATCCTTAAAGTTTATGTTGTAGCATGAGATTACAAAGGGGAATGCAATATTGATTAAAGAAAAAGGAGTAAAAATGATAGGTCCTTGGATTTACAATACAAAAAAATATGGTGCATAGTGTTCTTATTCAAAAAGATATAAAGAACTCATGTTAAATAAAATGAGTTGCGAAATCATATTTAAATTTATGAGAAAAAATATTTTGTGAGTTGTGAAATCATGTTTTAAATTTATGAGAAAAAAAATTGTGAGTTGTGAAATTGGATTTTATATTTAAGAGAAAAAATATATTTTGTGAGTTGTGAAATCAGATTTTAAAATTTATGAGAAAAGAATATTTTGTGATTTGTGAAATCAGATTTTTAAATTTATGAGAAAAGAAATATTTTGTGAGTTGTGAAATCAAATTTAAATTTTTTGAGAAATGAATATTTTGAGTTGTGAAATTAGATTTTAAATTTATGAGAAAAGATATTGTCATCCAAGCAATTAGAAATAAGATTATTTTCTTTTTCTTTTTATTCATCTACAATACAAGAAAAATATATATAAGTTTGCATTTCACCTTTTTGAATATATTTGTAAAATGCATTGAAGAGGTGGATATGATTATCATATTGTTAACAAAATATAATTTAATAACCCTCCTTATATATTCAACTTGATATCTAAATAGGTGAATGTATTGCATTTTATATATTATATAAATCTGTATATATATTTGCTAATTTAATAAAATATACAGTAGACGTTTGTATTTAATATTTAATTTTAAAAAAAAATTATAAAATAAATTTTAAATCAACTATATATGATAAAATTAAATTTATTAAATACCCCAGACAGGTAGTGGAGTTGGCTTGGGTCGTGGGTTTGCTCCGCACAGGTTCCAGGTTTGACTTTGAGGCTTGGGCTTACTCGATGCACGTGGTTTAGGGGCTATTGCGTGCATCCCTAGGGGACTAGTCTCGCCTCAACTCACCTCATAAAGGGAATACTGGGTTGAGTCGTGGGGACACCCCTGGGTTACCAAAAAAAACATTAAATTTATTAAATATTTAAATTTAAAACAAAAATATATATAACACTAGGGGCGACAACAAGGGTTTCAAGCCCCATCGTCAACCCTCATGGAGGGAGCTTGACATCTCCATGGGGGTCACGGCCTCCCATGGAGGGGGTGCATCAGCTTCCCTCCAAATAAAGTTTTCCAAACAAAAATAGTTATTCCATATCAATGTTTTGAGAAAAAAGTAAATATTTTTTTTTGTATTTCTTTTTTTTATAGATTTAAAAACAACCTCTTATGTTATATGGCTAGATTTTCATCTGAAACAAGAACAAATAAATTATAAAATAGTTATAACAAAAAGATCCCTGTAATATGAATTTAAAACCAAATAAAAGTTGAGTTGGTGATTAAATTAGAAACAAATTCTCTATTATTACAACAAGTAAAATGCAAAAAAAAGGGGTGGCGGTAGAGTTGAAATTCCTCTACCCACCCCTAATCTTTCTTTTTGTGCAACAATAGATCTACACATTCACTATCGAATTGATATATTTTTTTATATATGCATTATGTGCAAACAGTGTGTAAAAGAAATATGAAGGGATTCAAGAAACAAAACTAAACTAGAATAAACTCTAAAACATTCATGGTTCTTAAGAAGCAAGCTTGGTAAAAAAAGAACTTCTCCATGGTTTCAAAGCCTTCTTCCATTTTTCAAGCCTACAAAATAAACTAAAAAATAAAAGTAAAAAAAGAAGAGAGAAAGTAAGTTATAGAAAATCCCATAAAGATTAGTGTTTTTATTTACAATCCTAACATCCAAAGGTGGAGAATCACCCCATCCAATAGATGAGATTTAATGTGCAACACATTAACTTTTGTTTAAATTTAACACTTTGATTAATATAAATATTTTTTAGTTAATATGGATTAAGTCCATGGTGGGGTCCATTAAGAATAAGATACTCTTTTTGAGTGACAACTTAAAGTCAATTTAAAATTTTATATTTTTGTTTCTATTTGAAAGTTTAAAATTTGAAAATTTATCAAGTGTATATTTAGTTTTCATCAAATAGGGAGAGATTATGCTTAGAATTTAATTTAACCCAACTAAAGGAGCTCAAAGTAAATTATTTGAGTTAATTGTGACATTATATAATATTATATTTTGATCATTTTATATGCTTGGGAAGGGACCTATTATTATATTTTCCATTGTAAAGAGATAATAATTTAACATGCTAACAACTATTAAAATAAGGGCTCAATTAGAATCATTTGTACAGAGACTAGAATATATATAACGTTAAATTTACAAGCATGGATTAAAACATGAATTAAATTAAAGGGAAAGGAAACTTGATAACAAGTGGTAAATTGTCACTCTAATTAATTAAATCTATTTGGTTGAGTATAGACTTAGCTAAGATAAATTAATTGATTTAATTAAGTTATGTTTGTAAAATATTTTTATAAAGGTAAACTTGGAATAATTACCATTCTCAACTACACTATTATCCAAATAAGTGTTGATAATTTGATGGAGATATTCATTTATTGAATATTAAATAAGTTATATGACTAATAAAAAACACTTATGATAATTAATTCAAGTGAATATTATTCTATAAAATCCATTGAAATAATTAAATAAGTGAGTTCAAATATTGAAAAAAAGAAATATAAGGTTATAAGTTTCGAAACTATTGTTTAAGAAAGAATAAATAAATCAATCTTAATTAACCATCCTCAATAATTGGCGAAGGAGTCTCTTAATGACAAATAACAAGTTAGATCAAATGAGTTGATCATTAACTAACTATTTGATTCACAGTATTATTGTTAACTTGTCCAAAATAGCTATCTCACACTAACTCTAGATGTCATATGTAGTATCAAAAATGTGTGGTATTCAATCCCAATACCAAATAAGATAATTAATTTAGTGTTGGAAATGCTACTATAAATAAGAAGATTGCATGTATCTAAGAGTTCTTACATGATTAAATTGGCAAGGAAAAATCTCTTATTTTTGGTAGAGGAAAACAAATAAACTTAGTAATGTCATCAATATATTATTATGTGTAACCCAAAAGGGTATATTTGGGGTGTTATTGTCATCGAGACTCTAAATTTTAATGTTTGTAAATAATAGATCAATTATCTAGGGTCAAATATTCTACACATGAATCTATTTATTCAAGTCGGGATAATGATGACATCTTAATAAAAATCAAGTGCTAAGAATTAAGTTAAGCAATGAGTTATTGGTGGGATCCTATTAACAACACTTTTGCCTTAGGGAAAATGTAAGATTTTAAAGTCGACTGTCAAATTAAACATGACTAAGGGAGTTACTCAATGTGAACTTACAACTAATTAAATTATGCTTTGTGTGTTAACCAATATAATCATATCAAATAATGTTAGACCTTAGTAGTTGTGTTGTACAATGGTGGCTTGTCAAGAGCGGGTGAAGTTGTGAACCTATGTTTAAACAAAAAAATGGTGGTTTTTGTGTCATAACCACATTAAAATATGGGCATGACATTTGAATATTTTGGTGAAGTTTTTATCCTACACGATTTGCATCTATTTTTAGTTTGGTAGAAAATAAAGATTTCCAAACTTTCCAAATTTTTTGTTGTTGTTCATTTTTGTTATTTGATGTATTTGAAAGAAAAAAATGGTGTGATTCCATTTGAAGATATATAATAGATCATTTGGTTTCAATTCCACATTACTTGATTTCCATAGGTGAAATCACAGTACTATGTCTCACTTTTTCCCCAAGATGGACATTTACATCAATATTTTTAACCGAATCTTCATCTTCTGAGACCTATAGTGGTTAAACTGCTAAGAATTTGAAGATGATGAGAACTAGTGATTTGTGGAAATTTGTGTGTAGATTCTAAATTTATTTTTTTAATTTTCTGAAATAAATCATGAATCTTTCAACATCTCCTTTAATAACTAGTTTTAAACAGAAAACAACATTTTCAAAAAGTAACATTTATGTCATCCAACATAACTTTTTTTCTATAAAGGATAAAATTCTAATTTTTGAAATATAGATTCTCAACATCAATATCTATAGCAAGAATATTTTTTCATTATTTTTTGTTACATATTTTTTTTAATTAATTTTTGAAGTCACTGTAACTATAATTTGGACATACGTGTGTGTTGTCCAGCCTAACTTGTGTATATAGCAGCATCCATTTTTTTATTTTTTGGTTAAACAAGGACATAAATACCTAGGGAAAGGGTTTTTTTGAAAAAAAATTATAATGGTTTACTATTTTTTCACCTTTGCAAAACAAAGAGCTTGGTGTTCAAAGAAAAACCTATGTTTAGTAAAATTTGAAAATTAAATACATGATAAAATAAAAGCATATCAAAACTATACTTGTTGGAAAGCTCATTTTGAGGGCTACAATCTTCAAAAATATAATTTCTAAATGACATTATCTAATCCCTCAAAAGATAAAGAAAAAGTATTTTTTTGCTAACATTTTGATAGGTGTGAAGGAGACTCCATTGTAGGTATGATTTAATACTAGAGGGGTTCTATCCAAGGGGGTTTGATCTAAGGGGGTCTTATCTATCCCTTTGTAATTAAAACCCTTTAGATGGAACCTCTCAAGGCTTAAATCATTAGTTTTTCTAAGAAAAGTGATTTCAAGAAAAAATCAGCATGTCCCAAAAGTGAGACACACTATTGTGGTAGCACCCCCATTTGGTGTAATTTGGTGCTCATTTTAGTAATACCCAATTCACTTTAATTTTATTTTGATTAAGAAGTAGATTGTTGGATTTTAATTAACATTTTATTTGAGGGACATTACGGTGGTATCAAATCCATGATCTTGTCAGCCTGAGGGTTTGATCATATTTTGTAAAAGGAAAGAGGAGTTAAAAGATGGTTGATCACATGGAAGATTTATCCAAATATCTAGTGGCCATAAGAGAAACATATATTAATCAAAATCAAGGATTTAGAAATGCAATTCCATATAGTGATTATATCATTCAAATGCAAAGAATGATGGCTATCAAGGGTCATAGACAACATTCTTACACTAATGGAAGAGATATTTGGAGAAAAGTCACAAAATATTTAGCACCAAATCTTGATAGGATAGACAAGATCTCAATCAAAGCATGGTTATTTGAGATGCAATATTGTTACTATTCCAGTTCCATGGAGGAGCAAGTTTCCATTCAGTATACGATCTTGCACCTTGTAGGAGTTGCTCATGATTGGCGATACCAAGGTATGAACACCCAAGATCACATTTAGGTAAATTCATTTGATGAAATTTGTCAAAGGTTGATTGATAGATTTGAAGAAAAAAGTTTGAAAGATGATAAAGAACCAGAGACAATGATAGAAACACTTGAGACAAAAATTCAAGATATGGAGGAGATGAAAATGATGCAGCATAAAGAAAAATCAATTTTTCAAAAAAAAGAGAGTTAAACTAGATGCACTCCAAACCATAGTGGTTGAAGGTAATGGTTTTTAATTAAAGAAAATATTATAATGATTTCTAGTGAGCTTTCATTTTAGGAAAATTTAAGTATGGAAAAGGAGCTAGTGCCAAGTGAGAATGGTCAATATAATAGGTATATTGTTGAAAATTATTTCATGATGGATACTATAGCTCAATATTATCCTATTAATGATTTTCATTATGAGAGTAAAATTTTTATTGTGAATTTCTCATAAATTCCTAAATCAAAAAAGAAAGATTTTAGTCTTAGGAAGATGGAGCATGACTCTCTAAAAAAGGAAATAACACATGAGAAGCACAATAAATACTTTCACCTTGATAGTAGCAATCAACCAAATTTTACTTGGGACCCAAGCATGCCAACACCTAAGTAAGATGATGGTCTATTTGGAATAAATATCCCTTTCATTTTGATGTTGTTTCACTTTCATCTCAGAAGACATGCAAGGAGGATAACATTGAGGAAGCTAAGGTTGAAAGGTGTGTTAATGATGTTAAACATAAAATTTATTTGTTTTTTCTTAGTGTTGGTTTTGATAAAATTTATAGTATCTTTGATTTTGATCAAAGTCATAGAAGTTTTGGTTATGAGCATAGACACAGTAGCCTTTTGGATCCTCAACTAGATGCTACACATTTTCATCAAATGGGTAAAGGAGAAGGTTATGAGGATTGGGACAGCCATGGTGTTGTTGGTAATAGGTGTGAAGAAGGTTTTAACTCTCGAATGTATTATAATTTGCAAAAACCTGACATAAATGAGGAAATTTTTAGGGAACTGCTCTTGGTTTCTGCTAAAGGTGTAGTGAAATTTTTATCTAGTTTTGATTATATATCAAAGTAGTGAAGCAAAAGCATGATGGAGAATGAAATTTTAATTTGATACAACCACTAAGAAGATTAAAAATTTCAATAAGTTCAAACATGTAGTATGCAATTCATTCTACCTCTTGAGTACTCAAACAGTAATGTGTGTGTGATGGTTGCATTCCATGAGTGTCTTTTTATAGAATTATCATTTTTAAAAAATAATGATTACATGTGATAGGAAAGTCATGGTATATGGAGGTGCATATACTAAGAATTCTTGCAAGGGACAAGTTTCATTAATAATAAGATATTTGGTGATGGGGATATGCATGCTATTTCATTTTATGGTAAGAATCATAGTCTTCATTTTGATATTCAAGTGTTTCCAAATCATCATAGCATAGTCTTCAATAACATATTCCTAGGATCACCCTTGGTTAGAGTATTCCAACATGTCATAGAGTTGGAAACTAATTTGAATCAAGAATCTATGTTAGAGAATGATGTGGCATGCATTGACCAAGACATTGGCATTCAGGGCATTCAGGAGGATGCAACAAGAAAATATTTGGAAGGGATTGAAAAGGAGTTCCAAGATGACTTAATTAAGGGGAATTCATATGAGAAGGTAAAATAGTGGAAGAAAAACAAGGGAAATGGTAATTTTTTTAACATAATGCATCTTAGAGGATCATCTAAAATCTTTCAATCCAAACAAAGAAAGAAGCTACAACATTGATGGGAAGAACACAAGAAGCTTTGGGTAAGTTTGTGAAGGTAACCATATCATGCTATGTAATTTTCATTTCATATTTCTTACCATATTTTTATATGGGATGTGATTTTGTAGGAAATGGATTTGTTATGATTATATTGCAAAGGAGGATCTCCATGAAATTTGTAAGCATGGAGAGTAAAGATTCAAGAAATAGTTTCAAATTCTTCTCAAAACCACTTAGCTTTTCAAAGAAAATATTTTATGGGTTGTTCATTTTGAAGAATTTCATAGGCATGCAGATGTTGGTAAATATATTTTCAAATCTCACATGGCTTCCCAATAATTCAACATTAGACATACTAATGAATATTACTCGGTTTTATCATTTTTGTAGTTGTTACATCAGTCACATGTTATTGATTTCAATAAATTCGGTTATGAGCAACTATAGATTGGTGTGTTTGGAGGAATCCTCCTTGTCTAATGATGTTAAAAAGAAGGTTTTCAATTTTATATATCACTAATCCATCTATCATAACACTTATTTGGAAAAGATACAGGGAATTTGTTCCTATAGTGTAGTATGTGTGTGTTGTTTGTAGGTATCCAATGAAGTTGTGTGAAGATTTGAGGGTTTTATGTATTATATAAATTTATGCTATTGTAGATCAATTTCATGTTCTTGTAGATCATTTATTATTGATATTTTCCCAATTCATATTAGCTTCAAAATTTATGGTTTTATTTTTTTTAGTTTGGAGCAGAACAATGTTGGAAAGATTGTGTGATTTGGAGCAAGTTTGTGAATATTTGATGGGATTTATATGTATTGGGGATTATAAAATTTTGTTTGCTTGGGTGTGCCTAAAAGTGTATGGTACTCCTTGGAAAAGTATTCAGAGAGATAAGTCACATAATTGGGATGATGAGTCTGTGCTTGCATATAGACTCGAGAAGAACATCAACTTCTATTCAGATGGGTTGTTGTTTGCAAATTCAAACTTGGGAGAATAGTGTTGTGAATGTTAATTTTGTATGATAATATTCTCCACTCCTATACTTTACTTTTTTGTCTTAGATTAGTCCATGAATCTAAAAGCAATAACTCACAAGATGAGGTAAGATATGGGCTCTTTGTTACACATTCTTGCACTAAATATTTTAGCACTGTGAAGGTAAGAGAAGTGACTATTCCCAAATTCATATTTTTTGTAATGGAAATTGTATTATAAACTATATCAGTCCTACAAGAAGAAAAAATCAATTTGTATCATTGGGAGAAGTTTCAAGAGGCAGTTGTACAAGTTTGTCCCATCCTACACTACTGCATTTGGCAAGTTTATTGAACCTTTGTGGGAAGATGTGTTTTAGTTGGATTATGAGATTGAATGCATCAATTACTTACACATCCAAGAGCTTAGTTTGCATATATATATTTTTTGATTCATAGCATTAGAAAAAATGGGTCTAAGTCTTCATTTTTGCACAATTCTCTTTGGCAAAGAATGCAACTCTTCACGGGTACATGATCGGGGGTTAATATGCATTTTAGCATGATATATCATTTTGGCATAAGTGTTTTGGAGAATTATGTCTGTAATTTCTTGAGAGAAAGAAATGTTTGGGAGGGAGGACTTATAATGTCCCCTTTTCTAAAAATATCAATTACTTTTCAAAGTTGTCAATAAGGACCTACGAATAAAGCGTTAATTTGGAATTTCAAGACAAATTTATTAAATAAATTTTGGGGAATAAAATTCTTGGGTCCAACTTTTTCATCGGAATTTTGGAGTTATTTTGGAGCAATTTTGGCAAATCATGTTGCAAGACTTTAATTGACACATGGCAGTTTGCATGGGACATCTTATGACGAGAGTTAATGGTGCATGCATGAAATATTCCCACATTAGGCATGGTATTTTGGGGTCCACTTTGGTGCTTGTAAATTAAATTAAATATAATGAAATTTGGTTCTCAAGTTTCATTCATTCATGCATGTTTTCTCTCACAGATTGTGACAATTCTTTAGAGGCTAGTCAAAGGCTAGGAAACCGATGAAGAAAAGATCTTTGAGGCTGGTATTGAGGCTAAAAGACAATAGTTCCAAGGTTCTCCAAGTGAAATTTCATCCAAATATTTCCATTGTGTCAAATGCTCTTCAATTAGATAATTTTTTCTTAGTTTATTTGTAGGAATTTGGTGTAGTTTGGACTACATAGTGTAGATTTTTTAGTTTTAGATTGTATTTCTATTGAGAGCAGAATATTTTGATGTTATTATAGTATTCATATATGTTACTTTTTTTTTTGAATCTTGGTATGAAGTTTGGGGAGAGTTTATGTGGAGTTTTCTCTAGTTCCAGTGTGGGTTTTGGCTTCCAGTTTAGGGATTTCTTTGGGTATTTTTATTTAGTTGTTCTCTTCTATTATCTATTGTATATGGAATAAAATATGATGTAAAACCATGTTATATTCAGTAATAAATCATTCTACACCAATTTCCCATTTTTCTGTGTTAGTTCGGTATATTTTGGTGAAGATTTTAATCCTACCTAATTTGCACCTATTTTCAATTTGGTAGAAACAAAGATTTTCGAAAATTTCCATATTTTTCTATTGATGTTCATTTATGTTATTTTTTGTATTTCATAGAAAAAATGATGTAATTCCATGTGGATATATATAATATATCATTTGGTTTCTGTTGCAAATTAACCAATTTCTATTTGGTGTAATTTAGTGCTCATTTTGGTATACCCAATTTTCTCTAATTTGAGTTTGATTAACCAGGATATTTTCATATTTGAATTAACATTTTATTTGAGGGACATTACACTATCTCAAAAAATATTTGTAAAATTAAGATAACTCCAATCTAACCATATATTGTAAGCATCCGTTACCACCTATAAACAATCAATCTATATGTAAAAATGTAAATGCAACACCTCACTCTCATGAATATCCCAAGAAAATAACCACTATACTCAATACCAAGAGAACTAATAAAACCACTATCAAATTTATTGCCGCATATCTATATAATATAAGAAGGTGTCATGATATCATGATCTAACATCTCCTCCTAGGAGATCACAATATACTTCAATGAACATATCCTACTCTCAATACCACCTATATCATATCAAAAACTTCAATATTATCTAAATTAAACCATACCAAACATCCTCTCAACCAAGGATCCCTGATCAAAACTAATAAGTTATAATCTGACACCTTTCCAAAGAATCCAAGAGTCCTCTATGATAAACAAGATGTAAAAATATCCAATTGCACATCAAGATAACCATCTCTTGTTAATATAACTTAAGATTTCAAATTACTCTAATTATATACAAGAATCATAATCCAATTTTTTTTCCATAACACCCACAACCACTACAAAATATCATTTATTAGCAAGTGATGAATTTGTGTCACTACCAAAGCTTCAACTAAATCATGATACTAATTTATCCATGGAATCATGATAACCATACCCTAAATGAAGATCACTAATGGTCCTTACACACTCAATTTCAATACCAACAACTCTGAAGAATAAAGTAGAACCAAGATCTCCATGCCAAGAAGATAAATCATCAAACTATCACTATCAAAAGCTCATATTAAACTATGTAAACAAGTTATCTAGGAAATAATGATAGGAAAATGCTACAAGTCCCAACAACAAACTATCTAAGAATTATAATTATTCATCCTCGCATCCCCATATAACATATTGATGTATAAATGACCATAGAAAATTCCAAATAATTTAATAAAAATTACTCTAAAAATACTTGTGGATATAGATATTCCACATCTAATTCATTACCACAACCAATAGGTAAAATCAACTAGCAAAATTGTATAGCATGTAGTAATATGTAGATCCCATAAAATAAAACATTCAAACTCATCATCACATCAATAAATTATAAATGAAGATAATAAAAAAATAAGATAACATATAGACTTCTCATGACTCAAGCATCATATCAAATCCAATCTAATTTTCCAAAAAATCCATGAGTGACTAAATTTGAGAAACTAAACAAGCATCCAAGAGATAAGAACAACCTCCTAATTCTTAACTACACCACCACATATAAACCACGTGCATTATCATGCTGTGCTAATGTTTAAATGTACGTGAATATCTATCACACCATAATCATCACCAACACTATGTTTGTACTTGTCTCTCATTGAACCAAGATTCCTAGTCTCACACACATCATTCATGCCCTCAAACTATAAGACAACTTATGTACCTATCTCTTTCAAATTCAACTCTTTGAAAATACTTATAAACCTATATCAAGAAGCACCAAATATGATAACCTAATGTACCATCATAATGGTATCATATTAAAATATACTCCAACAAGTTTTCATCCTCAATTGTTTTTGGATGGTCACATAATCACACCATAAATCTCAAGCTCCTATGAGCACTCAAAAAGTAAAAAACTTTCTTTGGTCATCCAAGTGGAAAAACACCTAATCCACTATGTAGTATGCTACAAATACTCATCATCTCCTATTAAAAATATTAAATATAATTCCATTAACCATTCTAGAACAATGTAAAATTAGGGCACTAAATTCTAATACAAATAAAAAAATCTAATGAGAAAACCTATACCAATACATAGTTCTCAAAGATATATTATAACACCTATAAGAAGTAAAATATATAATATTATGTGTGAAAGTTATGCCCCACAAAAAAATTTATCTATTAGGCTTCAAAATGTATAGCTAATAGATATTAGGTGGCTATGTGTTGATGTAATTAGGTGAGTGGTGGTGGAGGTGGTGAATTGGTGGTTTATATTAGTGGTGTCACCTAGTGGTAGTGGTGGCTTGACCAAGAAGCTCCTTGGTAGTAGGTGAGTGGAGCCTATCTAGTTGAGGACTCAACCTCCCATAGTTGGTCATAACCAAGAGTTGGCCCCTAGAGTGATCAAGGGCTATAAGCTAGCAATGGTCACCAATCTCCCATGTGGTTGAGGACTAGCACACTAGCTTGGGTATTTATTTCAAATAAACAAAATAGTGTATACTCATTCATATGATTAATAAATCATTTTTTAACACCAAACACCCAGTGATACAAACTATGCAAGCTAATATTCTATTGAATCCTTACATACAACTGAAAAACATTTCACTCATTGTATGAGAATACAAAATCATTTTTTCTAGAACTCCTTCATGGCCCTAAAATGGAAAAGAACATTTGGTCACCAATAATAGTCAAGCTTTATATCAAAATATATGTTTTTGGCCTTTTAGAATCAATGATTAGCTCTATTTTTATCTAAAAGGTCTCCAGCAAAAGCTAACCCAAAAAATCCCCACAAGAAGAGACCTAACATAAAACCTATTAGTCGAATCTTCATAAAACCCTCAATTTGCAAGAACCTAAGTCTACAAACATAATTGTAAGCTTCAAAATTCCTTGTTTCTTTTCCTACAAGATCATAGATTCAACTATGCACAAGAATCTACTCATACCAAGGGTTACAACTATGGATGTTTTCTCCCATAACCTATCAACCAAGCTTTAATACCACTTGAAAGGAAAATATTGAGCAATAAAAACATTCGCATATAACCCCAAGAGATAACAATATGCAAACAAGTATTCACAATCCATATAATAAGAATATACAAAAATACCTTCAAGATGGCATAAGATATACCCCATGAAAACTCTCATGAGGGAAAAACATAGCCTCCAAAAGCATCCACAGTCAATTTATTATTTATTACAGATATTTCATGAATACTTATAAAACATCAAGCTCCTGCAATGTATCATCCATGTTTCTAAGCATAATGAGTAACCATGCAACCACACATCCTATGACATGCTTCACATGTGCACTCTACAAGAGAGTTTAATACAAATGACAACCAACCAACCATTAACATGTTCTTTCTTATTTATATTCATGCTCACACAAAAAACTAAGTGGTATTATTTAAACCATGGGTCTCAAAAACATGAGAGCACAAAATAATTTACCCCAACATTTTCGTTTTGACACGAAGTTTACCTAATATTAAATATTTAAACTCAATGTGCAAATCACATAAAATATCTAATCAAAGTTACAATACAACTTTCCAAGTGCACCAAAATAATATTTAATATGGCTAAACATGTCTCCTAAGATGCACCACAAATAGATATATGTTTTTTATTATGGGGAAAAATAGGTTTTGTTGGGACTCGAAACCCATTACATAATGGTTTTGAAGGTACCCGCAACCCTATCCAAGAAAAATATGTTGCATCAAAGATTAACCATATACCATCAGCAACCAATCAGTAGAAATACTAAGAATATAGCAAGACAACTCATGTTGCACAAAGGAAAACCAGGGGCCTAAAGCCCTTAACCAAATACAACCAAGTTTTACATGGGACCCTAAACCCAAAGGTTTTGAAGGGACCTTAAACCCTTAACCGAGTTTTTCAGGGACCTTGAACCCAAAAGATAAAATGACCATTCACCATCCTCCTCCTCACAGCTCCAACTCACCTCAAAACCATTACAAATAGGGAAAGAAAAGTTCCCAATCAAAGCAAACAACCCATCCAAATTCTCAACCTTAATATGAGAAATACAAGACTGAGTTGAGGGAGAGAACCTCCCCAAACAATCAACTCAATTGTAGCAAGAACCCACCAAATTGCTCACAGTAGCCTCCCAATAGCACCATCCTACCAGGGACACACCCAACCTCCACCTCAAGAGGAGGGGGCTCACCTCTAATAGAGAGGATGAAATGAGACCCAAAACCTCCAAATCCACCAATCTACTCATAATAGCAACACCTCAATAAGAACTAGATTAAGAGAGAAGAACTGACGAGCAACAATACTGCTACCAACTCCAACTCAATAGAAGAAGGATCTACCTTAAAAGGAATAGTGTACCCCTCTATAGGAAACTCCAGTCGTAGATCCTAGCAGAAAGTGAAATCAGAAGGAAGGGAAGACACCACATCCCAAGGTATCCCTAGCATCAAGAACTGGAAGGAGGAAGCAGAGAACTCTTCAAACATAGCACAAAATTGGGCCCAAAAATAACACCATAAAGATAATCGAGCCAACAACAGATAAGCCACAATCTATAGACCAAAGAACATGCCAAAAGACATTGAGAAAAGATCCAATCCCAAGAAAAACAAAAGCAAAAAGGACATAAGAGGGAAAAGGGAGCCCCAACAAGGACATTAAGATATAGCCAAACCATAGAGACTCCAAGCTACCCTAACACTTCAGTCAGAGCCAAAGATAGGTCAAAACTCCATAGAGCCAACTAATGGAAAGAACCACCATTCCACAAAAGGGAAACCAAGAGCACCCACAACACACCCAAGGAAAGATTCACCACTAGAGAACCACCAAAAGGACAGCAGAAATGGGCTTAGGGAAACCCATTTAAGGAACTAGTTAGAAAGAAAGCTAGCATATAAATCACCCAAGTTGTCCCATTACACCGAATAGGACCAAAAATAGGAAAATCTTCCAACCAATCCACCTCAATGGAAAAAGAACCCCCACAACCACACACCACAGAGAACGTCCAAGAAATACCAAAAGGAAAAACAGAAGAGCGGGAATCATCATAGCACCCCACCTCCAAAAACCCCACACCAAATCCCAATAGGAAAGAGAGAAGCCTGAGCTAGTGACCCAGAGAAGAGCACCCAACAGCCATGAAGAGCCATGGCCAAAGCTTGAGAGGAGAAAGACCTGAGCCCCCACAGATCCAAGTAGAGGAGACCACTGTAAGACAACCCTAAATAATGCATCCGCCCAAAGCATCAACCGCATCCACAGCAAAGAAAAGAAGAGAGCGCAGCATTGCCACCCAAACCACCCCAACAAACTCATCACCGTCACCATGATCATCTTCTCCCTCTGCAGATTTCAAACTGCAGTTACCGCACCCATTCTTGCCCAACTTC
Source organism: Sequoia sempervirens (assembly GCA_007258455.2). Classification (NCBI taxonomy): domain Eukaryota; kingdom Viridiplantae; phylum Streptophyta; class Pinopsida; order Cupressales; family Cupressaceae; genus Sequoia; species Sequoia sempervirens. The sequence continues at coordinate 38,365,022 of VDFB02379711.1, read as the reverse complement.
TACTTCTGCTCCATATTCTATTCAATACAAATAGATATATATGCTTTACATAAATAAAATATTTATTTTATTGTGTGAGTTGTACAACACCCTTTTCCTAACAACCTCAAATCTCTACCATGTCATTATTGAGCTAGAATAGAAACCATTATGTTTTCTCTACAACTCTAAGTGGCTACACTTCACCAACAAAATAAAATTGCTAATAATCATTCTACAAAGGGTGCTAAAATATAATCATGTATTCATTGTCTTAAAATGGAAATAATGTTTATAATAAAATAACATAATCCTTGGGATATTATCATTCTTTCTAATCTATCAAACACACCAAACATGACCAATAAACCTAAATAGAGCTTCATTCATTCTTCAAGGATTTATCTATCATTATCAAAAAAAAAAATGAAATCTCAAGGGCCTTCTCTATAGCAAAATAATTCACTTCAATAATGCATTAATGTTTTTTATTAGAGGTAAAAAAAAGGGTTTTGAAGGGGCCCAGAACCCTTTACATCAGAAAGCAACTAAAATAAAAGATAACAACAATAAGCCAAAAAACAACCCAATAGCAGTGACCCATCAGCAAAAAAATTGCCAAAAAGAAGAACCAACCAACAGCACTACATACTTTTTCAGAATATTTGTCACCTCCATGTCGTAGTCTATAGCTTTTTGTGCATTTTCAAAAAAAATAGAACTATCCTTCCCAGAAGCCCCGCCCTAAGCTTTAGTTTTGTTCCTAGTCCTAGCTCTAGGACCATCCATATTTACCTTAGAAATCAAAACAATACCTTTCTCACCACCCTTCCTAGCAACAACATCCTCCCCCATCTGCTTACTAGCAACAACAACCTCAACATCATGGGCACTATCTTTTCACTTCTTAGCACTAACCACAAGAGAAGTAACAGCAGTAGACTCATATTTACCAGTAATTTTATGACCCTCCCCTCCTCTCATCATAGAATCCCAAATTTTCCCCATTTGATCCTCCAGAATGAGGATTCTTCCTTCCATATTCTGCTACATTTTTAGGGTTTCCTCTACAATAGTGTTCGCCATAGTATTTAAGGAGTCAAACAACTCATCTATCCGATTCTAAATAGAGGACCCCTCATCCTTGTTAACCATTCCCCTGACTCTAACATTCATTTTATTAAGTTTGTGGAAAAACCATTTAAAAAGATTAAATAGAACAATGGACCCTTCACACATAGTTTTAAGCACATCAGAAAAATCATCTCTATCAATCTTAAAAACCCCTTTTCCTAGAGCATCCTCCTCCTCAGAGGAACTAATCCTATCCTTATCAGTAGGGGAGTCCTTACCTTTTTCCACAATACCCGAAGACTTAACCTTGCAGATGGAGCTCGCAATTTCCTCTACCACCGCCTTTCTCTTCTTAATCCTCTCCAAGTCTGCATCCTGGGTCTCCAACACAATAGCATCATCCCCATCCTTATCTTTCACTTACATAATCGGCTTGACACTCAAGGAGTCATCAACAAAGAGGTCCCCGCAATTGTAAGAGGATGGCCATGCTCCAGAATTTGGGTCGCAGACTACAAAACCCTTTTCTTCCTACTCACTTCCCCCAAATCCTTCTTCTTGGAAGTCGGGGGCAGCGAGGAAGCCTCCCCATATAGTTCATTCTTCACCTTTAGACCCCTACTTAACACAAGAATAACAGCTTCTGTAGTGCCCCTCTGTGATTGGCCTTTCTCGATAAATTTTGTTTGGGTCAAATTTTAATTAAATTTCTTTTATAATGTTGTTGGTTAGTGATGAATTAAATAAATTATTAAATAAATATATATGTTACACTTGGATAATTAAATTATTAGATTAAGTATTAAAGTATTTAAGTTATAAAGTGATTTTATAATATAAAGACAATTATTGTTTTATGTTGAGTTTTAATTAATAAATTAAATTGTGAAGAAATATTAATATAAAATAAAATATTAAAATGAGAAAAGTTATTAATATGAAATAAAAGGTTAAATTGGATAAAGATAATCGATAAGGAGATACAACTAGAAAAAAAGATAGAAGTTTTTGCATGCAAGATCATGCACAGCCTCAAACTAGTTGTTGAAAAAGAATTTGATGTCTTTTTAGAGATTTTGGAGATTTTATTGGATTGGGTGCTCGAAAATAAAATAGTTTTTCATTTTTGAAATTAATTATCTTATAGAGATTTTCATTATGATTAATTTTGGCTTCGGAGAAAAAAAGAGAGGCTAGTTTTTGGTTTTCATGAATAGCTTCTAGTTTTGGAGACGTTTGTTTTTTTTTTTTTGAATTTTGAATTGGATTTCAGTAAAAAAAAAATTATTTGGGGGTTTTGAAGAAGTGGGAGCCTGCAAGTTAAGAAGCTTGAACTTGGCATCAAATCTATAGCGGTGCCAATCATTTAAACCAAGTTCCTTTCTCTTTTTGAATTTATATCTTTGTGTGGTTTTGAAGCAAAGTTTGAATGTTATCAAAATATTACCTTGTTAAATCAATTAGAAATTTGTATTGTCTGAAGTTTACCCAATTCTCTTTCAGAAATCATTTTGTGAGTGTTATGTAAAATTATTGCAGCCCTTGAAGCCACCTTTCTTATGGGAATTTCTATTTAATTTGTTTACTCCATTTTTACTTCTTAAATTTGTTTGTTTTCCTGAAGATTAATAGCTCAATTTGTATATATCTCGCAACTGTTGTATTTGATATGATAAATTTTCCTCCTCCATTAAATGCATTTTCTTGAAAGTTTTTTCAAATACCTTTGCTTCACCTTTTTCCTTTGCAATCTAGCTGTTAAGCTTTAGCTTATTGTGTTGCATACTATGTTATTCATTTATTCCCTGCCAATAAATTAGTCTGATTGCGTCATCCATAACTTTTCTTTTGCAAACTAGGTTGGTGAAAAATTTAAAGGGTTTCTTTTTCTTGTTGTCTTCTAATTTTTATCCAAAAATCTCAAAAACCCAGATCGTGTTTTTGAGATATGGTTGAAACACGCGGCTACTGTCAAGTTGTTTTTCCCCATGGCTGTAACATTTATATATTATATTATGGCTATAGAAAAAGAATAGTTCCATTCATTTATATTATCTTGAATTTAAATGAGTTTATTCCTTTGAAAATATATATTTAATCTTCTATTATCCTATAATTTCACAGCGTTAAGTAGAAGTCTTGAACCTAGAACTTCATTCGCCATGCCAACTTCTCCTTCTTGCACCTCACCTGTGGCTGGGGACGTGATTTTCTTTTCTTGCTTTGTTTGGATGCATTATTTTTGGCATCTTCTCATTTAGAGGCTGCAATTTTATTTCTTTTAAAATCCTTCTTACTATCAATTTAGCCATTTGACTTTACAGAAGGTGTCTTTGTTGCCTTTTGGTGAACTTTATGCCTTGTATTTGATTGTCTTCCCTTATTTGTTCTACGATCTCACCTTGTGGATCGGTTGTTATTGCATTTGATTGGAACAACATATACATCAAAGCTTTTAAATGGCTACATACCTGATTCAAATCCTTGAGTCTATGTTGGTCTTTTTCGTTGTCTATGCCTATTGTAGGATCAATTCAATTCATACTTTTCTTCATCTAAATTAGAGTGATAGGGAAAATCTCCCTAGTTTTATTCTCTTCCAATTAAATCGGCCTCTAAGTCGGGGATATTTAGAAGTAGTATTAATAAGAAAATGCATTATAGAAAGGGAGGAAACATGGTTAGTAGATATATTTGATGAGACATAGTTGATGATATGAATTTTGGGAAAAGGGCTTTTATTACTGTTTTATTAAGTTTCAATTTAAGTCTTGAATACAATTAATGGTTTAGGAAAAAAATTACTAAGGTAGTGGAGTGAATATTTATTTGTGAGTTAGTTATTAGCTAATGCATTATCTTTTCATTATGAACCAAAGTTAGATCAAGATAAGTATTTAATGAGTTAAATGATTTAGATCAAATGTTAAAGAACTTAGATTTTCTTTCCTCTGTGAACAAATTTAGAAAGTAGGTATTAGTAAATTTATATTCATTTAATAGAACTTTCTATGTGAAATATTTAATTAAGATAGGAGCATTATAGAATTATGCTTAAGTTAAGATTTTAATATCAGGGTTTCATATTTTCTTGATAGAGAGGATTGATTTGTTAGTGATTTAGTTAGATATATGTGAGAAAAATAAAATAGCTCTATTTATTTATTTTGAGTTAAATGAAATCGTATTTCAGAAAGAGTAAATAAATGAAATTATATATATATTACCTATAGTTGTATATTATTATTTCAATATTTAAAATTTAATAGTGTAAATAGGCTTATGTTGAAATTGGGAAATGTTATTGGTTATAATAGTTAAAATTGATCTATTTGTAGTTAGATATTTGAAAAGATTTGTTTAAATTAAGTAGATTAGTAAATGGAAAAGCTATTTAGATGAGGTATTCCACTTTATAATAGATTAACTTATGATGATTAAAACTAAATTAGTAAGGAAATGACAGCTTAGTTCTTAATTTTATTTATATAATATCCATATAGTGGATTAAGCAATATTTAGAAGAATGTTGTTACACAAAGGTAATATCAAAAGCTTAAGCATGTATTTATCATAGTTTTAATTTGGTTTATGTTAACCTTGGATGTCATGGATTATTCCTTATTCCAATATTACGTAGTTTTCTTTTAATGTCTTATGAGTCACCAATGTGCTCACAGTCATGATTCATTGATTGTTTGTACCTTGTTAATTGGTTGTAATGCTTGAATAATTGCTCACATTGTATAAGTATCTAATTAGCGAAAGTGAGAAGATTTTGATTAGTTGTTTGTGTTGATTTATTGGGTTGTCACTTGAATTGAGTGGTAAATCGGTTTATTGCTATTGTTGTCATGGTCGTTGATTTTATTTGAGTTGTTTATTGTCAAATTGTAAGTTTGTTGAGTAATTAGTGGTTGGGTATCGTGTGAGGAGAAAATTAAGTTCTCTCTTGGATGCCCAGTTGGTTTCTTTTGATTTTGAGTTGATTTTGAAATTAAAAGTTGATATTGATTATTGTGGAATGAAAATAGTTCTTGAGATCTTATTATTATTAACATTTCTTTGATGGAGAACCCTTGTGTTAGCATATTGAGAGTCTTCCACAGGTTAGAGGGGACATGGTTTCTTCTTGCAAGAGTTGGTATGGGGGCCGGCGACCTAGGAGGATCGCCTTGGGTAACCCATATCAAGCCTAATGTATTTATTTGAGTTTTATGTTGTTTCATCTAGAAGTGGGTGGTTTTATGATTCTGTTACTTTGATGATGTTTGACCTTTACACTTGGTTTGTGTTTATGTAGCTTGAGCCTTGCACTTGAATGTGGTTTTCACTACTCTAAATTTCATTCTAGTGTGATATGGTGCATGCCTCACCTGATGCAGTTATTTGTTGGATCTGGTTTCTTGTGCAAGTTGGTGTGCCATTTGTGATTTTGAGCTATCATTGTTGGCTGGGGGAGTGGCTTACAATGGGGGTCTGGTGTCCAAAGTGGCTAGTCCAGGGTAACCCTTGTGAGTTTAATCAAGTGATAACTTAATTAATTAATTAATTAGGGGGTTTGGGTAGTATCTCACATTAATCCAGATAATGTAACCTCACTCATGGGACCAAGTGCTCGTTTAGGCTTGGGATGAGTGGGAAGGCCTAGAATGGAAAGATCAAATTCCTTGCCTCTACATAGTAATTTTGCAAGGTATGTTGATCATGCATAGCAGCATGGGGGTCCGGCGGCCAGTAGAGGTGGCCAAGGTGATCCGGTAGCCTAGGAAGGTTACGCCAGGGCAACCCATAGCACCTATGCGATGACACTCCACCCTTTGACAACCTTGTAGGCTATTGTTTCCCCTCTTATTGTTCTTGAGCCTCTGGAAGTGGATGTTGTCATATGTTTGTTGATGCTTTGTTATGTTGTGTTGGTATTTCATATGTTGATTACATCTTGTGTTGGTTATTTCTTGTGCTGGAGGTTTCCTTAAATGTTATTGTTGTTTCTTGTTGTAATCCTTGTTTCATTGATGGTTATCGTTGTGGGTCTTTCTTGTCATCTCCTAGCACGGGGGGTGGGCCTTCAGGTCCACGTGGTCGGGTGGAATGTTCTATGCACCCCATTGGGTCCCCAACCATTGATCGAGTTGTGTAGAGTTGTACCTATTACACTAACTCCTGAGATGTACCAATGTTGGATCTTGTTATGGAACTATGTATTCATACATTCTAGATATATTCATCCATGTTATTGTACTATTCCCAATTCATGATGGGAAGCAACATTGTATTAATGTAATCTTTGTGCAATGTATCTTCATGTTATAAATGTATTGTCCTTATTCCTATCTTATGGATACTGGTGTATGCTTATCTTTCATGTACTGTTAAGATCTTGTTTCAAAAAGTAATGCAATCATGTAACCCCAGGGGACTTTATTATTTGTTGTAAATGTATAGTTTCATCCCAAGTGTTGTATGTTAATATTATGTTGCATGTCAGTTTTTAAAATAAAAAAATTGTGTCATAAATGTTAGATGTTTTAGTATCATTTGGGGTTGTGTGGCGGGGCATTACAACTTCTTCACTACAAGTTAAATAACCTCCACTAGTACAAGCTTCCCATTTTTTCCTCTTTCCCGTGGAAGGGTAATGTGGACCCCCTTCTAGAGAGGCAAGAGAGTTAGGAACGAATTCCACATCCTTGTTCGACTCATCCTCTTTCTCTAAAATCATTTTCCTTTTCTTGACCTTTTTGATGACTAGTTCATCTTCGGAGGTCGTATCATACCCTTCAGCAGGTTTGGGTTGTTTATCCTTCGAGGTGACCATAGGTTTGGGAACCTCAAAAGTCTTTGCATAATCAAAGATAAGGAGAATTAACCCAACATGCAATACATGATTTTTTGGATTCTTCTTGTGATCCTTGATACCAGAGTCAAGAGACATAAGAAGATAAAATGGGAAAGAAACCCTCCTCTTAAGTCGGAAGTGGTTAAGCAGAATGAAATGATATGCATTCACCGCCGAAAAATGGCCTTCTAGGGTAATATAGCACATTAATTCCTCCGATACATCCCCCCATAAAGCCTTAAGGGAACTTCGTTGATATCTGCCACTCTTAGCAGCCTTTAAATCTTTCTCTTCATTATCTTTGAAAAAAATAATGCATTAATGTTGGTCTATATCGGCTCTCCACTTTATAGTGAGCCTTATGTTTCCAATTTCTCACTCAATAAGTATATTTCTAAGGTACTTTTTACCATTACCAATAACAAATCTCTGGGATTTTATGGTTTATCCTATGATATTCTACAAAGCCTTCTAGGATATAATTGACAATGGTCTTTTTAAAGTTCACCCAAAAGCTTATCATTAAAACTCTTTACATAATATTATTAATAAAGGAAATATCAAACATATACCTAAATTTAGAGATTTATAGGATATATATACAACTAGATTTCAATAACTTTACTCAATGTCTCCTAAAAAGTCATTTCAAAATGTTTTGATCTATAGTTACATCATTTTTTCCATATCATTGTTTGACTTAAGAAAAATACATTTATAACAAATAGATATAGTCTCCACAATATCCTTATTGTTTGGTATGTAATAGAATGGTCTAGGCATTCTCAACAAGCCATTTTATTAAAACTCATCTTGCAAAATCCTATTATTTTATTGAATGATTGTTTGTAATTGACATGTTATAAGCATTAGGTTATGGTCCCAACTTAATTTATTATATTTAAATTATTTTTATTGGGTATTTTTCTTATATTACAATAAATGGGTGGTATTCCTCCTCATTTGGGATCTTTATATCGAATTAATTATATTTCATAAGTTTAGTGGGGATTGGGGTTCATTAGATTTTATCATCTAGATCATATTGTTCATTAGGTCTAGTTGCATCAACTTATTTCTAATTAATTCAAATTCATCCTACTGTCCTAAGAAACAAGAGATTTTGGTATGATTGGCTCACCTTAGGGTTGAAAGTCAATCTCTACACCTTGCAATATCTTAGTTTCAATGAAATTTGGGAAAGAGGGACACCATTAGTTCCTAAGTTCTTTTCATCAAGGACCTAGGACACCCCATTTTGGAGGACCCATCTTTTTTATCATTTCATTTTGGTGAAACCAATGAAGAAAAGAAGGTCTCATCCAAAATTTAATGGTTGGAAAAGGAGAGGATCGAAAAAGGGGTGTCCTAGGTCCTTCATACAAAGAACTTAGGAACTAAGGGTGTCCCTCTTTCCTAAATTTCATTGAAACTAAGAGATTACAAAGTCTAGAGATTGACTTTCAAACCTAAGGTGTGCCAATCCTACTTGAATCTCTTGTTTCTTAGGATAGTAGGATGGATTTGAATTAAATAAAAATTATTTGATGCAACTAAATCTAATGAACAATATGACCTATATGATAAAATACAATTTCCCGAAGCTACAAAAATCAAATTGGAAATTTACAGAAAGATTTAAGAAAAGTTTGAACACATGTACCTAGCATAAAAATTATATTTTGAGCACTATAGGACATGTTCTCCCTAGGGAAAATGGGTCTTGGACAGGGTGTCCAGAATAAATTTTGACAATCCTCAGGTATTTGATCTTGGCTTCTGTTTTGTATAGGCCCACTGTTAAAAATTCAGAAATAAAATCTACAATTGAGTTTTTGTGGCTTGACAACAATGGTGACAACTTTGACGATAATGCAAAATTTCTCCTTGAGATCTTTTTTGTCTTTCTTTCACCTATAAATCTACACATATAAAGAGGAAAAATTGTTTTTTTAATGGGGATTTTCCTTAGTCAAACCCCATGTTTGGTAATTAAACCATGATAGAAAGGTAATGACAATTGATAAATGGAAGGAATGATGAATGAACACTTGCTTGCTACAACTCACCAAACCTTTAATGGCTTCCCTTAGAGGATTGAAGTCAAACACATCTCTCCAAGGAATCAGATCTTGATTTTCTTAATTTGTTGGATACTTGAACATTTTTTTGGATGGTTAGGATCAACAATGCATATTATCCTTCACAAGATGACATGAACACACATAAGCTTGAACATGATGATAGGATCTTGAATGTTGTAACAAAATGACTAAAAATATGCTCTTGATAATAATATTTTCTCATATGAAGTCTCCAAAAAGTGTGTTAATGTTGTTTTGATAGAATAATTGTATTTATAGGTGTTTATCTAATTTCCTAAAAATTAGATTCCAAAAGATGACAATTGTGTTGGGAAAAATGTGTCTCAACCTTGCAATTACATAAGGTATTGTTGGTATGTCAGTGACTAGGGGGTTCCCCTCACAAGGGGTCTGAGGGGATCATCCCCCCAGTAGGAGGTTCGAGGGTCACACACCCCAATGGGTGTTACATTAGTGGTTGTTGTAGTGCCATACTCCACAACACAAGGAGACCAAGCGTGAAACTCTTGCAATAGGGGGGGCTTGGGGGAAGCACCCCCGAAACGAAAATTTTATTTATATTTTATTATTGTAAATTTGGACCATTCATCATTACGTCTTAGATTTGATGACCAATATTTTATTAGATTGAATTTCCCTAGAAGGAAACCCTATTTTATTGAGGGCATTGTATTATGGTGGTGTATTGTGATGTATTATGAGAGTTTGATAGTGGTTGTGTTGCCTCTAGATCTTTGGTTGGTGATACTCCTATAAGAAGCTTTCTTTGCACGTATATTGTAATCTTCATGATTTCTAAACAATATATTTAGTGGCTTTTTGGAGTGTGAGGTTTTTCTCCCGAAAGGGTTTTTCCCCACATAAACACTATGTTGTGGTATTCATGATATTTATGTTTATTTTTGCTTAAGTTTTTGTAACTGTTAAAAAGATCTATAAAGTTTTGCATTGTCCTCCTCTTAAGATTACTGTAGGAAGTTGTTCCGCTACCATAGCTTCCTTACAAATTGCATATAAAATTTGAATTATTAAAATACCTCCAAAAACATATTAAAATTTGAGACCTAGGACTTAAGGAGGACCCATTCGCCCTTCGGCGAATGGGTCTTGGCCCAAAATTCCATGACACTCATTTCGGGGTGATTAAAATATTAATTGCATTAATTAAATATAGGTTCCCCTTTTGGAAAATGGGAAAATATTTGGAATACATAATTTTAAAAATTAGAAGCTTAATTAAGGGACCCAAACATAGTGTGAAATTATAAAGGTATACAATTTCCTACACTACATATTCATACAACAATGATTTTTTCTTGCCCCTACTCTCTATCATTCTTTCTACTAAAAGCTCTATCTATTAGCTCAAACTACCTTGTAAAACTTTTTTAAATGTACTTCTCAACCCAATTCTTCTCAATATATTATTAATGGTATTTTTTTTTTATGATTTATTTTTCATGATACATGGGTTCATTTGAATCACTACTTATGAAATATGGGTCAATGATTTTGACCCAAAAACTATGCAATTGAATCCTAATATCAATATTGTAATTTGACATGTGAAAAATACCTCATACTTATTTATTGTTGAGCTAAAGGCGCTCTATAATGAATGGTTAATAAATCACAATAATTTTTTAAGGTTTTGAATATGCATTAGCAAGTTGAGTGGACTTAATATTAGGGTAAATTCCACGGTTAAGTGCACATAAATTAGATTAGTACTAGGAAGGGTGACCTCCCAATAATCACCAATGCTTCACCCCTATGAGAATCACCTAGATGTAATGAGTGTTAAGTGGAATATTTATTCTCATGAGAAATGGGTTTGTGTGAATCATGACTCATGAAAATGGATCAATAAAGTTGACTAAAAAACTACATAGTTGAACCCTAATAACAATATCATAAGATGGGATATTTTCAAATTGCCCATCTAATGGCTTGATACTTTTTACTTAGCTTTCTAGTTCAGTTATTTAATGGAAAAAACTCAATATTATATACAATCCTTCCTAACCTAGCCTAATTGGATTAATAATTTTGGTTTTAAATAGGCATGTCATGGTGAGGTCTTAAGGTTTCCTAAGATCCCTTTTTCCTTTCAATATTTTTTTGTCTTCCTTATGGTAATTTATCAATTACCATGTTGAGAATAAGTTGTCTTATTGGATTACTAAACATATTTCCTTTGTAAAGGAATTTTATTTTTTCTTTGAAGTGTTAGTGGCTACTAATTTTTAATATTCCTCTTATTGAGTGTCTTTGAAAGCTTCCTATAAAAATTTAAAAAATATGAGGGATTTTTGTGGGCCTCCTCAAAGAAAGGAAAAGGTTTATTTATGGTTTCCTTGGAGCTTTGTTTTATCCCTCATAATTTAGGATGTTTTTACCTTATTGATATTCAACATAAATTTTTTGTTTTGTGTGTTATATAGATAATCAGAGCCCTTGAGGGAAATGAATCCAAAAAAAATCCTTTACAATTATATTATTCTTGGATTCCCCATGGTCATAAAGCTTGGAGAGATCTAGGATTTTATTCTATTATCATCATGACGGAAAATATCTAGATCTAGGGTACATCTATGATTAAAAGCATAAAGAATTTTTGGGAAGCCATTAAGCCATAACTTTTATGGAATGGGGATGATTTTTTTATGAGCCATATATCAATCAATAATCTATTTTGTGTTCTCATCTGGTTAATTGTAAGGTAGACTTCTATCCAAAGTATCTTGGATCCATGCCTAAAATTCCTTCAAAGGGGCATAAAAACTCTCTAAGACCACTTTTTTAAAGTCACTAAAAATTGGTTATCTTAGCTTTTCCAAATTAAAACTTTGACTCTTCAATTAGGATTTTGAGTCTTAAACTATTATTTGATTTCATTTCTGAAAATTATGAAAAAATCAAGAGGAAATAAAAATATTAAATTCAATAGAAATAAAATTTACTTTATTCTCTATTGCCCATTCAAATTGAGCTTAAAGAGGAGCGTGCCCAATGTTGATAAATCTCATAGGTGCTCACTCAACTCCTCTTGATTTTCTCTAAGATGGTGTAGATAGAAAATTAAGGAATGTGGGTTGCTTGGAGATCCAACAACATAACTTTAGGATGAGAGTTACTAATTAAAATGGCTTGGATGAGGATTTATTTGTATATTTTCAAGGATGAGTTGATGAATTGCTTAGATTTGATTTAAAGATCAAGGGCCAAGAATGTTTGAGAAATTAGGGTTGATGAGAAGATACCAAGTGCCTCCATTAGTTTGATTCCTTTGAGGAGGATGAGCATTAAGGAGAGATGGAGGGATAGGATTAATTTTGACCAAATCCAAGGGTGGTTGAGGATGAATCCTCTCACGTGTGATGAGAAAGGACACATAGGAAAGAGTGGATGGAGATATGTAATTCATCTCATATGTTTGAGAGATCACATGGGAAAAGGGGAATTTACCAAGTACCATAAGTAGATTGATGTATTTGAGGAGGATGAGGATCAAGGAGAAATGGAGAGCTATAATTTGGTTTGAGGATGAATCCTCTCATGTGTGTGAGAATAGAAAAATAGGTAAGAGTAGATGGATACATTTGATTCCTCTTACATGTGTGAGATATGACATGGGAAAAATGGAATTTGACAAGTTTCCTCTCACATATATGTGAGGATATATAGGGCTATGTGATGAAATTTTGTGATAGAATTTTATTCACATTAATGTTGTTACGATTATTGGGCTATTTTGAAAGGAATTGATATATTTAGTGCATTGTTAATTTTAATTTTAATTTTTGTAAGGATAATTAGATTATGGGTTTAAAGTCTTTTATATGTGTGTGTGTGTGTGTGTGTGTGTGTGTGTATTGTATATGTATATGTATATGTATATGTATATGTATATGTATATGCATATGCATATGCATATGTATATATATATCCCCCCCAAAAATGGAAAGTTTACCTAGAAAAATCAAAGGCAAGGCTTCACTAACATAGCAGAACATCTGGAAAGGTTCTTATTGTTGGCTAATTGGCTTGAGCTTTCGTCTAGAATTGAATCCCCGATCCTCCCCATTTCAACTTCATATCACTTCCCTGTCCTGTTGGAAATCACCAATTATGGAAAACCAAGGAACTCATATTTTAAATTCGAACAGATGTGGCTATGCCACCAGGATTTGATTGGATTAATGGCAGCCTGGTGGGAAGAAATTCCAAAAAAAGGTGATACAAAAAGTTATATTTTCTGCAAAAAAACTTTCTCATTTGAAAAGCAAACTCAAAGAGTGGAATAAGACAAGCTTTAAAGACATATTTTTGGAAGAAAAGGAAATCGAGGGGGAGCTGGCAGCCTTGAATGAGAAGGTAATAGAAAAAGGAATGAATAATGAAGACTTCACAAAAGAAAAAGATCTCAAGGACAGACTGAGCTAGGTGATTGCCAGGATCAAAGAATTTTGGAAGGCCAAGGCTAGAGAATCATGGCTTGAAGCAAGGGACGGAAACACAAAAAAATTCACATTTCTGTCAAATCCAAAAGGGTCTTCAACAGAATAAACAAAATTAAAGGCTCATATGGGACTATGCTCGAGAATACGAAGGACATTGAGTAGGAAGCAATACATTTTTTCACCGAACTCCTTGCTCCTGAGGGTGGCACAGACGTGCTATCCACTGAAATCATGAACCATATAAAGCAAGTGGTATCAAGTGAGGAGAACGACAAGCTTTTGGCCCCTTTCTCTATAGAAGAGGTCAGGAAGGCGGCTTTTGATCTTCACCCAGATAAGTCCCCGAGCATCGACAGATTCTTTGCATTGTTTTACCAGCATTGCTGGCATTTTATGGGGCATGACGTCTGGGAGATAGTTGAAGAGTTCAGGAAAAAGAACAAATTTATTAAAGACATCAACAACACGAAAATTGCACTCATACCCAAGAAAACAGAGGCTCAATCCTTTGTGAACTTTAGACTAATAGCTCTATGCAGTACTTTATACAAAATCATTTCTAAATCAATGGCTAACAGGTTAAAACCCATGTTAAACTTGTTGATCTTTCCAGAAAAAAATGGCTTCATTCCAAGTAGGGACATCGCAGACAGTATCATCCTAGCAAATGAAATAGTGCACTCGATCAAACAAGAAAATATCAAAGGTATGATCGTTAAGTTGGATATCAAGAAGGCGTATAACATGGTAAGTTAGAGATTCCTTTGCTTGGTATTGATTAAGATGGGCTTTAGCAGAGCCTGGGTGCAAAGAATTTTCTTCTACATATTCTTTGTCTGCTACTCCATCATTTTGAACGGTTCCCTTTGTGGTTTCTTCCAATCTACTAGGGGATTGCGTCAAGGTGGCCCATTATCACCATTCTTGTTTGTTCTCATGGTCGACGCCCTTGATGCCTTGATAAACAATCATATCCGGGGAGAACTTGGAAGGGGATTCGTGTAAGTAGTAACCTGGAGGTGTACACCCACATCCAGTTTGCTGATGATACTCTCCTCCTCGGAGAGGCCACTGCTTACGAGGTTGAATCCATTAAGGTGTCCCTAGAACTTTATGGGAGGTGCTTAGGGAAAATTATAAACAAGAAGAAAACAAAAATCTTCATCTTCAACACAAAAAAAATAATTCAAAGAAGAATATCTTCCATACTTGGATTTAATGTTGATCATCCGAGTTACCTAGGAGCTCTATTTTTTCAAGGCGCCATCCATTCATCTCTCTAGGCTGATTGCATAGACAAATGCAGGTCTAAGGCAACCTCCTGGAAAGGGAAGTGGCTCTCCCTAGCTAGCTAAATCATAATGCTTAAAGCTATCCTTAGTGCAATGCCGATATACTGTATGACCTACTTCAAACTCACAAGCAAAGCAAAATCTACAATGGAAAGAATCTTTAAGAAATTTCTCTGGGAGGGCTCAAATGAGGTCCATCACATCCCCCTTCTCAATTGGGATTCGGTCTACCAAGACACACAGTCGGGGGGGCTGGAATCAGAGACTTACATCAACAGAATTTAGCTCTAGGTGTAAAGCTTGCCTGGAAGTTGGTTCGCTCTCCCAACAAATCCCGGTGCAAATTGATACAAAGTAAATATCTTGACTTGATGGATCCCAAATAGATCATTACTATCACCAATCCTCCTAAAGGCTTGACAGTATGGAATTACATATGTGAGTGCAGACACATCATTACAGACCACATTTCATGGAGCATCAACTCCGGCTCAACTGCTAACTTCTGGGTGGATTCATGGGAAGGATATCCCCCACTCAGAGACAATATGGTATTTAGTGATATCAGAAGACTCCTATCTGAACTCATTGGCTCCAATGTAAGGGACTACTTCATTCTGGATACCACTACAGAGCAGCCACGCTGGAGGATTGTGGAGGATTTGGTGGTGGAAGAAAGAAGCAAGCAAGCATTTATCAAAGCCATCAAGGAACGCAGTGTAACATTAAATGAAAAAATGGACGAAATTGTCTAGCGTGGTGCTAAATCCGGAAAATACACGGTAAAAATTGGATATCAATTTCAAAGCACTACCAAAGAGGTGGCAGATTGGTGCAAGGATCTCTACTGGGGTAAGCATGTTCTCCCCAAAGCTGGGGAATTCCTATGGACTACTCTCCATCATAAGATCCTCACTGGTGATAGATTGCAGAAGGTCGGGGTGATTGGTCCCACTAGATGCACCTTGTGCAAACAAGCCAAGGAATCTTGCGAGCACCTTCTATACCAATGTCCATATGCGAGTGAATGTTGGAGTTGGCTCCAAGGGAAACTCAACTGGTCTGGGACAAGAAATGAAATGCTATCTAACTTCCTTCAAAGCTGGCCAAGACGTTCTTCCATTAGTCTTTGGGGTGGTATTTGGGAGTATGCTCCTTCCATTTTGGTTTGGCACCTCTGGAAGGAGCACAATTAGAGAGTTTTCAAAGACATTGAGGCTTGTTCGGAAGATCTAAAGCTAAAAATTGAGGAAGCATTGGTTGAGATTGTCAATAATAAAAGCAAAGGGAGACGTTTTTCTGTTTTCACTGCCCGGGACAAAAAGATGAGTAGGTGTTGGAAGGGTCTCGTGATTCCTGTTTGCACTAGGCAAGGTATGGACTCAAAAGGGAAACATATCAGAAAGACCTTAAAATGGGCTTTACCCCCAGGGGTAGATTTAAATTAAATTTTGATGGTTGCGCCAGGGGTAATCCTGGCAAAGCTGGCATTGGTTGCATTCTGAGAAATGATTCGGGCTTGGTGTTGTGGGCATTGGCCAAGCCATGTGGTGAGATGACTAATAATGTAGCAGAAATGTCTGCTCTAGTCGGAGGTCTAGAAGAGTGTTTAAAGCGAAATCAGACAGATATAGAGATTGAGGGCGACTCCATGTTATGCATCAACAACATTAAGAAAAATTCTTGTAATAATTGGAGAATAAACAAATTAATATCTTGTGCTTGGCATTGCTTAGTGCATATGAATTTCTCATTATCTCATAATTACAGAGAGGTGAATGGTGTGGCTAATTGGCTGGCCAACCACGACGCAGATCAAATTCAGATGGGTGTTTCAGAAGTTACTCCCACATATCACTTGGCTTTGATGGAAATTATCGACAAGGAAAAAGGACATTAGATTTTGTTCACAGAATATGTTTGTGGGGCCTATGCCTAAATTGTTGTGGCTAGGCGGTTCCTTAAGGAAATCTATGTAATTTGTTTCATTAAATAAATAAAGGGAGTCACCCACATTGGTGACACTTACCATAAAATATATATATATATATATATATTAAGTTTTATGACAAATTGGTTAAGGATTCAAGGTTTATGACAAATTTGTTATTCATTGCTCTCCATGAAACCCATAAAATCTCAGTAAATAAAAAAATCTAAAATTTTCCCTCAACTCTTTATTGAAACTCCTAACATAACCAAAAATAATATTCTCCTATGTTGTAAGGCCTTCCTTGTTATCCCTCCCAAATTTACTTCCAAAAACATATTTCGTACATTTTGAGCATAGATAGTAAGACCAATGTTATCATTTAAATAAAACTAAAATTAAGATTTTGTAGTAAAGGAAGTTGTCTAATCAAATATTTTTTTAGGCTCTATCCAAGAAGACCGATCATGATTAAAATGAACTTTTGATCCACATGAGAAAGATTGAAACCTCAATTATTATTTAAGAATTGATCATCAAGATTGAAATCACATCTATTATTTAAAGAATTAATCATCTCTTGGGTATCTAATAACATCGAGTAAATATTTTAATAATAATTTTAGTAATAAGACAACCATCCCTTTAACTTATATTATCCAAAATTCATGGATTATACATTAGATTAGTAGGAATTTCAATACCATTCACAACACTTCAAACCATAAAAATGTTTTTTAATCAATGATGGAGAATCTTCTTTCAATTTCTTATGAAGTGATTAAATTAATATTATCAAAAATATTTCTAGGATTTCTTAGTCTTTAGAAGCCAAATATTTAGAAAAATAATATCTATTCAAATATAATAGCTTATTAATAGACAAAATGTTCCACCAAATTGACCTACAACTAGAAAAAATTCTACCTTATTAAGTATGTATCATGCCTAGACAAAAGATGTTTAATACATTCTCATACCCTCCAAATACTACATAAAAAAACAAAACGTGATTGATTAAGAAAAATTTACCATAAAAAAATCATGATGATGAATGCCTTCCCAACTCTTATTCTTTTGAGGTACAATAAGACATTATTTCAACAAGAATTTTCTAAGGTTTAGATCCCTAAAAATATTCCACTATCTACTATATAAACAAAGTTAAATCTTCAAGTTTTAAATCTTTTAACCTCATGCCTTCACCTTTTTTTAAATGGACAAAACCATTTTCAATCCATGCAATATAATTTATTATTTCCTATATCATTTGATCCAAGGAAGTTCTTAATCAACTTGTGAATCTTTTCAACCTTTGTACTATCAAACAATCAAGAAGTGTCATATTAAATGCTAAAAAAGAATATACTTTCCAAGGCTTATTGTTGTGAAATAGGGTATTAGGACACCATTTCTAATCTGTCCACCAAAATTTATCACATCTCACCCTAGTTTTATGAATCATTTTGTAGACACCTAATTTTTTCTATACCCAACCACGTTCGGTTTTATCTTCTTCATATCCACTAATGAAATAAATATAAATTATTTAATTCACCTTTATCCTTATCCCTCACCTCTAATTAAATAAAATTAGTCTAACCTTTGTTTCCCTATCCCAAAAAAAAAATCTAAATCATTTATTTAGTTCTCCCATTTCTACCTCAATCTGATTAGTTAATTGAAACCAGATAATTAACTTGATAATCCCTTGTACATGCCTAAGTGTGATTAATTTAATTAATCGCACCTAAATCCCGCGTATCCCTAAAAAGGTAAAATGAAATCCTCGTAATTCATTAGTTGTAGACAATTCTAACCTTGCATTTAGGCTATGTGATTTTCACATATTTGTGAGTCACATGTCTCCTTTCCATGTTGATAGGGTTGTTGGAGTTGTCAATTTCCTACCATTTGATTATCAATTTGGGGTAGTGTCTAGAGCTATTTGTGATAAGTTTTTTGGGGGAGTTTAGGATGATGATCATATCTCTATGTTTTGATAATGTTAAAGCAAATCTTTAAAACTAAGGTGTTGCTTCATATTGTCCTAGTATTCTATCATCTATTTCACATATACATAAAAATAAATATTGAATTGGAAACAAACATCTATTTTACCATCCATTTCATAGACTTGCAAAAATAAACTAAATTGGAGACTAACAGATGTTTCACACGTTTGCAAGAATAAGTATTGAATTGAAAATGAAATACATATGAGAATTAACCAAAGTAGAATTGAAATACTAAAAGCAATATTGAGAGATAAGATAAACAAGATTCATGAATGAAAAAGAAATACTAATAAACAATTATTTTGTTTGATTTTAGGATTTTTCTTGTATGACAATTTTAAAGAAAGACTTATGGTTGACAAGATAAGATAATAAACATAAATAATCTAACTCGACATGTTATAATAACACCCACTTGACAAAAACCAATAAATGAAAGACAAACAAGAATCGCGTTCATCCACCCAAGTACGCCCACCTCTCCTTTTAAAGGGATCTAGAGCTACTATGCAACTAAAAAAAATTCCTTCTTATTGGCACTCAAATGGACCACATGTATATCAATCTGAAAACAAGAACTAAAAAATATAAAGACTTGTTGACTCTTTTAATCTCAAGCCTTATTTTCCTAATCTAAAAATTAGTAGTTAAACTAAAGATTTATTTGGTGAGACTTAGTTGATGTGGTCTTTTTTCCCACATCTTATTTTGGAGACTCGTGCTCACTTTATTCTTAGGAAGCACTATTAACCTAACTAAGAATGATCCTCTATTGAAGGAATGAGAAAGAAAACACATGCACATTGTAATTAAAGAAGTTCCTTTGAGAGAAACTTGAGATTAATCAAAAGAAAATGTAGAGGACTAAACTTAAGACAATCACATGTCCCTATTTTTGTGTGGCGCTTATCAAATCTGTAATTAGGCAATGAAACTAGTCAAGCCATTCTTGGTGTGAACAACTCATCATTTGGAATGTTATCATGGGGTATGTGGCCTACTTCAGAGCTCATGACCTTTTCTGGAGCTAGTTGTTTTTCCTTAACAACTAGCTTCGAATAGGTCTACCTCGATTCCTTCAACTAATTTTTCATAAACAACCATTCTTGAGTCAAAAGCTTGCTTACTTTGTTTGGTGTGTTCTCTATCTTTTCCCATTGGATCTCATTTGATCTATATGGGAGTTGTCAACCATTATTGTCCTTTTTGTGAAAATCGTGAAACTCTTAAACATCTTATTTTGGAGACTCGCGCTCACTTCATTCTTAGGAAACATCATTAACCTAACTAGGAGTGATCCTCTATTGAAGGAATGAGAAAAAAAATACATGCATATTGTAATTAAAGGAGAGTTCCTTTAAGAGAAACTTGAGATTAATCAAAAGAAAATGTAGAGGGCTAAACCTAAGATAATCAAATGTCCCTATTTTTGTGGCATTTATCAAATCTGTAGTTGGGTAGTGAAACTAATCAAGCCATTCTTGGTGTGGACAACTCATCATTTGGAATGCTAGCATGGGGTATGCGACCTTCAACAAGTGTTGCTCTTATGAACTATTCATTACAGATCTTTTTAAGCTCATTCATTATCAAGTTGGTGGCTTTGATATTTTATTAAGATTCGCCTACATTCTAAGACCTTCCCAATAATTAAAATAATTATTTTTATCATAACCAGCTATTAATTATTATATGACAATTTAACTACTTGTTTTTTTTTTTTTAATCCTAGCCAATGTTTTGATTTTTAAAAAAAATTACATTATATAAACTTTAAAATATCATACTATTCCACCCACCCATTTATTTTTCAAGTAGTGTAAAAAATAGATAAGACAACTTCGTAAAATTTGTTTGTATTTTTATTTTTTTGTTTGTAAACGGGGTTAATTTAGAATGTTTCTCGTAAAATCTAGCATACTGTTGAAGCTGTCACAGGTTAAACCGCCGTCTGTGGGAATCGAACCCACGACCACGTGGTTAAAAGCCACGCAATCTACCGGCTGAGCTAAGACGGCGACCCGTTAATGATTCGGGACAGACCATTTCCATTTCTCTTCTTCATTACCTCTCAAATTCTTTTCTCACATTAACGTTTAGAGAGATTCATAAAAAACAGAAAATCAATTTATTAGAAGAGATTTCAATATTTTGGAAGATCGATTACACTTATTTCCCAAAAAAAAGTAATATATAGACATACTTAAAGAATCATGTCTCTACAAAAGAAAATATAAGTTAACACTAGTCTCTAACAAACTTTAGGAGTAAAAATAAAAGAAAATTATAGAGAAGGCATGTCAAAGAAGTCAAAACATGGGCTCAAGTCAGTAGCAATTCCTCTAGCATGGAGGAAGAAGTAAATGCATGAGTTCACAAAATACAAGTAAGAGAGCTTAAAGAAAAGAAAAATAAAGAAACAAATGTAATTATTAGGAGAAGAAGATATTATTGGAAAAATGAAAGTATTTTGAATTTTACAAACAACTTCTTAAAAGACGGGTTACATTGACAAAGGCAAATATGTCAAGTAAGGAGAGTGGGAAAGATATGTGAAAAGAGGGTTAGGCCTATAAAATCTATCATAGCGAGTATGCATGACAAGTATCATTTCTTTTTGTCAACAAGGAAATGAAATGATAATATAGCATGAATTAATAACAACAATCACTAAATACAATTCAAGCTAATACTCAATCCAATCAAACAATGAAGCGCAATCAACATAATGAAATCAAATAACAAAACAATGCAATTACCTTCCTTGTATCAAACTTGATTTACATCCATTGCTCCTCTTTGTTTTATCTTTGCTCTCAGTTATGTGTGCATTATGTTGCTTCAAGCTCAATGAAAATGAATAAGATAAATTGATGCAAAACGTCAAAGAATCGTAGTTAGCCTTCAAAGAGGAATGAAAGCTACTTTTATAGAAAATTATGATTTGGATGGATGATCTGGATTAAGAGGTGGATGGTCAAGATCAAGGGTCAAAAATCTTTGAGAGGAATTGATTGAAGAGTTAACTGACTGCAACTGGCTGCAAGATTTCGGTTAATTGTTTGCATAATGAATTGATTGCTTCGTTAACTCACACTGAGTGGGAGTGAATTGATTTGATTGATGGGTGAATTGACATTGATTATCCAGTCGAGTTGAAGAGAGTGTTCATTAAGAACAAGGTGGGAATGCATGAGATTATAATTAATTAAATTAATTAATTATTTGAGGAATGTGCAAGTGGAAATTAATAAATAAATAAAATATTTTATTTATCATTAATGAATGGATAATATTGACAGAAAATAGGATAATTAAATAATTATTAGGAAGTGTAAATGTGGAGAATTAAATAATTAAAGTAATTATTTAACTTAGAGATGAGATAATTAAATAGTTAAAGTAATTATTTAATTTAGAAAGTGGGTGATTATTAATTAAATAACTAATAATAATTATTTAATCAATATAGAGGAATAAGATAATTAAATAAATAAGATTTATTTAATTAATTAGGATAGAATAAATAGGAGTTAAAGACATAATTAAATAAATATTTAATTAATTGAAAAGATGAATGATAAAGTGAATTAGTTAAATAACATAAAATCATTTAATTAATAGTGGAATATGAATTAGATAATAACTACATAAGTAAACATTATTTAATCATTAGGGAAGGACAATAATTAGTGTTAAAACGTTACTCACAAGCTAGGACAATTTTGAGTATCTACATTTTGCCCTCTTTGATACAATGTGTTTTTATAGCGTTGTGTCAAAGAAAATTCAAACACTCATGCTCAGGACCTACCTCAATGACAATGAGATAGTGTGATTCCCCCTCGGTAAATTTTGCAAATTTTCAAAAAAAATGAAAAATTTGGAAAATTGTTCTGACAAGCTGATTTGATAGTTTTAGGTGCATAGATAGCAAAAAAAATTATTATAGGTCAATCTAGGCCTCTGTATTAGCAATTTAGTGGTATGGGAAGTGTGTCTAGTTAAGAAGGGGGGTCCACTATGTCAAGAAAGGTCTATAAATAGGCCTTCGAGGGGGTCATTTTCCTCATTTGTGCATTTTGGTTTTAGAATTTTGAGTGGAGAGTGTGCATTTGCAGTAGAGTAGTCAGCAATGACGAGAATTCTAGAGTCTTCAGACCGTGAATTTCGCATGCGCAGGCATCCTAAGGGATCAGGTAACGCGGTACATACCATATTTTCATTTTGAAATTTTTCTATTTTTGGTAGATTTTAGGGCTCAAAATTTGAGCAACAGATGTGGTGCACATTTCTGCATCACAATTGTAATCATGAGTGTCACATCTATAGGAGTGTGCGACACATTTGTAAAGTTCCATGTAGTTGTTATGTGGAACTGCAACTGTTAGTGACTCACAACTGTTTTTAGGACTACATGTGTTTATGCATCGCAAGTGTTTAAGGTGGGTCGTAATTGATTTGTGAGATGCATTTGATGATGTGCACCACATTTGTAGAAAAGCACAATGCATCTAACTATTAACAAATTACATAAAATTTTAGGAAAAAAATTCAAGGTTCAAAAGGTCCAATAGGTTTATCCAAGTGTCTTGAATGACATAATGTGTTTATTTGAATGCAGGTGAGGCTATTACCCATATATACTCGAGAGACTCAACCTTCGTTGATGCTATTGTGTGATTATTTGGATGATACAAAGAGGAGCACTCTACACGTGCTTGGTTTATACTATATGACTTTCATGCCCGAGATCCGAGCTAATTGGGGGTTGTTGATTGCATTGGCGAAGCATTGGTACTTCGAGACTAATTCATTTTATTTGCCTATTGGAGAGGCAATGATCACACTAGAGGATGTATGGTGCATCCTACAGATACCTATTCATGGCAAGAGGGTTGTTTATGACCCCAACTCTGGATTAGTTGTGATGCAGTGATGTTTCAACATTGATGATCTAGGAGAGGAGGAGCACGATATCCCTTGGGACACCCTGGTGGATAGATGCAAGCACCTGATTGCAATCGTACACAGTTGTGTAGCTGGTTTTTTAGTGCCTGGAAGATGAGACAGGTTTTTCCAATTGGATGGGGTTGCATGTTGGTTGGTATGATGGATGATGGTATAGTCTATGCATGGGGAATGTGCGTATTGGCGATGTTATATTTTCAATTGCATGATGTCGCCTATAGAGATGCCTGTTCCATTGGATGTGGGGTTACTTTGCTCCACATATGGACGTGGGAACACATTGCAGTGTTCAGACCGGTTATTATTAAGGACCTTCTACCCGGCTTTCCTTATGTATTCATTTATGGAGGGATAGAACTACTTAGACTCACATTGAAGATGTCGGCTACTAGTGACATTATTTTGAGGGAAAATAGGGTTTATCAAAATGAATTTATCAAGATGATGAACCACCAATTCTCACCATAAAACATGCAATTATGTGTATGATATGATGCAAATAACAATAAAAAATTAGTCCTAACTATTATAGCAATAATGAGGGAAGTTTTGAGAGGCTAGAATGGTGTGTACCTTGCTACAAGAAGGTTGATTTTGGGTCACAAAGGACTCATTCGCCTTTACCTAGTGAATGGGTCCCTATTAGGGTTTCTAAACACTAAGATCTAGGTTCTATTCTTCAAGATTTGTACTCTCAGCTCCTTGGTGATCAGCTCTCGAAAACCTGAAATAAATTTTGTAGCCTTGTTTTCATGTTCTTGCAATGTAGGTGACAACTTTGCAACTTGACAACTTTGACAATTTTGCTTCAAACTTGTTCTCCACTTGATCTTCAACCTAGAAACCTGTAAACACACTCATTTAAGGGGAGAAAAACTTGTTGATTATTAGAGGATAGGGGTTTTCCTTGATCAAACCCCTTTTAGGTCATAAAATCTTATGATGAAACAATGAAATAGAAGCATATAACATGAAATATGCAATGATGATACCTTGGAAGTTGTCTTGGAATGTAAATTTGTAAACTAACATGAAGTGGTCATGTAGAATGTAGATCTAGATCTTGAATTGGATATGAATCAACACTTGAATTGGATCTTCAATGCTCCATCAACACACACTAGCTCAACAACGTGTTTGATGCATTATGCCTTTGTCATGATGATATGATCTTGAATTATTGCAATAAAACCTTGATAATATGCCTTTGAATTTTCTCTTGAAGTGATCTATAATGCTCTTGTGAATTTACTCTTGATTTATTATAAGTCTTAGGATGAAACTATGTGAATTAACCTTATATTTATACTAAATCTAAGAATTAACCCTGAAATTCAAATAATCCAAGCCAACATCAAATCTAGAATTGAAAATTATTAAAATCCCACCACAAATAAATTCAAAAAGGGGTGTCCTATGTGAGGAGGACCCATTCACCACCTTGGGTGAATGGGTCCTAGCATAATTTCCTAGGACCATGCTTCAGGGGATGAAATAACATCAAAAACCCATTCCAAATATGCCAAGAAAGGGGTGTTCTATGTTAGGAGCACTCATTCACCAGTAAAGGAAAATGGGTCCTAGCACAAATTTCCAAGACACCAATATTTCCAAGTTAAATGTCATGCAATATCATTAATGGGTGTTAAAATAGATCCTTGAAAAATGCAATTAATAAGGCTTGAATTTGAATTAAAGAGGCCAATTAAGCACAATTAATTAATAAATCCCTAGATAAGTGTGAAAATATAATGAAACACTTTACAACACCCTAAATAAGGCAAAATTTAGTACATTTTAGTTAAAAGGGCCTTAGACTTAGTGTGAATGTGTAAAACAAATTACAACCCTAAATCAAGGCATTATTAGGTTAATTTTATATTAATTATTTCCAAATACGGGAAAAAGGGATACTTTTTCTATTAATACAGGTATGAGATCGACTTATTGGTTGCATTCACATGGATACCATATAGGAAGTGTGCCCCATGGGATGATGACATAGAGCATCTACCCTATTGTAAGTAGACTAGATATTTGATTGGTTGTATTGTAAAAAGCCAACACATCATAGAGAGACAAGTGCTACGGCAGTTGGGAGAGTGGCAGGGTGAGCCTGCCAGAGTGGCTATTTTTGATAGATGTGCTTGAAAGGTGGGACAACAGGGTCCCATGATTAGTCCCCAAGTTGCTTTTTAGGATTTTTACTAGCTTCATCTTGTGTAGTGGGGAGAAAGACTTGATGTTGTTGATGCGGGCATGACACTAGAGTACATGATGCACAGTGGGCATAACATAAACCAATTCCATTAATAGATCCAAGGTTAACAACTTTGTGGTAGAGACTAAGGAGAGGACTCATAGGTAGACTACGAGGGAGGGGGACAGGGAGTGTTGATGATGGTGGGAGAGGCAGTGGTGGAGGATATGATGGTGGAGATGATGGAGGTCTGGGTGGAGGCAAGGGAGGTGATAGGGGAAAAGGTAGAGTTAGAGTTTTACCTGTGACCACTCCAGTTGCCATTGATCATAGAGGACATGCATGTGGAGGAGGTTTCTCAACAGGATCAAGAGATTCATGAGGTGGGTATGCAAGAGGAGCACGCCCAGGAGGAGGAGGATGTAGCTCAAGAGGAGCAAGAGATGGAGGTGGACGTAGATGTGGGGCTCCATGATGTGCCTATTATAGAGTCCATCAAATATGTCATGGAGGAGGTCGAGGCTAGGAGTGACGATTCTTAGGTGCAATCACTCCAAGCACAAGTTGCAGAGCTGCAGGGGTTATAGAGACGTGTCACACAACTTATTCTCAAGCATGAAACTACGATGATTAGGGCATAGAGGGTTGAGGAGTGGTCACTTAGGTCTATTGAGTACTCAATGAGGATGCAATGCCACCTTCACAGAGGGCATTGATCTACACAGAGAGTAGGTCTCAGGGTAGGTCCCATTCACAGAGATTAGGCAATAGTGGTGGAGTATCAGGTCCTCATAGGTCACCTTATCCACCTCTACTGCCACTTAGAGAGCGAGATCAGCCTAGACCATCAAGCTCAGGACCTAGACCAGATATGCCCTCCCTGAGACATGAGGATAGGGGTAGCTCAGGTTAGCCCAATTGATTTTTTATATGGACATATGTATATTTTGATTGAGCCTACGAGCTCCATTTTTTATATACATCAATTTTGTACTCTAAAACATTTTGATATATATGAGATGGATCATTTTATGGCAGTGACTACATGATGTGTAGTTGTTTTATTATGCATGTTTCTATATGATGGTATATATGTTATGAATTCTAATTTATCTAATGGTTCCTACCTAATTTTCATTATGGATTTATGATCTATGCTTATGTTGATGTATGTATGGATGCACATGATATTGATTTATGCTTATATGTATGACATGATGTATGAATATCTAATGCTTATGATCTATGATGGGATTAATCTTTTGGGATTAATGTGTCTCAACCTTAGAGTCCTAACATTGATTTAATTGGTGTAATTAATGTATTTATTTGTATTATTTAAATGCCTATGGTGTCATGTCACAAATTGGGACCCATCGACTGGGTGGCATCCCTGTTGGAGGTGACTAGATGACATCATCATTCCAAGTATACATAGGCATCCCACTTTGGAATCTATAACATCTTACAGATTCTATGACATGTCATAAGGAATCTTTGAATGCATGGAGAAAGTTGGCGCCCAAGACAGGTTATGATAGGATGTAAGAGAATCGGTTATTTTTAGCCAATTATGACAAATTCTCTTACAAATCCTATGACAAATTTATGACATATTCTATGATATTTGTAAGGAATCTATCATAAGCTATTTTTAGCATATTCTAGGTGCCCAAGCTTGGAATAAGAATATTTGCATGTTAAACACTTGTCAGGGGTGTAAGGGAATGTTGTACATGTGTCCATATGTATGTCTAAGGCATTGAATATTGTTCCATGTGGATTTGGACACCGGTCACCTTCTAGATGCTTCTTGAAGCTTGTAACACTCTATTTATTGAATGCCTTGAGTTGTAGAATGCATAGTTTGTTTGCAGGTAATGAAGTGGTGTCGAGTTAACTCGAAAACAAGCGTTTGTGATGAAGCACTTGCGTAGAAGCTTTGTACTTGGGCTATGTTGTAACTCCTATTTGAACTAATATAGAGGTATTGTGCTTTTGGAGGGTGGTATTTTTTACTCGAAAGGGTTTTCCCCATGTATATTTGTTGTTATTGAATTTGTGTACTTATTTTATTTCCATTATTCTCTATGTGTATCTCATATTGTAATAGCATAAGGTGTTAAAATGAAATTTTTGTAACTCTCCCATACTTAGATTAGTGTAGGAAGTTGTTTCTGCTCACCCAGCTTCCTTTCAGTTGGTATCAGAGCCTGGCTAGCCTTGGTTCCTTTATTAGGTTAGAAGGGTTTTTTGAGCTAATCTTTGTTTCAATGGGAGTTTTGCAGAAGTGTGTGTTTCATTACCTTGTTGCAGGAAAGAGATGGCACGCACATTTGGGAGGATTGAGATGGAAAAGTTTAATGGTGGTAATTTTGATTTGTGGAAGCTCAAAATGGAAGACATTCTCGTAGACCATGGCCTATGGCTGCTATTTTTGGAACCAAACCATCAAGCATGAAACAAGAAGATTGGGATCTCATGGATAGGAAATCCAAGGGTCTTATTAGACTCTATTTGGATTATTTTTCCTCCTGAATGTCCATGAAGAGAAACTTATGCTTCTCTGTGGAAGAAGCTTGGTGATGTCTATTAGGCTAAATCCCTGGTAAACAAGCTTTTCCTAAGAAAGAAGATGTATTCTCTAAAAAATGGAAGATGAAGGATCCGTTGTAGATCCCTTGAATTCTTTTAAAATGTTGGTTGCTCAACTGGGTTCTATTGGAGATAAAATTGATGAACAAGATCATTGCATGCTCCTTTTGTGTTCATTGTCGAACTCTTAGGATCACCTAGTAATGGCTATTGGAAGCACTAATTCCACCTTTAAGATGGATGAGGTTGTTGCCTTATTATTATCTAAAGAGATGTGAAGGAAGTCTTCTAAGATGGCCAAGGACGCCCTTGTAGTCCATGGTAGACCAAAAGAGAGAAGCAAAAAGAAATACAAGAAATCTAAGTCAAAGTCTTTGGGGAGATCTGAGTCTCCTAGTAAGAAGTCCAAGGAAAAATGTTGGAACTGTGGTGAATTTGGTTACATTCAAAAAGATTGCAAGTAGAAGAAGAAGAAAAACAAGTATTTCTCTGATTCTAAATCTAAGAAATCATTCCAAGATGGTGGAGAAGCATTTATTGCAGCCTTGGCAGCCAATGCGTCGAATGATGTGTGGGTGATAGATTTGGTTGCATCCTTTCACATGACTTCTCATAGAGATTGGTTCTTAAAATATGAGTACAATGGCAGAGAGGTGTACTTGGGTGATGACTCTCACTTGAAGATTGTTGTCGTGGAAGAGTCAAAATCAGATTTCTTGATGGAAGAGTGAAGGGGATTGATGGTGTCTTGCATATCCTAGGTTTGGAACGAAACCTACTTTCTGTAAGTAAACTAAATGATTTGGGACTGAAAGTTGTTCTCTCTGGTGGAGGATGCAAAATGACAAGAGGAGCTATGGTATTGGCTAAGTGAGTTTGTATTGAGACTCCATTTCAACTTGATGCATGCACTATATAGAGCAATAGTTGTTCTGATGTACCAAAGAAGAGATATTTGGATTCTTCATCCTCTTCATCAAATTATGTGGAGAAGAAGCATGTTGCAGCTACATCTAATGGGCATGCATTTTGGGTACCTAAGGGTGCTCATTCCATGGAAATGAAGCTTCTTGTAGAGAAGACAATGTTATGGCACCGACTTGGTCACATTGGTGAGAAAGGTCTTAGAACCTTGAAAAATAAGAGCCTTGTTGAAGGCCTTGATGATTTTAATCTTGAGTTTGACTTTTGAGAACATTGTGTATATGGAAAACAACACCATGTTTCTTTTTACTCTAGTTCTCATAAGTATTATTGGGTTTTGGACAATGTACGTTCATATGTTTTTGGTCTTGTAAATGTTCCTTCGTTATCAAATTTTGTATATTTTTTTCCTTCATAGATGATTAGAGTAGGACATTTGTTTATTTCCTCAGAAGTAAAGGTGAAGTCTTTAGTCGATTTAAGGAGTTTAGGGCCTTGGTAGAAAATCAAACTAGTAGAAAGACTAAGTGTTTGAGGACTGATAATGGTGGTGAGTTTTGTTATGTAGAGTTTGACAAGTTTTGTAAAGAGCACGGAATTGAAAGACATAAGACAACTCCCTACACTCCACAGCAAATGGAGTTGCAGAGAGGATGAATAGAACATTGATAGAGAGGGCTAGGAGTATGTTGAGTGGTGTTAGCCTTGAACAGAAATTTTGGGCTGAAGCGGTAGCCACTACATGTTATTTGATCAACCGATCTCCTACATCAGTGCTTGTTGGAAAGACACCCATGGAGGCGTGATCTAGTAAAAATCCTTCGATGAGACATCTCAGAGTATTTGGTTGTGAAGCTTACACTCATGTTCCAATTGAGAAGAGTATCTTTATCAGCTATGGTGTTGGTGTGAAAGGGTACAAGATTTGGGATCCAGAAGCTCAGAAGGTTCTCTATAGCAAAAGTGTGATCTTCAGATATATGAAACCTTCCTTTTTTGATCTGCAACCAGAGAAAGAGGAGAAACAAAATAAGGAGGTGGTTTAGATTCCACCTACTCTAGTTGACGAGGAGAGATCAAGTAGCTCTGAAAGTTTTGAAGATGAAGGAGAACCTCAACCTCATCCTTTGAGGAGGTCTACATGAGTTAGGCGACAACCAGAAAGGTTTGGTTATTCATTATTGGATTCTAGTTACATTTTTACCTTTATTACTAATACTGATGAGCCTAGGATAGTTAGAGAGGCTTTGGGTATGAGAGAGTCAGATTCCTAGATGCAAGACATGGACGAAGAGATGGCTCCTTTAAAGAAAAACAAGACTTGGGATCTAGTACCTTTGCGTGTTGGACGTAAACCTATTGGTTGTAAATGAGTTTTCAAGAAAAAGTGTGGTCCTAATGGTAGTGTTGAGAAGTATAAGGCATGGTTGGTCGCTAAGGGATTTTCCCAGGTGCAAGGAAATGGTTATGGGGAGATATTCTCTCTTGTAGCAAAGCTGACATCTATTCGGCTTCTGTTGTCACTTGCAGCAACATATGACTTAGAAGTGGAACAGGTGGATGTGAAGATAGCATTCCTCCATGGTGATTTGGAGAAAGAGATTTACATGTCATAGCCAAAGAATTTCATTGAAAAAAGTAAAGAAAATTTAGTTTGCAAACTGAAGAAGTCTCTTTCTGGTTTGAAACAGTCTTGTAGAATGTGGTATCAGAAGTTTGATACCTATGTGTTGTCATTGGGATTTCAAAGATTTAAATCTACCCATTGCGTATACTTTAAAACTGATAATGGTCACATTCTCATTATTGCCCTATATGTAGATGATATGTTGTTTATTGGGAATGGTAAAAGTATGATTTCAGATTTGAAGTTTCAGTTGTCAACACAGTTTGAGATAAAAGACTTAGGTGCAGCTAGGTACATTCTAGGAATGGAAATCAAGAGAGAAAGAGCTAACAAAAAGCTTTGGTTAAGTAAGAGAAAGTATGTGGACACCGTGTTGGGGAGATTCAACATGGTAGATTGTAGATAGTTAGTTGTTCCAGTGATGCAAGGGATGCAGCTTTCTATGAATGATTGTCCAAAGTCTCCTACTGAGATGGAGGATATGACCGGAGTACCATATGCAAGTGTAGTTGGAATCTAATGTATGTGATGGTGTATACAAGACCAGACATTGCCTAAGTAGTGGGAGTCCTTAGCCTTTTTATGGCTAATCCTGGATGGGTGCATTGGGATGCGGTTAAGAGGGTGTTCAGGTATTTACAGTGCACTTTTGAGTTTGCCTTGTGTTTTCATGGTTATCCTACTGGACCTCAGTATTCTATGACCATTCAAGGATATGTGGAATCAGATTGGGTAGGTGACATTGATAGCAGAAGATCCACCAGTGGTTATGTGTTTATGATGCTTGGTGGTGCTATCAGTTGGATGAGTAAGCAGCAAGTTGTTGTCGCATTGTCCATGACAGAGGCAGAGTATATGGCAGCCACTCATGCATGTAAGGAATTCATTTGGCTTAAGAGATTGTGTTTTGATATTGGTTTAGATGCAGGACAAATTATTGTTTTTTGTGATAGTCAAAGTGTGATTTTTCTAGTGAACAATCCTACCTTCCATGCTAAGACAAAGTACATCGATCTTTAGTATCATTTCATTCATGATATGGTAGAATATGGAAAGGTGAACCTAGAGAAGGTCGACACTTTGGTGAATGTTGCAAATGCACTGACAAAACTAGTGAGCACTAAGAAGTTCAAATGGTGTTCTAATTCCATGGGCCTTGGGGCCCTGAGCAGATGATTTTGTATGACTCTTGGTAGGTCTTCAACAAGTGGGAGAATGTTGGGATTAATTTTTATCAACCTTACAGTCCTAACATTGATTTAATTGATGTAATTAATGTATTTATTTGTATTATTTAAATGCCTATGGTGTCATGTCACAAATTAGGACCCACAGGTTGGGTGACATCCCCATTCGAGGTGACAAGATGACACTTCATCATTCCAAGTGGACATGAGCATCCCACTTTGGATTTTATGACATCTTACATATGCTATGACGTTTCATAAGGCATCTTTGAATGCATAGAGAAAGTTGGCACCCAAGACGGGTTATGACAAGATGTAAGAGAATTGGCTATTTTTAGCCAGTTATGATAGATTCTCTTACGGATCCTACAACAAATTTTATGACAAATTTATGACATATTCTATAACACTTGTAAGGCATCTTTCATAAGCTATTTTTAGCATATTCTAGGCACCCAAGCTTGGAAGAAGAATATTTGCATGTTAGACACTTGTCAAGGGTGTAAGGGAATGTTGTACATGTGTCCAAATGCATGTCTAAGGCATTGAATATTGTGTCATTTGGATTTGGACTTCCCTCACCTTCTATATGCTTCTTGAAGCTTGTAACACTCTATTTATTGAGTGCCTTGAGTTTTAGAATGCATAGTTTGTTTGCAAGTAGCAAAGTGTTGTCAGGTTAACTCCAGAATAGGTGTTTGTGACGAAGAACTTGTGTAGAAGCTTTGTACTTGGGCTATATTGTAACTCCTATTTGAAGTAATATAGAAGTATTGTGCTTTTGGAGGGTGGGGTTTTTTACTCGAAAGGGTTTTCCCCATGTATATCTGTTGTTATTGCATTTGTGTACTTGCTATTTTATTTTCGTTATTCTCTATGTGTATCTCATATTGTAACAACATAAGGTCTTAAAATAAAAATTTTGTAATTCTCCCCTTCTTAGATTAGTGTAGGAAGTTGTTTCCACTCATTTGGTTTCCTTTCATAATATGCTTATATCACCTATATGCAAGATGACATTATATGCCTATGACATGTTATGCCTTGTTTTGTATGATTCTATATGGATGATGATTCTATAATGTAATGTAATGCTATCTATTTTTTGTATTTTTATGTAGTATATATGAACTAATATGCATATTATGGTGATGTTCTAACATGATTATGGATGTAGGATGATGCAACTAATGTATTTGGTTTTGTGTGTCATAGCACACCACTAAGATGACTGTGGGGACTGATAAAAGAAATGTTAGCAAGAAGAAAGAGTTAGTAAGGAGTGAAGAACAATTAAATGGACCGTCCATCCAAATCAATATTGATGAGATCCACAAAGTGGATTAGAATTGATGTAGGATTGATAGATTTAAGCTTTAAATAGCGCATTCTTTTTCATCATAGAGCCTTTTATTATGTGACAAGTAGATGTATGCACAACAAAACATGAATTATGATGGCGGATTTTGTTTTTGTTTGCCTAAAGATTTTGATATATGGACAAGTGGATATATGTACACCAAGTTGAGACAAACCTTGGTGACGTTAATATCCATTATCAAGATTCAAACATATCAAACAAGAAGTTCCCAAATTCATACTAGTAGCATAGGATCTTTTGATTATGCCAAATGGAACCCCAATCACACACAAGGAACTTAGCTGCCCCAATCATATTATCAAGAGAAAAGCACAAATAGAAATCAATAGAAATAAACATCATGATCCATCATTGCTCTCTAATCACCTGTGGATATCATCAAGTAGCATATGAACATGACATAAGATAAATTAGATAAAAATATAAGACTTAAAACTAGACCAAAACAAGTCAATACCCATTTAGATCTTCGTTGTCTACTAGTAAGCATGTTTCTTTGATATGATTCAAAAGATTATGTTTGATTTAAGGAGTGAAACATCTCGTTGATAATGCAACAAACTAAAAGATAAATGATTTTTAATAAATATGGGTAACATTGATAGATATGTAAGCAATTGATTAGCCATGTTGAAAGCTAGTTTGGTAGTTTCATCTATTATTCCATGATTTTTAAGATTGTTTTTCTATAGGATATTATGATTGTGTCTAATCAAAGTGTTGTCCTTGACAAAGGATAATTTATTATAGAATGTATATTGTGAATAGTTTATTATGGAATACAAATTGTGATGGGTGATAGTGATAGTATCCTCTAATTTCATGTCAAAGATCCTTCTAAAATATAGGTCAAGGATTTCCCCCAGTCAAGTATAGGACCATTTATTATGAAAGGGATGAGTATGGTAAGTGGATGACACTAAATGTAAATCATTCTCAAGCCATGAGAGGGGTGAGAAAGCTTATTATGAAGGATCCTGTGCTCATTTTATTATGAATGGAATCTAATAGAATAATGATACATGGAAGAGTGGCAACCAACTACACACAACACCTGTTTTCCTAGTTTTCACCATGGTACTTGTCCAAAGTGCCACCGAAATGGTTTTCACTATAGGATAGGTTATTTCTCTTTACTTTTTATCTTTTCTATTTTTCTATTTTTTCAATTTTTTGGTGGGATCTCTTAAAGTCATGTATAGTACTTTCGAAGGTGCATGCTATTGATAGGATCGGGTAGCAATTCACCTTCAAGAGTAGATAGTTGATAAGCATTGGATCCATATGTTGCAATGATGATGTAGGGACCCAACTAGTTAGGTTCAAACTTTCATGGTTTTTCCCTTTCTAGTTGATTCTTAGGGTTCTCTTTTAGGACTCGATCACCGATGTCAAACTATCAAACTATGACCCTTTTTTAATAGCTACATCAGAGATAATTATAATATGCCTATAAATGGACTAATGCAGTTTATATTATTTCATTTAATAGCTCTAGCTCATATAGTCTGGAAATTTGGTAATCTTCATCATCAATGAATTGTTGCATAGAAACTCTCAATGACGGTAACTCAACCTCGATCAGAAGGATAGCTCAAAGGAAAAGATAAGGAAATAGGGTGTAGCACCAATAGGAGTATGAATTATCGTACAAAAAGACCATAAGGATGGATTTAGTTGAATATGCTAGTCTCAACCACTATCATTGGCAGTATTTTTAAGGATTTTTATGATGGTTGTATTTGATTCCTTTGCTTGACCATTATCCTGAGGATAATACATAGTGGAAAAGTGATGTTGTATATGGCAGTTCTCACATAATTCTTGGAAATCTTGGTTTTTAAATGGACGGTCATTATCTGTTACTATAGACAAGGGAGTTCACCATACTGGCATATGATGTAGTTCAGGATAAATTTTGCAATTTGCTTACCAGTGATGTAGGTCATAGGAATGGCTTCAATCTATTTGGTAAATTATTGATTTTCAGTAATGATGAATTTGTGGCATTAGAAGATGTAAGGTTTATCTTTCTAATAAGGTCAAGTCTCATTAAGAGAAGGGCCATGGTGATGTACTCAGGTGTAGTCCCTATGTTGGTGCTTGTATGAGATCTCCATGTATCTAACACTGTTGATTTTTCTTCACAAAGTGGTATGCATCACATTCCATGGTCGTTCAATAGTATCTAGTCTGCATGATCTTCTTAGCTAGGGTTGGACCACTAGAATGAGCTCCACATATACTATCATGTACCTTGTGTAAATTTTTTTGGGATTCTTTTGTGTTAAGAAATCTAAGAAGAATACTATCTAAACTACGGCAGTAAAGGGTATCAACGATGATAACATATTTAGAGTATTATCAGGTAAAGGTTTTTCTTTAATTATTGGACAATTCAAGAGGAAGTATTTGATCATGTAGGTAATTGCATATGTCTTTGTACCAAGGAGAATTAGGACCAACAATTTTTCACATGAGCTCAGATTCAAGGACATCGAATGCAGGGATCAAAATTTGGTCCACTCAGAACTCATATTGATGCACATTGTTAGGTATGTCCAAGAGAGATATTATAATATCCATTGCATTTGTGGCTTTCTTCTAGACCTATGGAATATACTCAAATATGATTTCATCAAAGTACTCTTTAAAATTGTCAACCATTTTCTTGTAAGGCACTTCTCATCTTTTGTTTCATATTCATCATTAACCTGTCGGACAACCAACGGTGAATCATCGTAGACATGTAGGTGCTTGATTTTCCATTTTATAGCTTCTCTAAGACTTGTTAGCAAAGCTTCATACTCAACAATGTTATTAGTGCAAGGAAATTATTCTATACTTTAAGACTTAGGGATGGTATCCCCTTGTGGTGTTATGAAGAGAACTACGCTCAAACCATGGTGGGTGTAGGATCAGTCAAAGTATAGCTTCCATTTTATAGATGTATATAGTGTGAAAATTGCTTTGTTGGAGAATTTTGATACAAGAGGTTGAAATGTAGGAGTAGGAGCATCACCTAGTTGATTTGCTATTATTTATCCATTTATTGCTTTCCTTTCTATATACTCCATATCAAACTCACTGAGGAGCATTACCCATTTCACCAATCTACTTGTTATATTTTCCTTACTAAATACTTTAGAGGATCTATATTTTCTATCAGGTTAGTCTGAAGATTCAACATATAATGTTAGGGTATTTGTGTTGCAAAGACTACAACAAGATAGGCACGCTCAATAGGAGAGTAGTTGAGCTTATACCCCACAAGTGTACGAATGATGTATTATATTTCTCTATCCTTACCATTTTCGTCATTTTGTGCTAATAGAGCTCCTAGTGCCAATGATGTAGCTAATACATATAGGATAAGTGGTTTCAATCAATAGGTGGAATCAATACTAGTGGCGACAACAGGTAATCCTTGATTTGTTGAAAGGCCTTGTGATAGTTGTCAATCCATTTTCATGGATTGTCCTTTTAAAGAAGATATTGGAAAGGATGACACTTGTTTGCTAGTCATGTAATGAATCTTCAAATTGACTATAATTTTCCTTGTAGACTTCTCAGTTGTGTCAAATTGGAAGGTGGAGGCATGTCGATGATAGTTTTCACCTTTGTAGGATCAACTTCGATGCTTCTATGAGAAACAATGTATCCAAGGAGCTTCTTGTAAGTTACTCCAAAGATACATTTTTCGTATTCAATTTGACTTTACACTCTTCCAACCTAGTGAAGATCTTATCTAACACATCCAAATGATAATCTCTTGTAAGATATTTTTCCAAAAAATCATTGACATAGTCTTCCATCAGTGTGTGCATCATGTCATGAAAGATTGTAGTCATAGCCCTCTAATAGGTAGCTCTAGTGTTTTTAAGGAAAAAGGGCATGGCATTCCAACAGTGGGCACCTAATGGGTAGGTATAAGCTATCTTATGTTGATCCTCAAGTGCAATTTTTATCTGATTGTAACTAGAGAAGTTTTCCATTAGTGACAACATCGCATACCCTATCATGAGATCTATTATCATGTCTATGTTAGGTAGAGGGAAGTTGTCTTTCATAAAATATTTGTCAAGGTCCCTAAATTTTATGTCTATGAGGATTCCTCCAGTGGTTTTAGTAACAAGTACCAAATTTGAGATCCATTCTGCATAGTCTATTGGTCTGATAAAACCAACATCTAACAATTTCTTCAATTCAGCCTTGACTAGTAAAGTGATTTGTGGGTGCATCTTCCTTAGATTTTGTTTGGATGGTTTTGCATTAGGTAGAAGAGGAAAATAGTGAAGGACTAACTCTAGGTCTAGTCCAAGCATGTCAATGTAAGATCATGTGAAGTTTATTTAAAGTTTGAAGAAAAATTCAATGAAACCCAACTTCTTTGTATCTGTTAAGGATGCTCCAAAGTGTATGATATTTGGATTCTTAGGTGTATTGATGTTGACTTATTCTAAATTATCCCCTAATAGTGGGGATTTCTCTTGAATTGTGTGGATTAGGTCCAACCTTCCATCCTTAGGTGCCTCAAAGAGATTTTCACCCTCAGATACATCCTTTATCTTTTCTTTATCTATGTCTAAAGGTGCCCTTTGGTTTTCACCTAAAGACTTGTTCTTTTTTGTTTATCATTATTACAATTGGAAGGCAGAAAAACTCCCCAAATTGTGTAATAGTGTTGAGTTCTATAGTGAAAGCAACCTTGTGATCCCCTCAAGGTATGCCCTCTTGAAGTCCCATGAACTCAACGATTGCTTCATCATTTTTGAATATGTGCAAACTCGACAACTTCAGAAATGTTAGAGGCTTTCCTCGAAGATACCTTAGTACAAGGAGCATTCACTTTTAGTGTTTTCTACCCTATCCCTTTGTTCTTCAACTATTTTCTCATCAATATAGGTTATTTCATCCCTTATTTTAATGCTCCTAGTCCACTTTGACCATCATAGCCTTTATTTTTCATGATGTCAAAGCCTTTGCTATACTTTTCAATATGTAATTTAGTATGTATTTTATCCTCTTCATAGCTGTAAATCCATTTAGAGAACTCTTCATCAATAGATTATTTTCCTAGCTTGCCCCACTTAGTGAAGTTTTTATGAGTGTAATACTAAAATTTTACTTTGGGATTCTTCTTGATATTGTGGCTTACTATAGTGTTTTGGTGCAACTCGAAGCTTACCTATGTAGAATAGGTTTTCAATGTTATACTCTCCACATCCGTTGTCATGGATCTGGACCTTGCTTTCAGGGAATGTTTAGGGGTACCCTTCAAAATGCTACAGTATTGGAATGGATCAGGGTCACCAAAAATAGTAATCTCAATGCCATTATATGGAAATTTCATACACTAGTGATAAGTTGAAGGAACGGCCTTCATGGCATGAATCCATGGGAATTTGAGGAGAAGGTTATAAGGCAATTCTAGGTCAAGAACCTGAAACACCATGTCTTGAAAATCAAGACCCACTCTGATTAGGACAATAATGACCTTTGAAGAGTGCTCTACATCATCATATGCTTGTATCACAATCCTTTTTGAATTGTCTATACAAGCTTTAGAGAATCTCATGGTAGTAACCAATTTTAGTGTATAGATGTCCAGTCTTGCTCCACCATATATCAAAACTCGTTGGATTTTATGTTTGTTGATGTAATCTTCTAGATGTAAGGGTTCATTGTGATTGGGTTTTTTTGAAATACAATCATGTTTTGTGAATTTTATGTGGTGGGTGGTAGCTAAGAACCCTACCATGGCCTAAAAATTGATTTATGTTTAGGTTAGTTGGAACCAAAGAATCTTGTAATGCTTTATCTAGGATTGCCTTATGCTCTAGAGAGATGTACAGTAATTTGAGAATTGACATTTAAGTAGGGGTTTTCTCTAGATGATCTATTAGTTTATAATCATGTGTCAATTGTGACTTAGAAGGGGCTCTTCATAGAGTCACCTTCAATCGTCGGGTAGTAACTGCACACTTCATATTTTTGTTCTTTATGGTGATGGTGAATACATTATTATCAGATGGTCGGATATTGTTAACCGTGTACTCGTAAGCAACACTAGTGTAATTAGCTTGGTCCTTACCACTTTTTCCTTAATTGGAAGCTTTCCCCAATCCATGATTATGCAAGGGATCTTTAAAGATTATGTGATAGGTGTTCAAGGATCCTGTTTGGTTGTCAATTTGTATGTCTCCTTGCTCTATATCATCTTGGATAATATTTTTCAGTTTAAAGCATGCAATGGTTTTATGTCATTTCATTTTATGGTACTCACAAAATTCATTGTCATTCCACCAAGACAACTTAAATGATCCCGGTTCATAATGTCTTATTTTTTGGTAATTGAATGACTTTATTTTGTAGCAAATTCTTTAAAATGGACTCAATAGGTTCCCCTAAGGGCATGTACTTTCATCGCAACTAGGTAGTCCTTGGAGGACCAAGTTGCGTTGTGTTCTGAACCACATTGGTTGTTTGTTCATGCTTATGTGGTGGGTTACTGGTGTTTGTCATTGTAGATAATTTTAGACTTATCATAGGGTGAGCTTTGTTAACAACCTTAGCATCTACTACACTATTATTTGTCACATTTTTATTATGTGACCAAAATTTGTTCTTGTCATTTGAACTATTTGGATAAGTAAAAAATTTGACTATCTCTTTCCCAAAAAGGGCTTTTTCGATGGAAAGACCTTTTTTAATGACCTCCTTGAATGTGTTTGAGCAGTGGACTTGTGGATGAAACATCACCTCCTTATTAATATTTTCCATGAATATATGTACTAGTTGCTTCTCTTCTATGTGGCATGGACACTTACTAGCAAGGATTCTCTGGCTTTGTAAGAATGAAGAGAATGTTTCACCATCCTTTTTTTTTTGTTACATAAATGGATTATGTTTATGTCATTTGAAATGTTATACAAGAAGTGTGTTCTAAATTTTTCCATCAATTTGCTCCATGTTATTATGCCTAGAGGTAGGTGTGCAAACCAATCAAGGACTTGACCTCCAGGAATTCATGGGAAAAGTCTCATTAAGTATGTGTGATCATAAGTTATGTCTAAGGAGGCCATATGAAATTCTCTCACATGTTCGAAAGGATCTCCCTTCCCTTTATATTTGTAATATTTTGGTATGATGAAGTCTTTTAGAAATGGAGGCATGTAAATGCTCTTAACGAATGGGTAAGGACATAAGTCCTCCACCAAGTATGTTTTCTTGTTTCTAAATACCTGCATAGTTGACATTTGATATTATAGGGTTTGTATTTTTTAAGCTAAAAGATCAGTAGGCGATGATGTTGTAGGAGTTGTGTTGGATTACAAATACTATGTCAAACCCTATGAAGGGTTTACAAATGGGTTAGTATTTTGATAATGTGACATGGAAGTGTAACCATGCATGTTTTGATTAGTTGTATTGAAGTGATGTTGTTGCATAGGTGGGTGTTTTGTTGAAAGTGTGTTGTGAAAGTGGGATTAGGATTAAATTGTGTGTTTATATTTTGATTTATCCCAAAAAAATATCTTGTTTGTGCTAGCAAGATGTTTGTGTTATATGAAGTGAACATTGTGTTCACTTGCGACCCCAAAAATGAAGGGTTTATCCTTCCAGTTTTACTAGGTGTTTTTTGATGAGTGAAATTCTAAGTTTCAAGTGTAGTATTACTTTGTTGTGTTGCAATCTAAGAAGTGGAAGAAAATGGGTTTGCTATTTGTTTTTTGAATGTGGGAGTTGGTGGGATGTTAACAGTTGTTGTGTTGTGTGAATTTTGACAAGGCGGTAAACTTGTGTTCAACTGTGATGATATGGTGTTAGTTGAATCATTTGTGGTGTTAATAGTACCTTGTCCTTGACGTAAAAATTTTGGTGATTCCCCTATGATAGTGGAGATGTTGAAGTCAGTAGGAAGCTGAGATCCATTCTGTGCAAGTGTGAAGAAATATTTGTTAGGGTTGACAGCTATTAGTTCATCCATGATTCACAAAATCCTAGGATCTTGAAGCATTGTCTATTTTTTATAGCGTTAATTGTTGTTCCACTTTATGTAAGGTATAACCATCAAAAGGAGGTACAATTTGTGATTGTGGGGTTATTTTTGTTGAACACTCAAAATACTGAGAGGGGGGTGAATCAATATTCTCTTAAACCACTTAAACATTTAAACATCTATTTGAAACATTGTACTCAATTTGCAGTAAGGAAAGAAACCATGAAAGTAATCATCAAAGCACATGACACATGAAAACTATATTTTTACATAGAAAACCGAAAAAGGGTAAAAAACACTGAGAATTAGCTCACAATATATTATAACTAGTCATAACATATTACAGAATGGCTCACTACCTTTTGGACTCACTATTTGAAGGACTCATTTTCTATAGAATAAGAAAAATAGAAAAGAGGGGTAGCTCACTACCAGTATTTGAACTAATAATAATGCATCTACAATATGCAAGAGATATAGTTCCACTGGAGCTCAATATACTAAATCAACACACTTCATACTACACTACTTTCACACTCTACTCTCCTTTACATTTGCATGCTCTACTTAGGAATTTACATCACAAATTTTCTACAGTACATCTCACACTTCTACAACATTGAAATAAACTTATATTTATATGCATTGCACTCACAAACACCTGCAACATCAATTAGGTCGGCCTAGTTAGATGTACCATCCATAACATAACTCTTCAGCTCAAGAATCAAACACACACACTTTGCACCCTAATTCAAAACTTGTAACACATCCAAATAGGTCAGAGAGGACCCACAATAACTCTATAAGACTAACGAACACTTCCTTTAACTCTACATGACCCCAAACTTATTAGGTTGGTTTCGTTGATGGAGTAAAACTAAAATACACCAACTAGTCATCCACAAACTGATATGCAGACCTCCAAAACACATGCCACTTGGACTACACATCCTTTTGAAACCTATAAACACTCCCATAAATCCACATAACCAAATATTATTCTATGGTGCAATGCAGACCAATCCAAACAGGCACTATGTTCTAATTATACTATTACTAACAAACCGGATATCTTGTCAACCATAAATTTTGCACTAGAAGACATAAAGACATGAAACTTTGGATTTAAGGTCCTCAAACATGTACCAAAATTATATTAAAAAAAAAAAAAAAACCTCAAGGTGAACCAATGTGGACCAAAAAATTGATGCTCTATACACTGAAAACTATGTTTTGGACTTAGTTAAATATTCAACATATCTAGTTTGCACTGGAGTAAAAACCTTTGCATCTCTATGCTAGACTACCATATCCATGCTCACTCATGCTTCACCAACCAATTGCACCTCAATGTATACTTCCATCCAAAACACAATTTTGGAATCAATGACAACACTATATAAGCTCATGCTCATCTTGCTAACAACCATACCAATGACAATCTCCTCAAACTTCTAACAATCTCCCCCTTTGTCATTGATGGCAACATGCATCAACTCTTCTCCAAATTTTCTCCCCCTTTGACATCAAGGGTAAAGGAAACACACATATTTTCTATTTTATGCTCCCCTTTTGACATCATTTACATATACTTTCTATTCTCTTCCCTTCTCCCCCCTTCATGATTTTACCTGACTTACTCACATACCCCCCCTAACAGTGTTATCCATCAAAACTAATCAAAATTTTCACCGGTATACTATCCACTATCTTCCACATATATACAATGG
This sequence comes from Sequoia sempervirens, assembly GCA_007258455.2. NCBI lineage: Eukaryota > Viridiplantae > Streptophyta > Pinopsida > Cupressales > Cupressaceae > Sequoia > Sequoia sempervirens. Next base: position 38,321,699 of record VDFB02379711.1, on the reverse strand, counting down.
AATTTTAAATGTATAAATAGAAAATAATATACATAAATCAATTGGAAGAAGTGTATGAAACCTGTAATTTTGTAAGGTGTGTCTGCTAGACCTTTTTGTTATTGTCCCAAACTTTCTTAGCTAGCCCAAGCATGCAGTTCTAAGCCTCAAAATCCATGAGGATTTATTTACCTTAATTTTTGGTATTAGGTATTGGATTCAACTTTATTTCCTTCTCTACATTATTCAGAGCACTAGATATAGGTGTGAACTTGGAATTCACCAGGTCTCTGAGCTGTCCAAACTACACTATAATCTTTTCTTTTTGTTCTTGTAGTTGGAAGAATTGTTTGTACAAATTGTTAATAGCTAATCTTCTGCTTCCATTTGCATCATTTACAAGGCCATAGGCATCGTATGCCTTATCAATTTGGGCCTCAATAGAATCCATCTCACCCTTTATGTTCTTTGTTGAACTAGGCCACTTCAGGCAAAACTAAAATAGATCCTTGACCTCTTCAATACAATTACGTGCATCCTTAAGGTTACTTTGCATTTTGTCATATGTAGTGGCACATTTATCAATGATATCCACCTACCTTTTTCTCATTCACTTTCTTTCTCACTTCCTTCTCCAGTTTCTCCTTAAGGCCACTAGAATACTCTTTGAAAGAATCAAGCAATAGTTTTGGGTTCTACACATCGGATAAAGAATTATCAATACTGATACTAAGAAAACTCTCCTGCAACACCTTCACTACCTCATCTATCAACTCCACACTCTTCTAATGTGTTTTTAAGATCTCCTTTCTAGCGGAGGCATGAAATGCATCACCTTGTTGTAATTTGTGGAGGGGGGACATCTTTTTCATATCTACTTGACCATGTTGCATCAAAATTTATAAATATGCAAAAATAGTTGGTTGGAACTAGAGTTGCATGCTCAATAAGCTCTTCAAGGAATCTCCAAAGGTTCTAAAAGATTCACCAATCATTTTCACATCTTCTTCAACTCTCTTATCCTTGAATTTTTCCTTGGCACTAATGTTATCATATGATTTTTCATCTTTCTTGTCCTTATCAACAATACTAGACACATTCTTAGTCTTCTTTTCATCTTTAACTGATTTATCATTATTATCCCAAGGAGGAAGATTTTATGTATTCTATGCCTCATATAACTCCAAGTTGTCTTGTACAACCTCTTCTTCCTACTCTACATTCTTCTTTTTGTCTGGAGGTGGTGTGTTATGCTTTGCTTGTGTATCCTCCTTTTGTATTTCACTATCCTTTTTAGCAGTATTCTCTTTCACCTAAGGAGTATCATCAATATTCACATCTTTTTTACATCCTCCTCAGTTGCATGCTCATGTTGAGCATATTCTGGTACATTCACTTCAAGAAAAGAGCCATCAACATTCATTTCATTATTTGGATTCATACCTAACTCCTTTTCCAGATTTGCAATCTTCTCAGTAGTCTCATTCCTTAGCATCTTTGTATCATCTTCATCTTTTCTCATAATTATGGTGACCGTTTACTTGGTTCAAAACTATTTATTGTATAATTGAGTTAATTTTTCTTTACCCTCATCGGAAAAAAAAAAAAAACTTTCTCTAAAACAAAAGTTCTCAATTTTTCATCTTCATGTATTGCCTCTTCTCTTCTTAGATATAATGCACTTTTGAGATCCTCAGGCAATTGGCCTTCAATATCTTTCATTCCAACATTAAATGTTACTATGTATCTAACTATTGTCTCTTCAATTGTTGACTTATCAGTATTATCCACAGTGGGATACAAGGGAGCAGTTTGTTCTAACATTTCATGCTCAACTATAACATTAAAAAATGCATATTATCTTAGAGGACCATGTTTTCTTACCAAAGGGTTCTTCTCCTTCCTCTTCTTGACTTCTGAAGTATTCTCTCCTTTTGTAGACTCGGTTTTCTTTTCCCTTACAAAAATTTTAAATTTATTTTTGTCCTTTTCTACCTCTACATCACTATCATAGTCCACAATGTCTATTTTGGATTTCTTTGTGCTAGTCTCTTCTTGAGTGACACCAGATTTTCTCTTTCTAATTAGTGGTTTTCTTCCTCTTCTTCCTCTATATCAAAACTTACATATCTTTCTCTTGTTTATTTTTCTTTCACTTTCCTCTTCTATGGGGCACTTCGTTACTTTATCAGAGCAATCTTTTCTTTCATAGGCATATTCTACTATTTAACCAAAGTACTGGTTGACTCCTTTCTCTTTGTTCCACTAGAAAAAGGTTTAGTCCTAGAGGACTTGGGGGAAATTGGAGAATGGATAGTTGTTTTACTAGATCTTCTTGTGTTGGGGGAACCTTCCAGAGGACTGGAAATGTTTTTAGCTTTCTCCACAAAGTCCTTAGGAAGTCCCATCATCTCTGCAGCCCGTGTAGTCATCTTCTGAAAATTTTTGTTGATCTCCTTCTTGTGCTCCATATGTACTTCCATATACTTTTCCTCATAGGTTTCATATCTTCCCTCAGTTGTATCTCTAGGAATACTAATAATATGGTCATCCAGACCAACAATTACATCCTTAGCAACTTCATATCCCATTTCAAGGATCTACATAGTTTTAGGATCAACAACCTCCATCATGTATCAGTCATTACTCACCACAAAAATAATATCATTTTTATACTTCACCACACTCTTCAAAATCATTTCTTTGGATTGCATTTTCTCTTGGTCAATTTTGAAGAATCTGCATAATGCTTTCTTTTGTGTCTTCATCACCTAATCTCATCAGGCGATCTCTAATCTGAGTAGCCACCGGTCTTTCCTTCAACCACACTATGTTCCTATTTTTGGGAACCTCGTTAAGAAATTAAAATAGTAAACAAATGATCAAGGTACCAAACTTGAAGGGATATCGGGAGTCCTCAGTCTTCTGTAAATTAGATCCAAGAGTTGTTCCCTTAACAACTCACACAAATCATAATTAGCACCTTTATTTACTATCTCATATGCAATATTGATGGCAGTAGTAGAAACAAAGTTATATATGTTTGTAAAGTGTATCTTTTACGCTATCATCATTGATGTGTATTTCACTACAAGGTCTTTAATGTCTTTGATAGTCATGGCTCTCTTGTCATATTTTTCACATGTTAAAACCATCACCATTTCATTCTTTGCCAATTTGAGTGTCAAAAGGGGTCTTGTTGAATATAATCCTATTACAACCCTAATATCCTCCTTATTAATTATATGTGAAATATGCAACCACATAAACCTATCATGAATCCTACTCAATATGTATCTAATCCACACATCCACATAGCAAAAGATAGGGAAATTGTTCTAAATGTCAAGCTTCTTCTCTGTCAATCTCTCAAACTCAGTTTTCAATTCAAATTGGTCTCTGGTGAGTTCATTAACCCACACATCACCCAACTTTCAATGATTGTACTCCTCCAACTTAGCATGTATGCAAATCCTTACATCTTCTATATGCATCACTCCATATGGAATACTCGAAAATGCACCATTCGGGTCCATCATCATTGACTTATCAAGGTGCCTTTTAAATTTAGGTTGAGGATGATCTACAACCTTAACAACTTGTGGATTACAAATCTTGCAACAATTTGAAATGCTTCTAAAACTAGGGAAAATTAGAAATTTGTAAATACCTTTCAAAACTCTATTGACAAGGGTTTTGTGCATGAAAATTCTAAAACACTTCACTTCACTCTATCATTGCTCTTCTCTCCTCAAATGCTCATTTGCAAATGACTTACATCAAATCTAAACACTTATAAACCATTTTGGAATGACCTAATTCTCATTCAATGCATTGATTTTAAGTTAGGAAAAAAGCTAATAAACCCTAACTGTGATAACACAATCACCTTCAAACTCTCCAAAAATCTTCATAATAAAAGATTTTCCATAGGTGTTCTCACCAATAGTTCAAGCATATCAACATACACCTTATATCAATGTGTTTAAGGCATAAACACCATATCTTTGGTAGGATCTTAAAGATCTTGTGAAGCGTTTTTGCCTTGATCGTTTTGATTTTTGGATTGTTTAATGTTTTCAGTTTCGGATGTGCCCATGCTCAAGTAGAGTTATCGGAAAGGTGTACAATGCACCAAGTGGTGGCTACGCAACTTTCATTTTTCACCTTCCTTTTAGGAGGGAGTCAGGACACATGTTGGCTAGTCGAAGATTTTCTAAGGAGCTATATTCATGAGCTCAAAGTTTTTGCCTGTTTGACACATTATCTCTTCATTGTGGGCGGATTGCACTTCTTATGAAGTGATATCTTTTGGGATTTTGTTGGAGCTTGCTGGCCTTTTTCCTTTTCTTAGTTTTTGAGATGGAATCTTTGAGTTAGTGCCTTTCGGTGATGTGATAGGTCAACTAGACATTTTTTCCAAGCTTTGTTTCTAGGATTTGATCATTTATAGGGCTCTATCTTTGCTAAATATCTAAAAAGAATTAATGCAGCAACTGAGAATTGATGAGAAAAGATCATTGTGACCTAACCAAGGATCTATGATCATATCATGTGCTATCAAAATCCAACACCTGGAAGTGATTACTTTTGTATTGTGGCTGCATTTTATTCTTTCTATAGCTATAAAAGAGAGGCATCAATAGTTGAAAGGGTTGGATTCCAAGTTTCAGTCTCCTTTGTCAAGAAAAATTTTCTTTAGTTTTCTTAGGATATTGAACTATTTTCAGAAGTTAAGTTGCAGAATTACTTTTCTTTTTCATGTTATATCTTTTAAGGCTTAAACTATTGTGAGATTGGCATCTGACCTCTATTTTAAATTTCATTTGATATTTAAAGCACAAATTATTGAGAGGAAATATTTGAGATTGTGCATGTAAGGACTTTATCAAACTTTCTTTCTTTATATTTTCATTATGAATGAAACACTGTGTCTTGCAAGCTGAATTCAAATGGTTTAAGTAGTTGATTTACATGTTGTATGCTCATATAATAGAATAATAACTTGTGAAAACTATATTATGTCATTGGACTTCTCTGTTTTTCTAAAAGGTCATTTTTTATTATATTATGTTGTATTAGGAGGAAGAGTTTGTGCAATTTTTGAATGTTTTTCTTGTTACCCTTAGAAATATTTATGTTTGATTGAACCTTAATGAACACTGCCTATGGAAAGATTTGAAATTCTGCATTGTGCTTTTTGTTAGCGTTTGTCATTCGTTCTCTTTCCAACAATGTTCAGGGTTGTGGCGTTTTGTGTCTAATTATATCAATCATAGGAATGGTTGGATTTTGAATGTTGTAAAAGCGTTGGCGCATTGCCATTTTTATATTTTAAATGTACATATCCTTCTACCCTTTTCTCCAAACCCCAAAGAAGAGCTGACTTTCTATAAAAATCCTGAAGGTATTCAGTGAGGCACAAATTGGTCCCCCACTCACTGAATTTCCCATAAGACTGTCGGAGAGGCGTAAGCTTTGATGATCAATAGATCTTATGTTCAAACTCCCCTTGAGCCAAATATCTTAGTTTCTAGAGGAAACATCTACACCAGAGGCTAGAATAGACTCATTCTTAACCTCATTCTCCTCTTTCTTTTTCCATATATTGTTCATCTATTTCTTCATCTTTACTGGATCAGCCTTTTTCATTGGATCATTCTTCTTTATCGGATCAACCTTTACATTTTTGCTTCTACAAAACTTAGAAATGTGTCCTAGCTTATTGCATTTGTATATTTGAAATTTTGAACAAGCTTACTTCCACCTATT
>VDFB02379711.1:38257087-38315848 GCA_007258455.2 Sequoia sempervirens | reverse complement strand
ATGGTTAGTAGATATATTTGATGAGACATAGTTAATGATATGAATTTTGGGAAAATGGATTAAATTATTACTGTTTTATTAAGTTTCAATTTAAGTCTTGAATACAATTAATGGTTTAGGAAAAAAAATACTAAGGTAGTGGAGTGAATATTTATTTGTGAGTTAGGTATTAGCTAATGCATTATCTTTTCATTATGAACCAAAGTTAGATCAAGATAAGTATTTAATGAGTTAAATGATTTAGATCAAATGTTAAAGAACTTAGATTTTCTTTCCTCTGTGAACAAATTTAGAAAGTAGGTATTAGTAAATTTATATTCATTTAATAGAACTTTCTATGTGAAATATTTAATTAAGATAGGAGCATTATAGCATTATGCTTAAGTTAAGATTTTAATATCAAGGTTTCATATTTTCTTGATAGAGAGGATTGCTTTGTTAATGATTTAGTTAGATATATGTGAGAAAAATAAAATAGCTCTATTTATTTATTTTGAGTTAAATGAGTATTTTAGAAAGAGTAAATAAATTAAATTATATATATTACCTATAGTTGTATGTTATTATTTCAATATTTAAAAGTTAATAATGTAAATAGGCTTATGTTGAAATTGGGAAATGTTATTGGTTATAATAGTTAAAATTGATCTATTTGTAGTTAGATATTTGAAAAGATTTGTTTAAATTAAGTAGATTAGTAAATGGAAAAGCTATTTAGATGAGGTATTCCACTTTATAATAGATTAACTTATGATGATTAAAACTAAATTAGTAAGGAAATGATAGCTTAGTTCTTAATTTTATTTATATAATATCCATATAGTGGATTAAGCAATATTTAGAAGAATGTTGTTACACAAAGGTAATATCAATAGCTTAAGCATGTATTTATCATAGTTTTAATTTGGTTTATGTTAACCTTGGATGTCAAGGATTATTCCTTATTCCAATATTACGTAGTTTTCTTTTAATGTCTTATGAGTCGCCAATGTGCTCACGGTCATGATTCATTGATTGTTTGTACCTTATTAATTAGTTGTAATGCTTGAATAATTGCTCACATTGTATAAGTATCTGATTAGCGGAAGTGAGAATATTTTGATTAGTTGTTTGTGTTGATTTATTGGGTTGTCACTTGAATTGAGTGGTAAATCGGTTTATTGCTATTGTTGTCATGGTCGTTGATTTTATTTAAGTTGTTTATTGTCAAATTGTAAGTTTGTTGAGTAATTAGTGGTTGGGTATCGTGTGAGGAGAAAATTAAGTTCTCCCTTGGATGCCCAGTTGGTTGCTTTTGATTTTGAGTTGATTTTCGAATTAAAAGTTGATATTGATTATTATGGAATGAAAATAGTTCTTGAGATCTTATTATTATTGACATTTATTTGATGGAGAAACCTTGTGTTAGCATATTAAGATTCTTCCACAGGTTAGAGGGGACATGGTTTCTTCTTGCAAGAGTTGGTATGGGGGCCGGTGACCTAGGAGGATCAACTTAGGTAACCCATATCAAGCCTAATGTATTTATTTGATTTTTATGTTGTTTCATCTGGAAGTGGGTGGTTTTATGATTCTGTTACTTTGATGATGGTTGACCTTTACACTTGGTTTGTGTTTATGTAGCTTGAGCCTTGCACTTGAATATGGTTTTCATTACTCTAAAGTTCATTCTAGTGTGAGATGGTGCATGCCTCACCTAATGTAGTTATTTGTTGGATCCGGTTTCTTGTGCAAGTTGGCGTGCCATTTGTGATTTTGAGCTATCATTGTTGGTTGGGGGATTGGCTCACAATGGGTGTCTGGTGTCCAAAGTGGCTAGTCCAGGGTAACCCTTGTGAGTTTAATCAAGTGATAACTTAATTAATTAATTAATTAGGGGGTTTGGGTAGTATCTCACATTAATCCAAATAATGTAACCTCACTCATGGGACCAAGTGCTCGTTTAGGCTTGGGATGAGTGGGAATGCCTAGAATGGAAAGATCAAATGCCTTGCCTCTACATAGTAATTTTGCAAGGTATGTTGATCCCGCATAGTGGCACGCGGGTCCGACGGCCAGTAGAGGTGGCCAAGGTGATCCAGTAGCCTAGGAAGGTTACACCAGGGTAACCCATAGCACCTATGTGATGACACTCCACCCTTTGACAACCTTGTATGCTATTGTTTCCCCTCTTGTTGTTCTTGAGCCTCTGGAAGTGGATGTTGTCATATGTTTGTTGATGCTTTGTTATGTTGTGTTGGTATTTCATATGTTAGATTACATCTTGTGTTGGTTATTTCTTGTGCTGGAGGTTTCCTTAAATGTTATTGTTGTTTCTTGTTGTAATCCTTGTTTCATTGATGGTTATCATTGTGGGTCTTTCTTGGCATCTCCTAGCACGGGGGATGGGCCTTCGGGTCCACGTGGTCGGGTGGAATGTGCTATGCACCCCATTGGGTCCCCAACCATTAATTGAGTTGTGTAGAGTTGTACCTATTACACTAACTCCTGAGATGTACCAGAGTTGGATCTTGCTATGGAACTTTGTATTTGTAGGTTTTAGATATATTCATCTATGTTATTGTACTATTCCCAATTCATGATGGGAAGCAACATTGTATTAATGTAATCTTTGTGCAATGTATCTTCATGTTATAAATGTATTGTCCATATTCCTATCTTATGGATACTAGTGTATGCTGATCTTTTATGTAATGTAAAGATCTTGTTTCAAAAAGTAATGCAATCATGTAACCCCAGGTGACTTTTTTATTTGTTGTAAATGTATAGTTTCATCCCAAGTGTTGTATGTTAATAGTATGTTGCATGTCAGTTTTTTTTTTTTAAAAAATTGTGCCATAAATGTTAGATGTATTAGTATCATTTGGGGTTGTGTGGTGGGGCGTTACAACTTCTTCACTACAAGTTAAATAACCTCCACTAGTACAAGCTTCCCCTTTTTTCCTCTCTCCTGTGGAAGGGTAATGTGGACCCCCTTCTAGAGAGGCAAGAGAGTTAGGAATGAATTCCACATCCTCATTTGACTCATCCTCTTTCTCTAAAATCAATTTCCTTTTCTTGACCTTTTTGATGACTAGTTCATCTTCGGAGGTCGTATCATACCCTTCAGCAGGTTTGGGTTGTTTATCCTTCGGGGTGACCATAGGTTTGGGAACCTCAAAATTCTTTGGATAATCATAGATAAGGAGAATTAACCCAACATGCAATACAGGATTTTTTGGATTCTTCTTGTGATCCTTTATACCAGAGTCAAGAGACATAAGAAGATAAAATGGGAAAGAAACCCTCCTCTTAAGTCGGAAGTGGTTAAGTAGAATGAAATGATATGCATTCAGCACCAAAAAATGGCCTTCTAGGGTAATATAGCGCATTAATTCCTCCACTACATCCCCCCATAAATCCTTAAGGGAACTTTGTTGATATCTGCCACTCTTAGCAGCCTTTAAATCTTTCTCTTCATTATCTTTGAAAAAAATAATGCATTAATGTTGGTCTATATCGGCTCTCCACTTTATAGTGAGCCTTATGTTGCCAATTTCTCACTCAATAAGTATATTTCTAAGGTATTTTTTACCATTACCAATAACAAATCTCTAGGATTTTATGGTTTCTCCTATGATATTCTACAAAGCCTTCTAGGATATAATTGACAATGGTCTTTTTAAAGTTCACCCAAAAGCTTATCATTAAAACTCTTTACGTAATATTATTAATAAAGGAAATATCAAACATATACCTAAATTTAGAGATTTATAGGATATATATACAACTAGATCTCAATAACTTTACTCAATATCTCCTAAAAAGTCATTTCAAAATGTTTTGATCTATAGTTACATCATTTTTTCCATATCATTGTTTGACTTAAGAAAAATACATTTATAACAAATAGATATAGTCTCCACAATATCCTTATTGTTTGGTATGTAATAGAATGGTCTGGGCATTCTCAACAAGCCATTTTATTAAAACTCATCTTGCAAAATCCTATGTTTTATTGAATGATTGTTTGTAATTGAAATGTTATAAGCATTAGGTTATGGTCCCAACTTAATTTATTATATTTAAATTATTTTTATTGGGTCTTTTTCTTATATTACAATCAATGGGTGGTATTCCTCCTCATTTGGGATCTTTATATCAAATTAATTCTAATTCATAAGTTTAGTGGGGATTGGGGTTCATTAGATTTTATCATCTAGATCATATTGTTCATTAGGTCTAGTTGCATCAACTTATTTCTAATTAATTCAAATTCATCCTACTGTCCTAAGAAACAAGAGATTTCGGTCTGATTGGCTCACCTTAGGGTTGAAATTCAATCTCTACACCTTGCAATATCTTAGTTTCAATGAAATTTGGGAAAGAGGGACACCATTAGTTCCTAAGTTCTTTGCATCAAGGACCTAGGACGCCCCATTTTGGAGGACCCGTCTTTTTTATCATTTCATTTTGGTGAAACCAGTGAAGAAAAGAGGGTCTCATCCAAAATTTAATGGTTGGAAAAGGAGAGGATCGAAAAAGGGGTGTCCTAGGTCCTTCATACAAAGAACTTAGGAACTAAGGGTGTCCCTCTTTCCTAAATTTCATTGAAACTAAGAGATTACAAAGTGTAGAGATTGACTTTCAACCCTAAGGTGTGCCAATCCTACTTGAATCTCTTGTTTCTTAGGATAGTAGGATGGATTTGAATTAAATAAAAATTATTTGATGCAACTAAATCTAATGAACAATATGACCTATATGATAAAATACAATTTCCCGAAGCTACAAAAATCAAATTGGAAATTTACAAACAGATTTAAGAAGAGTTTGAACACATGTACCTAGCATAAAAATTCTATTCTGAGCACTATAGGACATGTTCTCCCTAGGGAAAATGGGTCCTAGACAGGGTGTCCAGAATAAATTTTGACAATCCTTAGGTATTGGATCTTGGCTTTTGTTTTGTATAGGCCCATTGTTAAAAGGTCAGAAATAAAATCTACAATTGAGTTTTTGTGGCTTGACAACAATGGTGACAACTTTGACGATAATGCAAAATTTCTCCTTGAGATATTTTCAGTCTTTCTTTCACTTGTAAATCTACACATATAAAGAGGAAAATTTGTTTTTTTAATGGGGATTTTCCTTAGTCAAACCCCATGTTTGGTAATCAAACCATGATAGAAAGATAATGACAATTGATAAATGGAAGGAATGATGAATGAACACTTGCTTGCTACAACTCACCAAACCTTTAATGGCTTCCCTTAGAGGATTGAAGTCAAACACATCTCTCCAAGGAATCAGATCTTGATTTTCTTGATTTGTTGGATACTTGAACATTTTCTTGGATGCTTAGGATCAAAAATGCATATTAGCCTTCACAAGATGACATGAACACACATAAGCTTGAACATGATGATAGGATCTTCAATGTTGTAACAAAATGACTAAAAATTTGCTCTTGAATATTCTTGATAATAATATTTTCTCATATGAAGTCTCCAAAAAGTGTGTTAATGTTGTTTTGATAGAATAATTGTATTTATAGCTGTTTATCTAATTTCCTAAAAATTAGATTCCAAAAGATGACAATTGTGTTGGGAAAAATGTGTCTCAACCTTGCAATTACATAAGGTATTGTTGGTACGTCAGTGACCAGGGGGTTCCCCTCATAAGGGGTCTGAGGGGATCATCCCCCCAATAGGAGGTTCGAGGATCACACGCCCCAGTGGGTGTTACATTGGTGGTTGTCGTAGTGCCACATTTCACAACACAAGGAGATCAAGGGTGAAACTCTTGCAATAGTGGGGGCTTGGGGGAAGCACCCCCGAAAGGAAAATTTTGTTTATATTTTATTATTGTAAATTTGGACTATCATTAGGTCTTAGATCTGATGACCAATATTTTATTAGCTTGACTTTCCCTAGAAGGCAACCCTATTTTATTGAGGGAATTGTATTATGGTTGTGTATTGTGATGTATTATGAGAGTTTGATAGTGGTCGTGTTTCCTCTAGATCTTTGGTTGGTGATACTCCTATAAGAAGCTTTCTTTGCACGTATATTGTAATCTTCATGATTTCTAAATAATATATTTAGCGGCTTTTTGGAGTGTGGGGTTTTTCTCCCGAAAAGGTTTTTCCCACCTAAACACTATGTTGTGGTATTCATGATATTTATGTTTATTTTTGTTTAAGTTTTTGTAACTATTAAAAAGATCTATAAATTTTTGCATTGTCCTCCTCCCAAGATTATTGTAGGAAGTTATTCTGCTACCATAGCTTCCTTACAAATTTCATATAAAATTTGAATTATTAAAATACTGCCAAAAACATATTAAAATTTGAGACCTAGGACTTAAGGAGGACCCATTCACCCTTTGGAGAATGGGTCTTGGCCCAAAATTCCATGACACTCATTTTGAGGTGATTAAAATATTAATTGCATTAATTAAATATAGGTTCCCCTTTTGGAAAATGGGAAAAGATTTGGAATACATAATTTGAAAAATTAGAAGCTTAATTAAGTCCAATTAATTAAGGGACCCAAACATAGTGTGAAATTGTAAAGGTATACAATTTCCTACACTACATATCCATACAACAATGATTTTTTCTTGCTCCTACTCTCTATCACTCTTTCTAGTAAAAGCTCTATCTATTAGCTCAAACTACCTTGTAAAACTTTTTTAAATGTACTTCTCATCCCAATTCTTCTCAATATATTATTAATGGTATTTTTTTTTATGATTTATTTTTCATGATACATGGGTTCATTTGAATCACTACTTATGAAATATGGGTCAATGATTTTGACCCAAAAACTATGAAATTGAATCCTAATATCAATATTGTAATTTGACATGTGAAAAATACCTCATACTTATTTATTGTTGAGCTAAAGGTGCTCTATAATGAATGGTTAATAAATCACAATAATTTTTTAAGGTTTTGAATATGCATTAGCAAGTTGAGTGGACTTAATATTAGGGTAAATTCCATGGTTAAGTGCACATAAGTTATATTAGTACTAGGAAGGGTGACCTCCCAATAATCACCAATGCTTCACCCCTATGAGAATCACCTAGATGTAATGAGTGTTAAGTGGAATATTTATTCTCATGAGAAATGGGTTTGTGTGAATCACGACTCATGAAATATGGATCAATAAAGTTGACTAAAAAATTACATAGTTGAACCCTAATAACAATATCATAAGATGGGATATTTTCAAATTTCCCATCTAATGGCTTGATACTTTTTACTTAGCTTTCTAGTTCAGTTATTTAATGGAAAAAACTCAATATTATATACAATCCTTCCTAACCTAGCCTAATTGGATTAATAATTTTGGTTTTAAATAGGCATGTCATGGTGAGGTCTTAAGGTTTCCTAAGATCCCTTTTTCCTTTCAATATTTTTTTGTCTTCCTTATGGTAATTTATCAATTCCCATGTTGAGAATAAGTTATCTTATTAGATTACTAAACATATTTCTCTTGTAAAGGAATTTTATTTTTTCTCTGGAGTGTTAGTGGCTACTAATTTTTAATATTCCTCTTTTTGAGTGTCTTTGAAAGCTTCCTATAAAAATTTAAAAAAATATGAGGGATTTTTTGTGGGCCTCCTCAAAGAAAGGAAAAGGTTTATTTATGGTTTCCTTGGAGCTTTGTTTTCTCCCTCATAATTTAGGTTGTTTTTACCTTATTGATATTCAACATCAATTTTTTGTTTTGTGTGTTATACAGATAATCAGAGCCCTCGAGGGAAATGAATCCAAAAAAAATCATTTACAATTATATTATTCTTGGATTCCCCATGGTCATAAAGCTTGGAGAGATCTAGGATTTTATTCTATTATCATCATGAAGGAAAATATCTAGATCTAGGGTACATCTATGATTAAAAGCATAAAGAATTTTTGGGAAGCCATTAAGCCATAACTTTTATGGAATGGGGATGTTTTTTTATGAGCCATATATCAATCAATAATCTATTTTGTGGTCTCATCTGGTTACTTGTAAGGTAGACTTCTATCCAAAGTATCTCGGATCCATGCCTAAAATTCCTTCAAAGGGGCATAAAAACTCTCTAAGACCACTTTTTTAAAGTCACTAAAAATTGGTTATCTTAGCTTTTCCAAATTAAAACTTTGACTCTTCAATTAGGATTTTGAGTCTTAAACTATTATTTGATTTCATTTCTGAAAATTATGAAAAAATCAAGAGGAAAGAAAAATATTAAATTCAATAGAAATAAATTTTACTTTATTCTCTAGTGCCCATTCAAATTGAGCTTAAAGAGGAGCGTGCCCAATGTTGATAAATCTCACAGGTGCTCACTCAACTCCTCTTGATTTTCTCTAAGATGGTGTAGATAGAAAATTAAGGAATGTGGGTTGCTTGGAGATCCAACAACATAACTTTAGGATGAGAGTTACTAATTAAAATGGCTTGGATGAGGATTTATTTGTATATTTTCAAGGATGAGTTGATAAATTTCTTAGATTTGATTTAAAGATCAAGGGCCAAGAATGTTTGAGAAATTAGGGTTGATGAGAAGATACCAAGTGCCTCCATTAGTTTGATTCCTTTGAGGAGGATGAGCATTAAGGAGAGATGGAGGGATAGGATTCATTTTGACCAAATTCAAGGGTGGTTGAGGATGAATCGTCTCACATGTGATGAGAAAGGGCACATAGGAAAGAGTGGATGGAGATATGTAATTCATCTCATATGTTTGAGAGATCACATGGGAAAAGGGGAATTTACCAAGTACCATAAGTAGATTGAGGATGAGGATCAAGGAGAAATGGAAAGCTATAATTTGGTTTGACTAGATCCAAGGTTTGAGGATGAATCCTCTCATGTGTGTGAGAATAGACAAATAAGTAAGAGTAGATGGATACATTTGATTCCTCTTACATGTGTGAGATATGACATGGGAAAAATGGAATTTGAAAAGTTTCCTCTCACATATATGTGAGGATATATAGGGCTATGTGATGAAATTTGGTGATAGAATTTTATTCACATTAATGTTGTTACGATTATTGGACTATTTTGAAAGGAATTGATATATTTAGTGCATTGTTAATTTTAATTTTAATTTTTGTAAGGATAATTAGATTATGGGTTTAAAAGTCTTATATATATGTGCGTGTGTGTATGTATGTATGTATATGTGTATGTATATGTATATGCATATGCATATGTGTATATATATATATATATATATATATATATATATATATATATATATATCCCCCCAAAAATAGCAAGTTTACCTGGAAAAATCGAAGACAAGGCTTCACTAACATAGCGGAACGTCTAGAAAGGTTCTTATTGTCGGCTAATTGGCTTGAGCTTTCGTCTAGCATCAAATCCTCGATCCTCCCCATTTCAACTTTGGATCACTTCCCTGTCCTATTGGAAATCACCAATTCTGGCAAACCAAGGAACTCATATTTTAAATTCGAGCGGATGTGGCTGTGCCACCAAGATTTGATTGGATTAATGGCGGCCTGGTGGGAAGAAATTCTAAAAAAGGCGGTACAAAAAGTTATATTTTCTGCAAAAAACTTTCTCATTTGAAAAGAAAACTCAAAGAGTGGAATAAGACGAGCTTTAAAGACATCTTTTTGGAAGAAAAGGAAACCGAGGGGGAGCTAGCAGCCTTGAATGAGAAGGTAATAGAAAAAGGAATGAATAATGAAGACTTCACGAAAGAAAAAGATCTCAAGGACAGACTAAGCGAGGTGACTGCCAGAATCGAAGAAGTTTGGAAGGCCAAGGCTAGAGAATCATGGCTCGAAGCAGGGGACGGCAACACAAAAAAATTTCACAATTATGTCAAAGCCAAAAGGGTCTTCAACAGAATAAACAAAATTAAAGGCTTAGATGGGACTGTGCTTGAGAATACGGAGGACATTGAGCAGGAAGCGATACATTTTGTCACCGAACTCCTTGCTCCTGAGGGTGGCACATACGTGCTATCCACTGAAATCGTGAACCATATAAAGTAGGTGGTATCAAGTGAGGAGAACAACGAGCTTTTGGACCCTTTCTCTATGGAAGAGGTCAGGAAGGAAGCTTTTGATCTTCACCCCAACAAGTCCCTGGGCACCGACGGATTCTCTGCATTGTTTTACCAGCATTGCTAGCATTTTCTGGGGCATGACATCTGGGAGATAGTTGAAGAGTTCAGGAAAAAGAACAAATTTATTAAAGACCTTAACAACACAGAAATTGCACTCATACCCAAGAAAATAGAGGCTCAATCCTTTGTGAATTTTAGACCGATAGCTCTATGCAGTACTTTATACAAAATCATTTCTAAATCAATGGCTAACAGGTTAAAACCCATGCTAAACTCGTTCATCTCTCCAAAACAAAATGGTTTCATTCCAGGTAGGAACATCACGGAGAGTATCATCCTAGCAAATGAAATAGTGCACTCGATCAAACAGGAAAATCTCAAAGGTATGATCGTTAAGCTGTTTATCAAGAAGGCGTACAACATGGTAAGTTGGAGGTTCCTTTGCTTGGTATTGATTAAGATGGGATTCAGCAGAGCCTGGGTGGAAAGAATTTTATTTTGCATATCCTTTGTTCGCTACTCCATCATTGTGAACGGTTCCCTCTGCGGTTTCTTCCAATCCACTAGGGGATTGCGTCAAGGTGACCCATTGTCACCATTCTTGTTTGTTCTCATGGCCAACGCCCTTGGTGCCTTGATAAACAATCGTATCCCGGGGGTACTTGGAAGGGGATTCGTGTAAGTAGTAACCTGGTGGCATACACCCACATCCAGTTCGCTGATGATACTCTCCTCCTGGGAGAGGCCACTACTTACGAGGCTGAATCCATTAAGGCGTCCCTAGAACTTTATGGGAGGTGCTCAGGGCAAATTATAAATAAGGAGAAAACAAAAATCTTCTTCTTCAACACGAAAAAAACCATTCAAAGAAGAATCTCTTCCATACTTGGATTTAATGTTGATCATCTCCCCTCGAGTTACCTAGAAGCTCTGTTTTTTCAAGGCGCCATCCATTCATCTCTCTGTGCCGATTGCACAGACAAATGTAGGTCTAAGGCCACCTCCTAGAAAGGGAAGTGGCTCTCCCTAGCTAGTCGAATCACAATGCTTAAAACTTTCCTTAGTGTTATGTCGATATACGGTATGATATGCTTCAAACTCACAAGAAAAGCAAAATCTACAATGGAAAGCATCTTTAAGAAATTTCTCTGGGAGGGCTCAAATGAGGTCCATCACATCCCCCTTATCAATTGGGATTTAGTCTGCCAAGACACATAGTCGGGGGGGGCTGGAATCAGAGACTTACATCAACAGAATTTAGCTCTGGGTGCAAAGCTTGCCTGGAAGTTAGTTCGCTCTCCCAACAAACCCTAGTGCAGATTGATGCAAAGTAAATATCTTGACTCGATGGATCCCAAACGGATCATTACTATCGCCAATCCTCCTAAAGGCTTGGCAGTATGGTATTACATATGCAAGTGCAGACACATCATTACAGACCACATTTCACGGAGCATCAACTCCGGCTCAACTGCTGAATTTTGGGTGGATTTGTGGGAAGGATATCCTCCACTCAGAGACAATATGGTATTTAGTGATATTAGAAGTCTCTTATCTGAACACATTGGCTCTAGTGTAAGGGACTACTTCATTCGAGATACCACTATAGAGCAGCCACACTGGAGGATTGTGGAGGATTTGGTGGTGGAAGAAAGAAGCAAGCAGGAATTTATCAAAGCCATCGAGGAACGCAATGTAACTATAAATGAAAAAGTGGATGAAATTGTCTGGTGTGGTGCTAAATCTGGCAACTACACGGTAAAAATTGGATATCAAATTCAAACCGCTACCAGAGAGGTGGCAGATTGGCGCAAGGATCTCTGCTGGGGTAAGCATGTTCTCCCCAAAGCTGGGGCACTCCTATGGACTGCTCTCCATCATAAGATCCTCACCGGCGACAGATTGCAGAAGGTCGGGGTGATTAGTCCCACTAGATGCACCTTGTGCAAACAAGCCGAGGAATCTTGCAAGCACCTTCTATACCAATGTCCATATGCGAGTGAATGTTGGAGTTGGCTCCAAGGGAAACTCAACTGGTATGGGACAAGAAATGAAAGGCTATCTAACTTCCTTCAAAGCTAGCCAAGACGTTCTTTCGTCGGTCTTTGGGGTGGTATCTGGGAGTGCGCTCCTTCCATTTTGGTTTGGCACCTCTGGAAAGAGCACAATTGGAGAGTTTTCAAAGACATTGAGGCTTGTCCGGACGATCTGAAGCTAAAAATTAAGGAAGCATTGGTTGAGATTGTCAATAATAAAAGCAAAGGGAGACATCTTTCTATTTTCATTGCCTGGGATGAAAAGATGAGTAGGTGTTGGAAGGGTCTCGTGATTCATGTTTGCACTGGGCAAGGTATGGACTCAAAAGGGAAACATATCAGAAAGACCTTAAAATGGGCTTCACCCCGAGGGGTAGATTTAAATTAAATTTTGATGGTTGCGCCAGGGGTAATCCTGGCAAAGCTGGCATTGGTTGCATTCTGAGAAATAATTAGGGCTCGGTGTTGTGGGCGCTGGTCGAGCCATGTGGTGAGACGACTAATAATGTAGCAGAAATGTCTGCTCTAGTCAGAGGTCTGGAAGAGTGTTTAAAGAGGAATCAGACAGATATAGAGATTGAGGGCAACTCCATGTTCTGCATCAACAGCATTAAGAAAAATTATTGTAATAATTGGAGAATAAACAAATTAATATCTCATGCTTAGCATTGCTTAGTGCATATGAATTTCTCATTATCTCACAATTATAGAGAGGTGAATGGTGCAGCTAATTGGCTGGCCAACCACGGCACAGATCAAATTCGGATGGGTGTTTTAGAAGTTACTCCCACATATGACTTGGCTTTGATGGAAATTATCGATAAGGAAAAAGGACATTAGATTTTGTTCACAGAATATGTCTATGGGGCCTATGCCTAAATTGTTGTTGCTAGGCGGTTCCTTAGGAAATCTATGTAATTTGTTTCATTAAATAAATAAACGGAGTCACCCCCATTAGTGACACTTACCATAAATATATATATATAAGTTTTATGACAAATTAGTTAAGGATTCAAGGCTTATGACAAATTTGTTATTCATTGCTCTCCATGAAACCCATAAAATCTCAGTAAATAAAAAAATCCAAAATTTTCCCTCAACTCTTTATTAAAACTCCTAACATAACCAAAAATAGTATTCTCCTATATGTAAGGCCTTCCTTGTTATCCCTCCCAATTTTACTTCCAAAAACATATTTCATGCATTTTGAGCATAGATAGTAAGACCAATGTTATCATTTAAATAAAACTAAAATTAAGATTTTGTAGTAAAGGAAGTTGTCTAATCAAATATTTTTTTAGGCTCTATCCAAGAAGACCGATCATGATTAAAATGAACTTTTGATCCATAGGAGAAAGATTGAAACCTCAATTATTATTTAAGAATTGATCATCAAGATTGAAATCGCATCTATTATTTAAAGAATTAATCATCTCTTGGGTATCTAATAACATCGAGTAAATATTTTAATAATAATTTTAGTAATAAGACAACCATCCCTTTAACTTATATTATCCAAAATTCATGGATTATACATTAGATTAGTAGGAATTTCAATACCATTCACAACACTTCAAACCATAAAAATGTTTTTTAATCAATGATGGAGAATCTTCTTTCAATTTCTTATGAAGTGATTAAATTAATATTATCAAAAATATTTCCAAGATTTCTTAGTCTTTAGAAGCCAAATATTTAGAAAAATAATATCTATTCAAATATAATAGCTTATTAATAGACAAAATGTTCCACCAAATTGACCTAAAACTTGAAAAATTGCTACCTTATTAAGTATGTATTATGCCTAGACAAAAGATGTTTAATAGATTCTCATACCCTCCAAATACTTCATAGAATAAAAAACCTAATTGATTAAGAAAAATTTACCAAACAAAAAATCATCATGATGAATCCCTTCCCAACTCTTATTCTTTTGAGGTACAATAAGACATTATTTCAACAAGAATTTTCTAAGGTTTAGATCCCTAAAAATATTCCACTGTCTACTATATAAACAAAGTTAAATCTTCAAGTTTTAAAACTTTTAACCTCATGCCTTCAATTTTTTTAAATGGAAAAAACCATTTTCAAGCCATGCAATATAATTTATTATTTCCTATATCATTTGATCCAAGGAAGTTCTTAATCAACTTGTGAATATTTTCAATCTTTGTACTATCAAACAATCAAGAAGTGTCATATTAAATGCTAAAAAAGAATATACTTTCCAAGGCTTATTGTTGTGAAATAGGGTGTTAGGACACCATTTCTAATCTGTCCACCAAAATTTATCACATCTCACCCTAGTTTTATGAATCATTTTGTAGACACCTAATTTTTTCTATACCCAACCACGTTTGGTTTTATCTTCTTTATATCCACTAATGAAATAAATATAAATTATTTAATTCACCTTTATCCTTATCCCTCACCTTTAATTAAATAAAATTAGTCTAACCTTTGTTTCCCTATCCCAAAAAAAAAAATCTAAATCATTTATTTAGTTCTCCCATTTCTACCTCAATCTGATTAGTTAATTGAAACCAGATAATTAACTTGATAATCCCTTGTACATGCCTAAGTGTGATTAATTTAATTAATCGCGCCTAAATCTTGCGTATCCCTAAAAAAGTAAAATGAAATCCTTGTAATTCATTAGTTGTAGACAATTCTAACCTTCCATTTAGGCTATGTGATTTTCACATATTTGTGAGTCACATGTCTCCTTCCCATATTGATAGGGTTGTTGGAGTTGTCAATTTCCTACCATCTGATTGTATCAATTTGGGGTAGTGTCTAGAGCTATTTGTGATAAGTTTCTTTGGTGGAGTTTAGGATGATGATCATGTCTCTATGTTTTGATAATGTCAAAGTGAATCTTTAAAACTAAGGTTTTGCTTCATATTGTCCTAGTATTCTATCATCTATTTCACATATACATAAAAATAAATATTGAATTGGAAACAAACATCTATTCTACCATCCATTTCACAGACTTGCAAAAATAAACTAAATTGGAGACTAACAGATGTTTCACACGTTTGCAAGAATAAGTATTGAATTGAAAATGAAACACATATGAGAATTAACCAAAGTAGAATTGAAATACTAAAAGCAATATTGAGAGATAAGATAAGCAAGATTCATGCATGAAAAAGAAATACTAATAAACAATTATTTTGTTTGATTTTAGGATTTTTCCTTTATGACAATTTTAAAGAAAGACTTAACAAGATAAGATAATAAACATAAATAATCTAACTCAACATGTTATAATAACACCCACTTGACAAAAACCAATAAATGAAAGACAAACAAGAATCGCGTTCATCCACCCAAGTACGCCCACCTCTCCTTTTAAAGGGATCTAGAGCTACTATGCAACTAAAAAAAATTCCTTCTTATTGGCACTCAAATGGACCACATGTATATCAATCTGAAAACAAGAACTAAAAAATATAAAGACTTGTTGACTCTTTTAATCTCAAGCCTTATTTTCCTAATCTAAAAATTAGGAGTTAAACTAAAGATTTATTTGGTGAGACTTAGTTGATGTTGTATTTTTTCCCACATCTTATTTTGGAGACTCGTGCTCACTTTATTCTTAGGAAGCACCATTAACCTAACTAAGAATGATCCTCTATTGAAGGAATGAGAAATAAAACACATGCACATTGTAATTAAAGAAGTTTCTTTGAGAGAAACTTGAGATTAATCAAAAGAAAATGTAGAGGACTAAACTTAAGACAATCATATATCCCTATTTTTGTGTGGCGCTTATCAAATCTGTAATTAGGCAGTGAAACTAGTCAAGCCATTCTTGGTGTGGACAACTCATCATTTGGAATGTTATCATGGGGTATGTGGCCTACTTCAGAGCTCATGACCTTTTCTAGAGCTAGTTGTTTTTCCTTAACAACTAGCTTCGAATAGGTCTACTTTGTTTGGTGTGTTCTCTATCTTTTCCCATTGGATCTCATTTGATCTATATGGGAGTTGTCAACCATTATTGTCCTTTTTGTGAAAATCGTGAAACTCTTAAACATCTTATTTTGGAGACTCATGCTCACTTCATTCTTAGGAAACATCATTAATCTAACTAGGAGTGATCGTCTATTGAAGGAATGAGAAAGAAAATACATGCATATTGTAATTAAAGGAGAGTTCCTTTGAGAGAAACTTGAGATTAATCAAAAGAAAATGTAGAGGGCTAAACCTAAGATAATCAAATGTCCCTATTTTTGTGGCACTTATCAAATATGTAGTTGGGTAGTGAAACTAGTCAAGCCATTCTTGGTGTGGACAACTCATCATTTGGAATGCTAGCATTGGGTATGCGACCTTCAACAAGTGTTGCTCTTATGAACTATTCATTACAGATCTTTTTAAGCTCATTCATTATCAAGTTGGTGGCTTTGATATTTTATTAAGATTCACCTACATTCTAAGACCTTCCCAATAATTAAAATAATTATTTTTATCATAACCAACTATTGATTATTATATAATAATTTAACTACTTGTTTATTTTTTTTAAATCCTAACCAATGTTTTGATTGTAAAAAAAAATTACATTATATAAACTTTAAAATATCATACTATTCCACCCACCCATTTATTTTTCAAGTAGTGTAAAAAATAGCTCTTCATACAAATATAAGACAACTTCGTAAAATTTGTTTGTGTATTTTTCTTTTTTGTTTGTAAACGGGGTTAATTTAGAATGTTTATCGTAAAATCTAGCATACTATTGAAGTTGTCACATGTTAAACCGCCATCTGTGGGAATCGAACCCACGACCACGTGGTTAAAAGCCACGCGCTCTACCAGCTGAGCTAAGACAGCCACCAGTTGATAAAACGGGACAGACCATTTCGATTTCTGCTCTTCATTACCTCTCAAATTCTTTCTTCACATTAACGTTTAGAGAGATTCATAAAAAATAGAAAATCAATTTATTAGAATAGATGTCAATATTTTGGGAGATCGATTACACTTATTTCCCAAAAAAAGTAATATATAGACATAATTTTTTTTTTGAAAATTTATTATATATAGACATACTTAAAGAATCATGTCTCTACTAAAGAAAATATAAGTTAACACTAGTCTCTAACAAACTTTAGGAGTAAAAATAAAAGAAAATTATAGAGAAGGCATGTGAGAAGAAGTCAAAACAACATGGGCTCAAGTCAGTAGCAGTTCCTCTAGCATGGAGGAAGAAGTAAATGCATGAGTTCACAAAATGCAAGGAAGAGAGCTCAAAGAAAAGAAAAATAGAGAAATAAATGTAATTATTAAGAGAAGAAGATATTATTGGAAAAATGAAAGTACTTTGAATCTTACAAACAATTTCTTAAAAGACGGGTTACATTGACAAAGGCAAATATGTCAAGCAAGGAGAGTGGGAAAGATATGTGAAAAGAGGGTTAGGCCTATAAAATCTATCATAGCGAGTATGCATGACAAGTATCATTTCTTTTTGTCGACGAGGAAATGAGATGATAATATAGCATGAATTAATAACAACAATCACTAAATGCAATTCAAGCTAATACTCAATCCAATCAAACAATGAAGTGCAATCAACATAATGAAATCAAATAACAAAACAATGCAATTACCTTCCTTGTATCAAACTTGATTTACATCCATTGCTCCTCTTTGTTTTGTCTTTGCTCTCAGTTATGTGTGCACTATGTTGCTTCAAGCTCAATGAAAATAATAAGATAAATTGATGCAAAACATCAAAAAATCGTAGTTAGCCTTCAAAGAGGAATGAAGGCTACTTTTATAGAAAATTATGATTTGGATGGATGATCTGGATTAAGAGGTGGATGGTCAAGATCAAGGGTCAAAAATCTTTGAGAGGAATTGATTGAAGAGTTAACTGACTGCAACTAACTGCAAGATTTCAGTTAACTGTTTGCATAAGGAATTGATTGCTTCGTTAACTCACACTGAGTGGGAGTGAATTGATTTGATTGATGGGTGAACTGACATTGATTATCCAGTCGAGTTGAAGAGAGTGTTCGTTAAGAACAAGGTGGGAATGCATGAGATTATAATTAATTAAATAAATTAATTATTTGAGGAATGTGCAAGTGGAAATTAATAAATAAATAAAATATTTTATTTATCATTAATGAATGGATAGTGTTGAGAGAAAATAGGATAATTAAATCATTATTAGGAAGTGTAAATGTGGAGAATTAAATAATTAAAGTAATTATTTAACATTAATGAATGATAGTGTTGAGAGAAAATAATAATTAAATAATTATTAGGAAGTGTAAATGTGGAGAATTAAATAATTAAAGTAATTATTTAACTTAGAGATGAGATAATTAAATAGTTAAAGTAATTATTTGATTTAGAAAGTGGGTGATTATTAATTAAATAACTAATAATAATTATTTAATCAATATAGAGGAATAAGATAATTAAATATCTAATTAAATAAATAAGATTTATTTAATTAATTAGGATAGAATAAATAGGAGTTAAAGACATAATTAAATAAATATTTAATTAATTGAAAAGATGAATGATAAAGTGAATTAGTTAAATAACATAAAGTCATTTAATTAATAATGGAATATGAATTAGATAATAATTACATAAGTAAACATTATTTAATCATTAGGGAAGGACAATAATTAGTGTTAAAACGTTACTCGCAAGCTAGGACAATTTCGAGTATCTACATTTTGCCCTCTTTGATACAATGTGTTTTTATAGCGTTGTGTCAAAGAGAAATCAAACAATCATGCTCAGGACCTACCTCAATCTCAGTGAGATCATGTGGTTCCCCCTCGAAAAATTTTGGAAAATTGTTCTAACAAGCTGATTTGATAGTTTTAGGTGCATAGATAGCAAAAAAAAATATTATAGGTCAATCTAGGCCTCTGTATTAGCAATTTAGTGGTATGGGAAGTGTGTCTAGTTAAGAAGGGGGCTCCACTATGTCAAGAAAGGTCTATAAATAGGCCTTTGAGGGGGTCATTTTCCTCATTTGTGCATTTTGGTTTTAGAATTTTGAGTGGAGAGTGCATTTACAGTAGAGTAGTCGAGCAATGACAAGAATTCTAGAGTCTTCACACCGTGAATTTCACATGCACAAGCATCCTAAGGGATCAGGTAACACGGTACGTACCATATTTTTATTTTGAAATTTTTCTATTTTTGGTAGATTTTAGGGCTCAAAATTTGAGCAACAGATGCGATGCACATTTTTGCATCGCAATTGTAATCATGAGTGTTGCATCTATAGGAATGTGCGACACATTTGTAAAGTTCCATGTAGTTGCTCTTTGGAACTGCAACTGTTAGTGATTCACAACTGTTTTTATGACTGCATGTGTTTATGCATCGCAAGTGTTTAAGGTGGGTCGTAATTGATTTGTGAGATGAATTTGATGATGTGCACCACATTTGTAGAAAAGTATAATGCATCTGACTATTGACAAATTAAATACAGCTTTAGGAAAAAGATTCAAGGTTCAAAAGGTCCAATAGGTTTATCCAAGTGTCTTGAATGACATAATGTGTTTGTTTGAATGCAGGTGAGGCTATTACCCATATATACTCGAGAGACTCAAACTTTGTTGATGGTATTGTGTGATTATTTGGATGATACAAAGAGGAGCACTCTACATGTGCTTGTTTTATACTATGTGACTTTCATGCCCGAGATCCAGGCTAATTGGGGGTTGTTGACTGCATTGGTGAAGCATTGGTACTTCGAGACTAATTCATTTTATTTGCCTATTGGAGAGGCAATGATCACACTAGAGGATGTATGGCGCATCCTATGGATACCTATTTATGGAAAGAGGGTTGTTTATGACCCCAACTCTGGATTAGTTGTGATGCAATGATGTTTCAACACCAATGATCTAGGTGAGGAGGAGCACAAGATCCCTTGGGACACCCTGGTGGACAGATGCAAGCACCTGATTGTCATCGTACACAGTTGTGTAGCTTGTGTTTTAGTGCCTGGAAGATGAGGATAGGTTTTTCCAATTGGATGGGTTCGCATGTTGGTCGGTATGATGGATGATGGTATAGTATATGCATGGGGATTGTGCGTATTGGCGATGTTATATTTTCAATTGCATGATGTCACCTACAAAGATGCTTGTTCCATTGGATGTGGGGTTACTTTGCTCCACATATGGGTGTGGGATCGCATTGCAGTGTTCAAACCGGTTATTATCAGGGACCTTCTTCCCGACTTTCCTTATGTATTCATTTATGGAGGGGTAGAACTACTTAGACTCACGTTGAAGATGTTGGCTACTAGTGATATTGTTTTGAGGGAAAATAGGGTTTATCAAAATGAATTTATCAAGATGATGAACCACCAATTTTCACCATAAAACAAGCAATTATGTGTATGATATGATGCAAATAACAATAAAAAATCAATCTTAACTATTATAGCAATAATGAGGGAAGTTTTGAGAGGCTAGAATGGTGTGTACCTTGCTACAAGAAGGTTGTTTTTGGGTCACAA
This sequence comes from Sequoia sempervirens, assembly GCA_007258455.2. Classification (NCBI taxonomy): domain Eukaryota; kingdom Viridiplantae; phylum Streptophyta; class Pinopsida; order Cupressales; family Cupressaceae; genus Sequoia; species Sequoia sempervirens. The sequence goes on along the minus strand of VDFB02379711.1, from coordinate 38,295,211 downwards.
AGGACTCATTCGCCTTTACCTAGCAAATGGGTCTCTATTAGGGTTTCTAAAAACTGAGATCTAGGTTCTATTCTTCAAGATCTGTACTCTCAGCTCCTTGGTGATCAGCTCTCGAAAACCTGAAATAAATTTTGTAGCCTTGTTTTCATGTTCTTGCAATGTACGTGACAACTTTGCAACTTGACAACTTTGACAATTTTGCTTCAAACTTGTTCTCCACTTGATCTTCAACCTAGAAACCTGCAAACACACTCATTTAAGGGGAGAAAAACTTGTTGATTATTAAAGGATAGGGGTTTTCCTTGGTCAAACCCCTTTTAGGTAATAAAATCTTATGATGAAACAATGAAATAGAAGCATATAACATGAAATATGTAATGATGATACCTTGGAAGTTGTCTTGGAATGTAAATTTGCAAACTAACATGAAGTGGTCATGTAGAATGTAGATATAGATCTTGAATTGGATATGAATCAACACTTGAATTGGAACTTAAATGCTCCATCAACACACACTAGCTCAACAACATGTTTGATGCATTATGCCTTTGTCATGATGATATGATCTTGAATTATTGCAATAAAACCTTTATAATCTGCCTTTGAATTTTCTCTTGAAGTTCTCTATAATGCTCTTGTGAATTTACTCTTGATTTCTTATAAGTCTTAGGATGAAACTATGTGAATTAACCTTATATTTATACTAAATCTAAGAATTAACCCCAAAATTCAAATAATCCAAGCCAACATCAGATCTAGAATTAAAAATTATTAAAATCCCACCACAAATATATTCAAAAAGGGGTGTCCTATGTGAGGAGAACCCATTCGCCACCTTGTGCGAATGGTTCCTAGCACAATTTCCTAGGACCATGCTTCATTGGGATGAAATAACATCAAAAACCCATTCCAAATATGCCAAGAAAGGAGTGTCCTATGTTAGGAGCACTCATTCAATAGTAAAGGCAAATGGATCCTAGCACAAATTTCCAGGACACTAATTTTTCCAAGTTAAATGTCATGCAATATCATTAATGGGTGTCAAAATAGATCCTTGAAAAATGCAATTAATAAGCCTTGAATTTGAATTAAAGAGGCCAATTAAGCACAATTAATTAATAGATCCCTAAATAAGTGTGAAAATATAATGAAACACTTTACAACACCCTAAATAAAGCACAATTTAGTACATTTTAGTTAAAAGGGCCTTAGACTTAGTGTGAATGTGTAAAACACATTACAACCCTAAATCAAGGCATTATTAGGTTAATTTTATATTAATTATTTCCAAATGCGGGAAAAAGGGATACTTTTTCTATTAATATAGGGATGAGATCGACTTATTGGTTGCATTCGCATGGATACCATACAGGAAGTGTGCCCCATGGGATGATGACATAGAGCATCTACCCTATTGTAAGTAGACTAAATATTTGATTGGTTGTATTGTATAAAGCCAACACATCATAGAGAGACAAGTGCTACAACAGTTTGGAGAGTGGAAAGGTGAGCCTGTTGGAGTGGCTATTTTTGATAGATGTGCGCGAAAGGTGGGACAACGGGGTCCCATGACAGTCCCCAAGTTGCTTTTTAGGATTTTTACTAGCTTCATCTTGTGCAGTGGGGAGCAAGACTTGAGGTTGTTGATGTAGGCACAACACTAGAGTACATGATGCCCAGTGGGCATAGTATAAACCAATTCCATTAATATATCCAAGGTTACCAACTTTGTGGGAGAGACTGGGGAGAGGACCCATAGGTAGACTACAAGAGAGGGGGAGAGGGAGAGATGATGATGGTGGGAGAGGCAATGGTGGAGGATATGATGGTGGAGATGATGGAGGTCAGGGTGGAGGCAAGGGAGGTGATAGGGGAAAAGGTAGAGTTATAGTTTTACCTGTGACCACACCAATTGCCATTAATCATAGAGGAGGTGCATGTGGAGGAGGTTTCTCAGCAGGCTCAAGAGATGCATGAGGTGGGTGTGCAGGAGGAGCACGCCTAGGAGGAGGAGGATGTAGCTCGAAAGGAGTAAGAGATGGAGGTGGACGTAGATGTGGGGCTCCATGATGTGCCTATTATAGATTCCATCAAATATTTCATGGAGGAGGAGGTCGAGGCTAGGAGTGATGATTCTCAGGTGCAAGCACTCCAAGCACAAGTTGCAGAGCTGCAAGGGTTATAGAGACGTGCCACACAACTTATTGCCGAGCATGACACTGCGATGATTAGGGCATAGAGGGTTGAGGAGTGGTCACTTAGGTCTATTGAGTACTCAATGAGGATGCAATGCCACCTTCACAGAGGGCATCGATCTACACAGAGAGTAGGTCTCAAGGTAGGTCTCATTCACAGAGATTAGGAAATAGTGGTGGAGTATCAGGGCCTCATAGGTCACCTTATCCACCTCTACCGCCACTTAGAGAGCGAGATCAGCCTAGACCATCAAGGTCAGTACCTAGACCGGATATGTCCTCCCTGAGACATGAGGATAGGGGTAGCTCAGGTTAGCCCGATTGATTTTTTATATGGACATATGTATATTTTGATTGAGCCTATGAGCTCCATTTTTTATAGACATCAATTTTGTACTCTGAAACATTTTGATATATATATCAGATGGATCATTTTATGGTGGTGACTACATGATGTGTATTTGTTTTGTTATGCATGTTTCTATATGATGGTATATATGCTATGAATTCTAATTTATCTAATGGTTCCTACCTAATGTGCATTATGGATTTACCATCTATGCTTATGTTGATGTATGTATGGATGCACATGATATTGATTTATGCTTATATGCATGACATGATGTATGAATATCTAATGCTTATGATCTATGATGGGATTAATATGTTGGGATGAAGGTGTCTCAACCTTAGAGTCCTAACATTGATTTAATTGGTGTAGTTAATGTATTTATTTGTATTATTTAAATGCCTATGGTGTCATGTCACAAATTGGGACCCATCGACTAGGTGGCATCCCCGTTGGAGGTGACTAGATGACACATCATCATTCCAAGTAGACGTAGGCATCCCACTTTGGAATCTATAACATCTTATAGATTCTATGACATCATAAGGCATCTTTGAATGCATGGAGAAAGTTGGTGCCCAAGATAGGTTATGACAGGATGTAAGAGAATCGGCTATTTTTAGCTGGTTATGACAAATTCTCTTACGAATCCTATGATAGATTTATGACATATTTTGTGATAGTTGTAAGGAATCTATCATAAGCTATTTTTAGCATATTCTAGGTGCCCAAGCTTGGAAGAAGAATATTTGCATGTTAAACACTTGTCAAGGGTGTAAGGGAATGTTGTACATGTGTCCAAATGTATGTCTAAGGCATTGAATATTGTGCCATGTGGATTTGGACACCCATCACCTTCTAGATGCTTCTTGAAGCTTGTAACACTCTATTTATTGAGTGCCTTGAGTTGTAGAATGCACATTTTGTTTGCAGGTAATGAAGTGGTGTCGAGTTAACTCCAAAACACGCGTTTGTGATGAAGCACTTGCGTAGAAGCTTTGTACTTGGGCTATGTTGTAACTCCTATTTGAACTAATATAGAGGTATTGTTGTTTTTGAGGGTGGTATTTTTTACTCGAAAGGGTTTTCCCCATGTATATTTGTTGTTATTGCATTTTTGTACTTGTTTTATTTTCATTATTCTCTATGTGTATCTCATATTGTAATAGCATAAGGTGTTAAAATGAAATTTTTGTAACTCTCCCCTACTTAGATTAGTGTAGGAAGTTGTTTCTGCTCACCTATCAGAACCTGGCTAGCCTTGGTTCCTTTATTGGGCTAGAAGGGTTTTTTGAGCTAATCTTTGTTTCAATGGGAGTTTTGCAAAAGTGTGTGTTTCATTACCTTGTTGCAGGAAAGAGATGGCACACATACCTAGGAGGATTGAGATGGAAAAGTTCAATAATTTTGAGTTGTGGAAGCTCAAAATGGAAGACATGCTCATAGACCGTGACCTATGGCTGCTATTTTTGGAACCAAATCGTCAAGCATGAAACAATAAGATTGGGATCTCATGGATAGGAAATATAAGGGTCTTATTAGACTCTGTTTGGATGATTTTTTTCCTCCTAAATTACCATGAAGAGAAACTTTTGCTTCTCTGTGGAAGAACCTTGGTGGTGTCTATCAAGATAAATCCCTGGTAAACAAGCTTTTCCTAAGAAAGAAGATGTATTCTCTAAAAAATGGAAGATGGAGGATCCATTATAGATCCCCTAAATTCTTTTAACATGTTGGTTGCTCAACTAAGTTCTATTGGAGATAAAATTGATGAACAAGACTGTTGCATGCTCCTTTTGTGTTCATTGTCAAACTCTTAGGATCACCTAGTAATGGCTATTGGAAGCACTAATTCCACCTCTAAGATGGATGAGGTTGTTGCCTCATTATTATCTGAAGAGATGTGAAGGAAGTCTTCTAAGATGGACAAGGAAGCCCTTGTAGTCCATGGTAGACCAAAAGAGAGAAGCAAAAAGAAAGACAAGAAATCTAAGTCAAAGTATTTGGGGAGATCTGAGTCTCCTAGTAAGAAGTCCAAGGAAAAATGTTGGAACTGTGGTGAATTTGGTTACATTCAAAAATATTGCAAGTAGAAGAAGAAGAAAAAAAAAATTTCTCTGATTCTAAATCTAAGAAATCATTCCAAGATGGTGAAGAAACATTTATTGTAGCCTTGGCAACCAATGCATCGAATGATGTGTGGGTGATAGATTCGGTTGCATCCTTTCACATGACTTCTCATAGAGATTGGTTCTCGAAATATGAGTATAATGGCAGAGAGGTGTACTTGGGTGACGACTCTCACTTGAAGATTGTTGGTCGTGGAAGAGTCAAAATCAGATTTCTTGATGGAAGAGTGAAGGGGATTGATGGTGTCTTGCATATCCTAGGTTTGGAATGAAAACTATTTTTTGTAAGTAAACTGAATGATTTGGGACTGAAAGTTGTTCTCTCTAGTGGAGGATGCAAAATTACAAGAGGAGTTATGGTATTGGCTAAGTGAGTTCGTATTGGGACTCCATTTCAACTTGATGCATGCACTATATAGTGCAATAGTTGTTTTGATGTACCAAAGAAGAGATATTTGGATTCTTCATCTTCTCCATCAGATTGTACAGAGAAGAAGCATGTTACAGAGCTACATCTGATGGGCATGCATTTTGGGTACCTAAGGGTGCTCATTCCATGGAAATGAAGCTTCCTGCAAAGAAGACAATGTTATGGCACTGACTTGGTCACGTTGGTGAGAAGGGTCTTAGAACCTTGAAAAATAAGAGCCTTGTTGAAGGCCTTGATGATTTTAATCTCGAGTTTGACTTTTGAGAACATTGTGTATATGGAAAACAACACCGTGTTTCTTTTTACTCTAGTTCTCAAGTATTCTTGGGTTTTGGACTATGTACATTCAGATGTTTTTGGTCCTGTAAATGTTCCTTTGTTATCAAATTTTGTATATTTTTTTTCCTTCATAGATGATTATAGTATGACATTTATTTATTTCCTTAGAAGTAAAGCTGAAGTCTTTAGTCAGTTTAAGGAGTTTAGGGCCTTGGTAGAAAATCAAACTAGCAGAAAGACTAAGTGTTTGAGGATTGATAATGGTGGTGAGTTTTGTTCTATAGAGTTTGACAAGTTCTGTAAAGAGCACGAGACTGAAAGACATAAGACAAATCCCTACACTCTACAGCAAATGGAGTTGCAGAGAGGATGAATAGAACGTTGATAGAGAGGGCTAGGAGTATGTTGCGTGGTGTTAGCCTTGAACAGAAATTTTGGGCTGAAGCGGTAGCCACTACATGTTATTTGATCAATCGATCTCCTACATCGGTGCTTGTTGGAAAGACACCCATGGAGGCGTGATCTAGTAAAAATCCTTCGATGAGACATCTCATAGTATTTGGTTGTGAAGCTTACACTCATGTTCCAATTGAGAAGAGTATCTTTATCAGCTATGGTGTTGGTGTGAAAGGGTACAAGCTTTGGGATCCATAAGCTCAGAAGGTTCTCTATAGCAAAAGTGTGATCTTCAGAGAGATGAAACCTTCCTTTTTTGATCTGCAACCAGAGAAAGAGGAGAAACAAAAGGAGGTGGTTTAGATTCCACCTACTCTAGATGATGAGGAGAGATCAAGTAGCTCTGAAATTTTTAAATATGAAGGAGAACCTCAACCTTAGCTTTTGAGGAGGTCTACATGAGTTAGGCGGCAACTAGAAAGGTTTCGTTATTCATTATTAGATTTCAGTTGCATTTTTACCTTTATTACTAATACTGATGAGCCTAGGATAGTTAGAGAGGCTTTGGGTATGAGAGAGTCAGATTCCTAGATGCAAGACATGGATGAAGAGATGGCTTCTTTAAAGAACAACAAGACTTGGGATCTAGTACCTTTTCCTGTTGGACGTAAACCTATTGGTTGTAAATGGGTTTTCAAGAAAAAGTGTGATCCTAATGGCAGTGTTGAGAAGTATAAGGCATGGTTGGTCACTAAGGGATTTTCCCAGGTGCAAGGAAATGGTTATGGGGAGATATTCTCTCTTGTAGAGAAGTTGGCATCTATCCGGCTTCTATTGTCACTTGCAGCAGCATATGACTTAGAAGTGAAACATATGGATGTGAAGATAGCATTCCTTCATGGTGATTTAGAGGAAGAGTTTTACATTTCATAGCCAAAGAATTTCATTGAAAAAGGTAAAGAAAATTTGGTTTGCAAATTGAAGAAGTCTCTTTATGGTTTGAAACAGTCTTGTAGAATGTGGTATCATAAATTCAATACCTATGTGTTGTCATTGGGATTTCAAAGATTTAAATTTGACCATTATGTATACTTTAAAATTAATAATGGTCATATTCTCATTATTTTCCTATATGTAGATGATATGTTGTTTATTGGGAATGGTAAAAGTATGATTTCAGATTTGAAGTTTCAATTGTCAACACAGTTTGAGATAAAAGACCTAGGTGCAGCTAGGTATATTCTAGGAATGGACATCACGAGAGAAAGAGCTAACAAAAATATTTGGTTAAGTAAGAGAAATTATGTGAACACCATGTTGGGGAGATTCAACATGGTAGATTGTAGATAGTTAGTTGTTCCAGTGATGCAAGGGATGAAGATTTCTATGAATGATTGTCCAAAGTCTCCTACTGAGATGGAGGATATGACCAGAGTACCATATGCAAATATAGTTGGCAATCTAATGTATGTGATGGTGTATACAAGACCAGACATTTCCTAAGTAGTGGGAGTCCTTAGCCTTTTTATGGCTAATCCTAGACGGGTGAATTGGGATGAGGTTAAGAGGGTGTTTAGATATTTACAACGCACTTCTGAGTATGCCTTGTGTTTTCATGGTTATCCTGCTGGACCTTAGCATTGTGTGAGCATTCAAGGATATGTGGAATCATTTTGGGTAGGTGACATTAATAGCAAAAGATCCACTTGTGGTTATGTGTTTATGATGTTTGGTGGTGCTATAAATTAGATGAGTAAGCGGAAAGTTGTAGTTGCATTGTCCACGACAGAGGCAGAGTATATGGAAGCCACTCATGCTTGTAAGGAATCCATTTGGCTTAACAAATTGTGTTTTGATATTGGTTTAGATGCAGGATAGATTACTATTTTTTGTGACAGTCAAAGTGTGATTTTTCTAGCGAACAATCCTACCTTCCATACTAAAACAAAGTACATCGATCTTTAGTATCATTTAGTTCATGATATGGTAGAAGATGGAAAGGTGAACCTAGAGAAGGTCGACACTTTGGTGAATGTTGCAAATGCACTGACAAAACTAGTGAGCACTGAGAAGTTTAGATGGTGTTCTAATTCCATGGGCCTTGGGGCCCTGAGTAGATGACTTTGTATGACTCTTGGTAGGTCTTCAACAAGTGGGAGAATGTTGGGATTAAGGTTTCTCAACCTTAGAGTCCTAAAATTGATTTAATTGATGCAATTAATTAATTTATTTGTATTATTTAAATGCCTATGGTGTCATGTCACAAATTAGGACCCATCGGTTGGGTGACATCCCCGTTGGAGGTGACAAGATGACACTTCATCATTCCAAGTGGACATAAGCATCCCACTTTGGATTCTATGACACCTTATAGATTCTATGACATGTCATAAGGCATCTTTGAATGCATGGAGAAAGTTGGAACCCAAGACAGGTTATGACAAGATGTAAGAGAATTGGCTATTTTTAGTCGATTATGATAGATTCTCTTATGGATCCTACAAAAAAATTTATGAAAAAATTATGACATTCTATAACAATTGTAAGGCATCTTTCATAAGCTATTTTTAGCATATTTTGGGCACCCAAGCTTGGAAGAAGAATATTTGCATGTTAGACACTTGTCAGGGGTGTAAGGGAATGTTGTACATGTGTTCAAATGCATGTCTAAGGCATTGAATATTGTGTCATTTGGATTTGGAATTCCCTCACCTTATAGATGCTTCTTGAAGCTTGTAACACTCTATTTACTTAGTGCCTTGATTTGTAGAATGCATAGTTTGTTTGCAAGTAGCAAAGTGTTGTCAAGTTAACTCCAGAATAGGTGTTTGTGACAAAGAACTTGTGTAGAAGCTTTGTACTTGGGCTATATTGTAACTCCTATTTGAAGTAATATAGAAGTGCTATGATTTTGGAGGGTGGGGTTTTTAACTTGAAAGGGTTTTCCCCATGTATATTTGTTGTTATTGCATTTGTGTACTTGCTATTTTACTTCCATTATTCTCTATGTGTATCTCATATTGTAACATAAGGTCTTAAAACAAAAATTTTGTAATTCTCCCCTTCTTAGATTAGTGTAGGAAGTTGTTTCCACTCACCTGGCTTCCTTTCATAATATGCTTATATCACCTACATTCAAGATGGCATTATATGCCTATGACATGTTATGCCTTGTTTTGTATGATTCTATGTGGATGATGATTCTATAATTTAATGTAATGCTATCTATTTTTTGTATTTTTATGTAGTATATATGACCTAATATGCATATTATGGTGATGTTCTAACATGATTATGGATGCAGGATGATGCAACTAATGTATTTGTTTTTGTGTGTCATAGCACACCACTAAGATGACTGTGGGGACTGATAAAAGAAATGTTAGCAAGAAGAAAGAGTTAGTAAGGAGTGAAGAACAATTAAATGGACCGTCCATCCAAATCAATATTGATGAGATCCATGAAGTGGATTAGAATTGATGTAGGATTGATAGATTTAAGCTTTAAATAGTGCATGCTTTTTCATCATAGAGCCTTTTATTATGTGACAAGTAGATGTATGCACAACAAAACATGAATTGTGATGGCGGATTTTGTTTTTGTTTGCCTAAAGATTTTGATATATGGACAAGTGGATATATGTACACCAAGTTGAGACAAACCTTGGTGATGTTAATATCCATTATCAATATTCAAACATAGCAGACAAGTAGTGCCCAAATTCATACTAGTAGCATAGGATCTTTTGATTATACCAAATGGAACCCCAATCACACCACCCCAATCATATTATCAAGACAAAAGCACAAATAGAAATCAATAGAAAGAAACATCATGATCCATCATTGCTCCTCTAATCACCTATGGATATCATCGAGTAGCATAGGAACATGACATAAGATAAATTAGATAAAAATATAAGACTTAAAACTAGACCAAAACAAGTCAATAGCCATTTAGATCTTCGTTGTCTACTAGTAAGCATGTTTCTTTGATATGATTCAAAAGATTATGTCTAATTTAAGGAGTGAAAAATCTCATTGATAATGCAATAACCTAAAAGATAAATTATTTTTAATAAATATGGGTAACATTGATAGATATGTAAGCAATTGATTAGCCATGTTGAAAGCTAGTTTGGTAGTTTCATCTATTATTCCATGATTTTTAAGATCATTTTTCTATAGGATATTCTAATTGTATCTGATCAAAGTGTTGTCCTTGACAAAGGATAATTTATTATGGAATGTAGATTGTGAATAGTTTATTATGGAATACAAATTGTGATGGGTGATAGTGATAGTATCCTCTAATTTCATGTCAAAGATCCTTCTAAAATCTAGGTCAAGGATTTCCCCCAGTCAAGTATAGGACCATTTATTATGAAAGGGATGAGTATGGTAAGTGGATGACACTAAATGTCAATCATTCTCAATCCATGAGAGGGGTGAGAAAGCTTATTATGAAGGATCATGTGCTCATTTTATTATGAATGGAATATAATAGAATAATGATACATGGAAGAGTGGTAACCAACTACACATAGCACCTATTTTCCTATTTTTCACCATGGTACTTATCCAAAGTGCCACTGAAATGGTTTTCACTGTAGGATAGGTTATTTCTCTTTACTTTTTCTCTTTTCTATTTTTCATTTTTTTCAATTTTTTGGTGGGATCTCTTAAAGTCATGTATAGTACTTTCAAAGGTGCATGCTATTGATAGGATCGAGTAGCAATTCACCTTCAAGAGTAGATAGTTGATAAGCATTGGATCCATATGTTGCAGTGATGATGTAGGGACCCAACCAGTTAGGTTCAAACTTTCATGGTTTTTCTCTTTCTAGTTGATTCTTAGGGTTCTCTTTTAGGACTAGATCACCAATGTCAAACTATCAAACTATGACCCTTTTTTAATAGCTACATCAGAGATAATTCTTATATTCCTATAAATGGACTAATGAAGTTTATATTATTTCATTTAATAACTCTAGCTCATATAGTCTGGAAATTTGGTAATCTTCATCATCAATGAATTATTGCATAGAAACTCTCAATGATGGTAACTCAACCTCAATCAGAAGGATAGCTCAAAGGAAAAATAATGGAATAGGGTGTAGCACCAATAGGAGTATGAATTATCATACAAAAATACCATAAGGATGGATTTAGTTGAATATGCCAGTCTCGACCACTATCATTGGCAATATTTTTAAGGATTTTTATGATAGTTGTATTTGATGCCTCTGCTTGACCATTATCCTAGGGATAATACAGAGTGGAAAATTGATGTTGTATATGGTACTTCTCACATAATTCTTGGAAATCTTGGTCTTTAAATGGACGGTCATTATCTGTTACTATAGACAAGGGAGTTCACCATACTGGCATATGATGTAGTTCAAGATAAATTTTGCAATTTTCTTACCAGTGATGTAGGTCATAGGAATGGCTTCAATTCATTTGGTAAATTATTCATTTTCAGTAATGATGAATTTGTGGCCATTAGAAGATGTAGGGTGTATCTTTCTAATAAGGTCAAGTCTCATTAAGAGAAGGGCCATGGTGATGTAATCAGGTGCAGTCCCTATGTTGGTGCTTGTATGAGAGCTCCATGTATCTGACACTGTTGATATTTCTTCACAAAGTGGTATGCATCACATTCCATTATCGTTCAATAGTATCTAGTCCACATGATCTTCTTAGCTAGGGTAGGACCACTAGAGTGAGCTCCACATATACTATCATGTACCTTGTGTAAATTTGTTTGGGATTCTTTTGTGTTAAGACATCTAAGAAGAGTACTATCTAAACTGTGGCAGTAAAGGGTATCAACGATGATAACATATTTAGAGTCTTATCAAGTAAAGGTTTTTCTTTAATTATTGGACAATTCATGATGAAGTATTTGGTCATGTAGGTAATCACATATGTCTTTGTGCCAAGGATAATCAGGACCAACAATTTTGCACATGAGCTCAGATTCAGGGACATCGAATGCGGGGATCAAAATTTGGTCCACTTAGAACTCATATTGATGCACATTGTTAGGTATGTCCAAGAGAGATCTTATAATATCCATTGCATTTGTGGATTTGTTCTAGACCTGTAGAATATACTCAAATATGATTTCATCAAAGTATTCTTTAAAATTGTCAACCATTTTCTTGTAAGGCACAATTTTTTCATCTTTTGTTTCATATTCATCATTGACCTGTCAGACAACAAACTGTGAATCATTGTAGACATGTAGGTGCTTGATTTTCCATTTTATAGCTTCTCTAAGACTTGTTAGCAAAGCTTCATACTTAACAATGTTATTAGTGCAAGGAAAATATTCTATACTTTAAGACTTAGGGATGGTATCCCCTTGTGGTGTTATGAAGAGAACTATGCTCAAACCATGGTGGGTGTAGGATCCGTCAAAGTATAGCTTCCATTTTATAGATGTATATAGTGTGAAAATTGCTCTGTTGGGGAGTTTTGATACAAGAGGTTGAAATGCAAGAGTAGGAGCATCACCTAGTTGATTCGCTATTATCTATCCCTTTATTGCTTTCCTTTCTATATACTCAATATCAAACTCACTGAGGAGCATTACCCATTTCACCAATCTACTTGTTAGATTTTCCTTACTAAATACTTTAGAGGATCTATATTTTCTATCAAGTTAGTCTAAAGATTCAACATATAATGTTAGGGTATTTGTGTTGCAAAGATTACAACAAGATAGGTAGGCTCAATAGAAGAGTAGTTGAGCTCATACCCCACAAGTGTACAAATGATGTATTATATTTCTCTTTCCTTACAATTTTCGTCATTTTGTGCTAATAGAGCTCCTGGTGCCAATGATGTAGCTAATACATATAGGATAAGTGGTTTTCAATCAATAGGTGGAATCAATACTAGTGGCGACAATAGGTAATCCTTGATTTGTTGAAAGGCCCTGTGACAGTTGTCAGTCCATTTGCATGGATTGTCCTTTTGAAGAAGTTATTGGAAAGGATGACACTTGTTTGCTAGCTGTGTAATGAATATTCAAATTGACTATAATTTTCCTTGTAGACTTCTCAGTTGTGTCAAAATTGGAAGGTGGAGGCATGTCGATGATAGCTTTCACCTTTGTAGGATCAACTTTGATGCTTCTATGAGAAATAATGTATCCAAGGAGCTTCTTGTAAGTTACTCCAAAGATGCATTTTTCATATTCAGTTTGACTTTACACTCTTCCAACCTAGTGAAGATCTTATCTAACACATCCAAATGACAATCTCTTGTAAGGGATTTTGCCAAAAAATCATCAACATAGTCTTCCATCTTTGTGTGCATCATGTCATGAAAGATTGTAGTCATAGCCCTCTGATAGGTAGCTCTAGTGTTTTTAAGGACAAAGGACATGACATTCCAACAGTGGGCACCCCATGGGCAAGTAAAAGCTATCTTATGTTGATCCTCAAGTGCAATTTTTATCTGATTGTAGCTAGAGAAGTTGTCCATTAGTGACAACATCGCATACCCTATCGTGAGATCTATTATCATGTCTATGTTAGGTAGAGGGAAGTCATCTTTCATAAAATATTTGTCAAGGTCCCTAAATTTTATGTCTATGAGGATTCCTCCTATGGGTTTAGTAACAAGTACCAAATTTGAGATCCATTCTGCATAGTCTATTGGTCTGATAAAACCAACATCTAACAATTTCTTCAATTCAGCCTTGACTAGTAAAGTGATTTGTGGGTGGATCTTCCTTAGCTTTTGTTTGAATGGTTTTGCATTAGGTAGAAGAGGAAAATAGTGAAGGACTAACTCTGGGTCTAGTCCAGGCATGTCAATGTAAGATCATGTGAAGTTTATTTGAAGTTTGAAGAAAAAGTCAATGAAACCCAACTTCTTTGTATCTGTTAAGGATGCTCCGAAGTGTATGATATTTGGATTCTTAGGTGTACTGATGTTGACTTCTTTTGAATTATCCCCTAATAGTGGGGATTTCTCTTGAATTGTGTGGATTAGGTCCAACCTTCCATCCTTAGGTGCCTCAAAGAGATTTTCACCCTCAGATACATCCTTTATCTTTTCTTTTTCTATGTCTAAAGGTTCCTTTTGGTTTTCACCTAAAGACTTGTTCTTTTTTGTTTATCATTATTGCAATTGGAAGGTAGAAAAACTCCCCAAATTGTGTAGTAGTGTTGAGTTCTATAGTGAAACCAACCTTGTGATCCCCTCAAGGTATGCCCTCTTGAAGTCCCATGAACTCAACGATTGCTTTATCATTTTTGAATACGTGCAAACTCGACAACTTCAGAAATGTTAGAGGCTTTCCTCAAAGATACCTTAGTACAAGGAGCATTCGATTTTTGTGTTTTCTACCCTATCCCTTTGTTCTTCAACTATTTTCTCATCAATATAGGTTATTTCATCCATTATTTTTATGCTCCCAGTCCACTTTGACCATCATAGCCTTTATTTTTCATGATGTCAAAGCCTTTGCTATACTTTTCCATATGTAATTTAGTATGTATTTTATCCTCTTCATCTCTGTAAATCCAATTAGAGAGCTCTTCATCAATATATTATTTTCCTAGCTTGCCCCCCTTAGTGAAGTTCATAGGAGGGTAATATTGAAATGTTACTTTGGGCTTCTTTTTGATATGGTGTGGCTTACTATAGTGTTTTGGTGCAACTCGTAGCTTACCTGTGTAGAATAGGTTTTCAATGTTATACTCTCCACATCCATTGTCATGGATCTGGACCTTACTTTCAAGGAATGTTTAGGGGTACCCTTCAAATTGCTACAGTATTGGAAGGGATCAAGGTCACCAGAAATAGTAATCTCAATGTCATTATATGGAAATTTCAGGAACTAGTGATAAGTTGAAGGAATGGCCTTCATGGCATGAATCCACGGGAATTTGAGGAGAAGGTTATAAGGAAATTCTAGGTCTAGAACCTGAAACACCATGTCTTGAAAATCAGAACCCACTTTGATTAGAAGGAAAATAACGGCCTTTGAAGAGTGCTCTACATCATCATATGCTTGTATCACAATCCTTTTTGAATTGTCTATACAAGCTTTAGAGAATCTCATGGTAGTAACCAATTTTAGTGTATAGATGTCCAGTCTTGCTCCACCATATATCAGAACTCATTGGATTTTATGTTTGTTGATGTAATCTTCTAGATGTAAGGGTTCATTGTGATTGGGTTTTTGTGAAATACAATCATGTTTTGTGAATGTTATGTGGTGGGTGGTAGCTAAGAACCCTACCATGGCCTAAAAAATTGATTTATGTTTAGGTTAGTTGGAACCAAAGAATCTTGTAATGCTTTATCTAGGATTGCCTTATGCTCTAGAGAGATGCACAGTAATTTGAGAATTGACATTTAAGTGGGGGTTTTCTCTAGATGATCTATTAGGTTATAATCATGTGTCGATTGCGACTTAGAAGGGGCTCTTCATAGAGTCAACTTCAATCGTCGGGTAGTAAATGCACACTTCATATTTTTGTTCTTTATGGTGATGGTGAATACATTGTTATCAAATGGTCGAATATTGTTAACCTTGTACTCGTAAGCAACACTAGTGTAATTAGCTTGGTCCTTACCAATTTTTCCTTAATTGGAAGCTTTCCCCAATCCATGATTATGCAAAGGATCTTTAAAGATTGTGTGATAGGTGTTCAAGGATCCTATTTGGTTGTCAATTTGTATGTCTCCTTTCTCTATATCATCTTGGATAATATTTTTCAGTTTAAAGCATGCAATGGTTTTATGTCATTTCATTTTATGGTACTCACAAAATTCATTTTCATTCCACTAAGACAACTTAAATGATCTCGGTTCATAATGTATTTTTTTGGTAATTGAATGACTTTATTTTGTAGCAAATTCTTTAAAATTGACTCAATAGGTTCCCCTAAGGGCATGTACTTTCATCGCAGCTAGGTAGTCCTTGGAGGACCAAGTTGTGTTGTGTTTTGAACCACATTGGTTGTTTGTTCATGCTTATGTGGTGGGTTAGTAGTGTTTTTCATTGTAGATAATTTCAGACTTATCACAGGCGGAGCATTGTTAACAACTTTAGCATCTACTACACTATTATTTGTCACATTTTTATTATGTGACCAAAATTTTTTCTTGTCATTTGAACTGTTTGGATAATTATTTTTCTCCTTAAAAAATTTGACTATCTCTTTCCCAAAAAGGGCTTTTTCGATGGAAAGACCTTTTTTAATGACCTCCTTGAATGTGTTTGAGCAGTGGATTTGTAGATGAAACATCACCTCCTTATTAATATTTTCCATTAATATATGTACTAGTTGCTTCTCTGCTATGTGGCATGGACACTTACTAGCAAGGATTCTCTAGCTTTGTAAGAATGAAGTGAATGTTTCACCATCCTTTTATTTTTTGTTACATAAATGGATTATGTTTATGTCATTTGAAATGTTATACAAGAAGAGTGTTCTAAATTTTTCCATCAATTTGCTCCATGTTATGATGCCTAGAGGTTGGTGTGCAAACCATTCAAGGACTTGACCTCCAGGACTTCATGGGAAAAGTCTCATTAAGTATGTGTGATCATAAGCTATGTCTAAGGAGGACATGTGAAATTCTCTCACATGTTCGAAACGATCTCCCTTCCCTTTATATTTGTCATATTTTGGTATGATGAAGTCTTTTAGAAATGGAGGCATGTAAATGCTCTTGTTGAATGGGTAAGGACATAAGTCCTCTACCAAGTATGTTTTCTTGTTTCTAAAGACCTGCATAGTTGACATTTGATGTTATAAGGTTTGCATTTGTTGAGCTAAAAGATCCATAGGCGATGGTTTTGTAGGAGTTGTGTTGGATTACAAATACTATGTCAAACCCTATGAAGGGTTTATAAATGGGTTACTATTTTGATAATGCGACATGGAAGTGTAACCATGCATGTTTTGATTAGTTGTATTGAAGTGATGTTGTTGCATAGGTGGGTGTTTTGTTGAAAGTGTGTTGTGAAAATGGGATTAGGATTAAATTGTGTGTTTGTATTTTCATTTATCCCAAAAAAGGATCTTGTTTGTGCTAGCAAGATGTTTGTGTTATATGAAGTGAACATTGTGTTCACTTGCGGCCCCAAAAAAGAAGGGTTTATCCTTCGAGTTTTACTAGGTGTTTTTTGATGAGTGAAATTCTAAGTTGCAAGTGTAGTATTACTTTGTTGTGTTGCAATTTGAGAAGTGGAAGAAAATGGGTTTGCTATTTGTTTTTTGAATGTGGGAGTTGGTGGGATGTTAACAGTTGTTGTGTTGTGTGAATTTTGACAAGGCAGTAAACTTGTGTTCAATTGTGATGATATGGTGTTAGATGATTGATTTGTGGTGTTAATAGTACCTTGTCCTTGAGGTACAATTTTTGGTGATTCCCCTATGATAGTGGAGATGTTGAAGTTAGTGGGAAGTTGAGATCCACTCTGTGCAAGTGTGAAGAAATATTTGTTAGGGTTGACAGCTATTAGTTCATCCATGATTCACAAAATCCTAGGATCTTGAAGCATTGTCTATTTTTTATAGCGTTAATTGTTGTTCCACTTTATGTAAGGTATAACCATCAAAAGGAGGTACAATTTGTGATTGTGGGGTTATTTGTGTTGAACACTCAAAATACTGAGAGGGGGGTGAATCAATATTCTCTTAAACCACTTAAACATTTAAACATCTATTTGAAACATCGTACTCAATTTGTAGTAAGGAAAGAAACCATGAAAGTAATCATCAAAGCAAATGACACATGAAAACTATATTTTTACATAGAAAACTGAAAAAGGGAAAAACCACTATGAGGATTAGCTCACAATATATTATAACTGGTCATAACACATTACAGAATGGCTCGCTACCTTTTGGACTCACTGTCTAAAGGATTCATTGTCTAGAGAATAAGAAAAATAGAAAAGAGGGGTGGCTCACTTCTAATATTTGAACTAATAATAATGCATCTACAATATGCAAGAGATATAGTTCCACTAGAGCTCAATATACTAAATCAACACACTTCATACTACACTACTTTCACGCTCTACTCTCCTTTACATTCGCATCACATTCGCATGCTCTACTTAGGAATTTACATCACAAATTTTCTATAGTACATCTCGCACTTCTACAACACCAAAATAAACTTATATTTATATGCATTACACTCGCAAACACCTACAACATCAATTAGGTTGGCCTAGTTAGATGTACCATGAATAACATAACTCTTTGGCTCAAGAATCAAACACAAACACTTTACACCCTAATTCAAAACTTGTAACACATCCAAATAGGTCAGAGAGGACCCAAAATAACTCTATAAGACTAGAGAACACTTCCTTTAACTCTGCATGACCCCAAACTTATTAGGTTGGCTCTGCTAATGGAGTAAAACTAAACTACACCAACTGGTCATCCACAAACTGATATGCAGACCTCCAAAACACACGCCACTTGGACTACACACCCTTTTGAAACCTATAAACACTCCCATAAATCCACATAACCAAATATTATTCTATGGTGCAATGTAGACCAATCCAAATAGGCATTGTGTTCTAATTATACTATTACTGGCAAACCGAATATCCTGTCAACCATAAATTTTGCACTAGAAGACATAAAGACATGAAACTTTGGATTTAAGGTCCTCAAACATGTACCAAAATTGTATTAGAACAAAAAAAAAATACCTCAAGGTGAACCAATATCCACCAACCTTTTTCTCATTCACTTTCTTTCTCACTTCCTTCTCCAATTTCTCCTCAAGGCCACTAGAATACTCTTTGAAAGAATCAAGCAATAGTTTTAGGTTCTACACATCGGATAAAGAATTATCAATACTGATACTAAGAAAGCTCTCCTGCAACACCTTCACTACCCCATCTATCAACTCCACACTCTTCTAATGTGTTTGTAAGATCTCCTTTCTAGCGGAGGCATGAAATGCATCACCTTGTTGTAATTTGTGGAAGGGGGACATATTTTTCATATCTACTTGACCATGTTGCATCAAAATTTATAACTATGCAAAAATAGTTGGTTGGAACTAGAGTTGCATGCTCAATAAGCTCTTCAAGGAATCTCCAGAGGTTCTAAAAGATTCACCAATCATGTTCACATCTTCTTCAACTCTCTTCTCCTTGAATTTTTCCTTGGCACCAATGTTATCTTATGATTTTTCATCTTTCTTCTCCTTATCAATAGTACTGGACACATTCTTAGTCTTCTTTTCATCTTCAACTGATTTATCATTATTATCCCAAGGAGGAAGATTTTATGTATTTTATGCCTCATATAACTCTAGGTTGTCTTGTACAACCTCTTCTTCCTACTCTACATTCTTCTTTGTGTCTGGAGGTGGTGTGTTATGCTTTGCTTGTGTATCCTCCTTTTGTATTTTGCTATCCTTTTTAGCAACATTCTCTTCCACCTAAGGATTATCATCAGTATTCACATATTTTTTACATCCTCCTCAGTTGCATGCTCATGTTGAGCATATTCTAGTACATTCACTTCAAGAAAAGAGCCATCAACATTCATTTCACTATTTGGAGTCATACCTAACTCCTTTTCTAGATTTGTAATCTTCTCAGTAGTCCCATTCCTTAGCATCTTTGTATCATCTTCATTTTTCTCATAAGTATGGTGACCCTTTACTTGGTTCAAAACTATTTATTGTATAATTGAGTTAATTTTGCTTTGTCCTCATCAGAAAAGAAAAAAAAAAGAAAAAAACAACAACTACTAACTTTCTCTAAAAAAAAAGTTCTCAATTTTGCATCTTCATTTATTGCCTCTTCTCTTCTTAGATATAATGCACTTTTGAGATCCTCAGGCAATTGGCCTTCAATATCTTTCATTCCAACATTAAATGTTACTATGTATCTAACTATTGTCTCTTCAATTGTTGACTTATCAGTATTATCCACAGTGGGATACAAGGGAGCAGTCTGTTCTAACATTTCATGCTCAACTATACATTAAAAAATGCATATAATCTTAGAGGACCATGTTTTCTTACCAAAGGGTTCTTCTCCTTCCTCTTCTTGACTTCTGAAGTCTTCTCTCCTTTTGTAGACTTGGTTTTCTTTTCCCTTACAAAAATTTTTAATTTATTTTTGTCCTTTTTCTACCTCTACATCACTATCAGAGTCCACAATGTCTATTTTGGATTTCTTTGTGCTAGTCTCTTCTTGAGTGACACCAGATTTTCTCTTTCTAATTAGTGGTTTTTCTTCTTCCTCTTCTTCCTCTATATCATAACTTACATATCTTTCTCTTGTTTCTTTCTCTTTCATTTTCCTCTTCTATGGGGCACTTTGTTGCTTTATCAGAGCAATATTTTCTTTCATAGGCACATTCTACTATTTAACTAGAGTACTAGTTGACTCCTTTCCCTCTGTTCCACTGGAAAAAGGTTTAGTCCCAAAGGAATCGGGGGAAACTAGAGAAGGGATAGTTTTTTTACTAGATCTTCTTGTGTTGGGGGCACCTTCCAGAGAACTGGAAATGTTTTTAGCTTTCTCTACAAAGTCCTTAGGAAGTCCCATCATCTCTACAACCTGTGTAGTCATCTTCTAAACATTTTTGTTGATCTCCTTCTTGTGCTCCATATGTACTTCCATATAATTTTCTTCATAGGTTTCATATCTTCCCTCAGTTGTATCTCTAGGCATACTCATAATATGATCATCCAGACCAACAATTACATCCTTAGCAACTTCATATCCCATTTCAGGGATCCACATAGTTTTAGGATCAACAACCTCCATCATGTATCAATCATTACTCACCACAAAAATAATATCATTTTTATACTTCACCACACTCTTCAAAATCCTTTCTTTGGATTGCACTTTCTCTTGGTCAGTTTTGAAGAATCTACATAATGCTTTCTTTTGTGTGTCTTCATCACCTAATCTCATCAGGCGGTCTCTAATTTGAGTAGCCACTGGTCTCTCCTTCAACCACACTATGTTCCTAGTTTCAGGAACCTCATTATGAAATTAAAATAGTAAACAAATGATCAAGGTACCAAACTTGAAGGGATATCATGAGTCCTCAGTATTCTGAAAATTCTCCAAAAGTTGTTCCCTTAACAACTCACACAAATCATAATTAGCACCTTTATTTACTATCTCATATGCAATATCAATGGCAGTAGCAGAAAAAAAGTTATATATGTTTGTAAATCGTATCTTGTACCCTATTATCATTGATGTGTATTTCACTACAAGTTCTTTAATGTCTTTGATAGTCATGGCTCTCTTGTCATATTTTTCACATGTTAAAATCATCACCATTTCATTATTTTCCAATTTGAGTGTCAGAAGGGATCTTGTTGAATATAATCCTATTACAACCCTAATCGCCTCCTTATTAATTATATGTGAAATATACAACCACATAAACCTATCATGAATCCTACTCAATATGTATCTAATCCACACATCCACATAGCAAAAGATAGGGAAATTGTTCTAGATGTTGAGCTTCTTCTCTGTCAATATCTCAAACTCAGCTTTCAATTCAAATTGGTCTTTGGTGAGTTCATTAACCCAAACATCATCCAATTTTCAATGATTGTACTCCTCCAACTTAGCATGTATGTAAATCCTTACATCTTCTGTATGCATCACTCCATATGGAATACTTGAAAATGCACCATCCGAGCCCATCATCATTGACTTATCAAGGTGCCTTTTAAATTTAAGTTGAGGACAATCTACAACCTTAACAACTTGTGGATTACACATCTTTCAACAATTTGAAATGCTTCTAAAACTAGGGAAAAGTAGAAATCTATAAATACCTTTCGAAACTCTATCGACTAGGGTTTTATGCATGAAAATTCTAAAACACTTCACTTCACTTTGGCATTTCTCTTCTCTCCTCAAATGCTCATTTGCAAATGAATTACATCAAATGTGAACACTTATAAACCATTTTCGAATGACCTAATTCGCATTGAATGCATTGATTTGAAGTTAGGAAAAAAGCTAATAAACCCTAACTATGATAACACAGTCACCTTCAAACTCTCCACAAATCTTCATAATGAAAGATTTTCCATAGGTGTTCTCACCAATAGTTCAAGCATATCAACATACACCTTATATCAATGTGTTAAAGGCATCAACACCATATCTTTGGTAGGATCTTAAAGATCTTGTGAAGCATTTTTGCCTTGATCGTTTCAATTTTTGGCTTGTTTAATGTTTTCAGTTTCAGATGTGCCCACGCTCAAGTAGAGTTATCAAAAAGGTGTACAATGTGCCACGTGGTGGCTACATAGTTTTCATTTTTCACCTTCCTTTTGGGAGAGAGTCAGGACACGTGTTGGCTAGTCAAAGATTTTCTAAGGAGCTATATTCATGAGCTCAAAGTTTTTGCCTGTTTGACACATTATCTCTTCATTGTGGGCGGATTGCACTTCTTATGAAGTGATATCTTTTGGGATTTTGTTGGAGCTTGCTGGCCTTTTTCCTTTTCTTAGTTTTTGAGATGGAATCTTTGAGTTAGTGCCTTTCGGTGATGTGATAGGTCAACTAGACATTTTTTCCAAGCTTTGTTTCTAGGATTTGATCATTTATAGGGCTCTATCTTTGCTAAATATCTAAAAAGAATTAATGCAGCAACTGAGAATTGATGAGAAAAGATCATTGTGACCTAACCAAGGATCTATGATCATATCATGTGCTATCAAAATCCAACACCTGGAAGTGATTACTTTTGTATTGTGGCTGCATTTTATTCTTTCTATAGCTATAAAAGAGAGGCATCAATAGTTGAAAGGGTTGGATTCCAAGTTTCAGTCTCCTTTGTCAAGAAAAATTTTCTTTAGTTTTCTTAGGATATTGAACTATTTTCAGAAGTTAAGTTGCAGAATTACTTTTCTTTTTCATGTTATATCTTTTAAGGCTTAAACTATTGTGAGATTGGCATCTGACCTCTATTTTAAATTTCATTTGATATTTAAAGCACAAATTATTGAGAGGAAATATTTGAGATTGTGCATGTAAGGACTTTATCAAACTTTCTTTCTTTATATTTTCATTATGAATGAAACACTGTGTCTTGCAAGCTGAATTCAAATGGTTTAAGTAGTTGATTTACATGTTGTATGCTCATATAATAGAATAATAACTTGTGAAAACTATATTATGTCATTGGACTTCTCTGTTTTTCTAAAAGGTCATTTTTTATTATATTATGTTGTATTAGGAGGAAGAGTTTGTGCAATTTTTGAATGTTTTTCTTGTTACCCTTAGAAATATTTATGTTTGATTGAACCTTAATGAACACTGCCTATGGAAAGATTTGAAATTCTGCATTGTGCTTTTTGTTAGCGTTTGTCATTCGTTCTCTTTCCAACAATGTTCAGGGTTGTGGCGTTTTGTGTCTAATTATATCAATCATAGGAATGGTTGGATTTTGAATGTTGTAAAAGCGTTGGCGCATTGCCATTTTTATATTTTAAATGTACATATCCTTCTACCCTTTTCTCCAAACCCCAAAGAAGAGCTGACTTTCTATAAAAATCCTGAAGGTATTCAGTGAGGCACAAATTGGTCCCCCACTCACTGAATTTCCCATAAGACTGTCGGAGAGGCGTAAGCTTTGATGATCAATAGATCTTATGTTCAAACTCCCCTTGAGCCAAATATCTTAGTTTCTAGAGGAAACATCTACACCAGAGGCTAGAATAGACTCATTCTTAACCTCATTCTCCTCTTTCTTTTTCCATATATTGTTCATCTATTTCTTCATCTTTACTGGATCAGCCTTTTTCATTGGATCATTCTTCTTTATCGGATCAACCTTTACATTTTTGCTTCTACAAAACTTAGAAATGTGTCCTAGCTTATTGCATTTGTATATTTGAAATTTTGAACAAGCTTACTTCCACCTATTCTGGATCTAAATTGATTAAATTTATGCCCAAATCCATTGCATGTATAACAATAGCCATTAAAAGATTGAAACCTCATACCATTATTATAACCATTCAACATCTAATTTCTTTGTGCATTTGGTTGTTTGATTAGTGGTCTTTTGAATTCATTCTTTTGGTTCTATACTTTTGTTGTCATTGCTCTTCTTGTCTTCAATATTATTTTATACAATGTTCTTTTCAACTCTTGGTTTTTTATCCTCTTTTGAACTTTCTCCTTTTTCAAATCCCAATCCTTATTTGTCTTTACATTGCTTCTTATTTAAAATTATCTCATCAAGTATTATAGTTCTCTTCTTGAATTTGTCTTCTTGAATCTCTACTTCCTCCAGATTTGATCTCAAGGTTGAAACTTGTTCAAGCTTTAAGCATTCTTCAGATTTTTCTTTCAATTTAGCATTAGGTAGTCTTCAACTCTTTTACTTTCTTCAATCTACAATTTCAAATTGGGAATGATCTCATTTGATTTCTTGAACTCTTTGATCCTATTTGTAGCTTTCTTGAGTTTCTCTCTTAATATATTAATGCATTCATCTGCATCATTAAGATCCTTTTTCAGATCTCTATTCTCAAATTCTCCTTTATCCAAATCATCTAAGGCAGCTTTGAGTTCTCTTTCCATGTCAACAATGCAATCTTCCTTAGTAAATCCTTCTAGCATAATTTCTTTAGTAGGAATGGGATACTTCCTTGTAGCCATGTGTTCAACTCCAAGATCTACCTTAGTGATCAATCCAAATGAAGGAACCAAGCTCTGATACCAATTGTTGAACATTCAGAATACTGAGAGGGAAGGTGATTGAGTATTATCTTAAGCCACTTAAATATTTAAACATCTATTTGAAACATCATAATCAATTTGTAGTAAGGAAAGAAACCATGAAAGTAATCATCAAAGCACATAACACATGAACACCAAATTTTTATGTGGAAAAACCACGATGAGGATTAGCTCACAATACATTATAACTGGCCGTAACATATTATAGAATGGCTCATTTCCTTTTGGACTCACTGTCTAGAGAATAAGAAAAATAGAAAAGAGGGGTTTTTCACTACCAATATTTTAATTGATAATAATGCATCTACAATATGTGGGAGATACAATTCCACTAGAGCTCAATATATTGATTCAACACAGTTCATACTACACTGCTTTCACACTCTACTCTACTTTACATTCACATCACATTCACATGCTCTAAGGAATTTGAATCACACATTTTCTACAATACATCTCACTCTTCTACAACACCAAAATGAACTTATATTTATATGCATTACACTCACAAACAACTACAACATCAATTAGTTTAGCCTAATTAGATGTACCATGCATAACATAACTTTTTGGCTCAAGATTCAAACACAAACACTTTGCACCTTAATTCAAAACTTGTAACACATACAGATAAGTCAGAGAGGGCTTATAATAACTCCATAAGACCTATCAATTCTTCCTTTAACTCCGCACAACCCCAAACTTATTAGGTCAACTCAGCTGATGGAGTGACACTAAAATACACCAACTGATCATCCATAAACTAATATGTAGACCTCCAAAACACATGCCACTTGCAATACACACCCTTTTAACACATATAAACACTCCCATAAATATACATAACCAAATATTATTCTATGGTGGAATGTGGACCAATCCAAATAGGGACTCTATTCTAATTATACTATTACTAGCAACCCTGATATTCTATCAATCATAACTTTTGCATTGGAGGACATAAAGATATGAAACTTTTGATTTAAGGTCCTCAAACATGTACCAAAAATTTCTTAGAACCATAGACAAAAATACCTCAAGTCGAACCTGTAGACATCCAAATTTGACTACTTCCATATGGTCAAACTCGTCTCCTTACTCATCCCTTTACTCGTCTATTTCATCCTCTTCACCAATATTAATTAAATCATTCATTTAATTAGTATTTTATCATTTGTATAAGGTTCCTAAATTATTTAATTCAATAATTAAATACTTTTACCTTTTACTTCTTTCCTCTCTAAATTAAATAAATACATCACTTTATTTAATTTAGTCATGTGGCCTCTTTGAATTTAAGCCAATTTTTAATTTCTCTTTTTCTCTCTCATTGTCACATCCTCCATAATCCTCTTCTAATCTAGATTAATTTAATTAATTCATGATTAGGATGTGCACACCTTAATCAAGAATAATGTCACATCCTCCAACATTTTCCATTTTTTTATAATCCCTCATTAATCCTCCTAATCATGTGTTTGCACAACCTTAATCAAAGGCATTAACCACATTTAGCATGCCTTTTTAGTCAACCTTTTAATTTGTCTTTCTTAGAATTGACCCTCTTTCCCATGTGAATTTAAAATTCACATTTATTCCTCCTAGAATCCCCTTTTCCCATGCATCTTCTAGAATCTTTGACTTGTTACATCAAGTCACATATGGCAAGTGCTTCCCTTTTTGGAATCTTGTCTTGTCTATGGGATTTTTCCAAGTATATGAATTTTTAATTCACATTTATTTTTCCAACTACTTTCCTCTTCCCCATGGAGATTTTTGAGGATTACTAAAATTCCTCTCATGTCACTTTCCAACCATTTGGGAACAAGAACTTTCCTTTTAAGGAAATGCTCTCATCTCCCAATTTACTTTCAAGGTACATTTCCTTCTTCCACCTCACCTACACCTCATCACATCCTTGGCCATTTCACCTTCCACATGTCAAGATGTGAGGGCTTGTGAGTCCTCAACTCACCATAGCCCTTCATCTTAGCCATGGTGGCTCAATCTTGACCATTGAATTCTCTAGAGTATTCAATAACCTCTATAAATACCCCCTATTTTCTCTCATTTAAAGACCTTATGCATTTGATACCAAACTCTTTCCATTTTTTCATTTGAACCATATTTAGCCAACTTGCATATTTTGCCTTCATCATAGCACTTGAATCCACCATTATCACACTTTCAAGCTCATATTGCATCTTCATCTCATTTTTCCATCCAAGGAGCATACACAACATCGAAGATCGAAGGGCCAACCAAGAGACAACTTGACAAGGTATAATAGTTTCATTCCATCTTGTTTGTTTAAGTTCAACGTTTTGCCCAATCTTGAGGTGTTAGGTGTTCTTCATTGTTTCTTGCATTTTTGTTGTTGATGCATGTTTAGGAACAAGGATTTTCACTTGATCACAGAACTAATGTGAACCAAAAAATTGATGCTCTATACACTGAAAATTGTGTTCTAGACTTATTCAAACATTCAACATATTTGGTTTGCACCAAAGCAAAAACCTTTACATCTCTATGTTGGATTACCGTCTCCATGCTCACTCATGCTTCACCAACCAATTGTACCTCAATGTAGACTTCCATTCAAACCACAATTTTATCATCACTGACAACACTATATAAGCTCATGCTCATGTTTCCAACAACCATACTAATGATAATCTCCTCAAACTTCCAACAGTTTCATTATTAGAGGTTGAACCAAAGTGCATGTCACTAGCTGGGTTGTAGGTAGCAGAACAACTTCTTACACTAATCTTGAGAGGAGAATAATGCAAAAATTTACAAATCTTTTTAGTTACCAAAACTTAAACAAAAATAAACATAAATATCATGTATACCAAAACCATAGTGATTTACATGGGGAAAACCCTTTTAGGAGAAAAATCCCACACTCTAAAAGCCGCACAATATATTATTCATAAATCACAAAGATTACAATATACTTGTAGAGAAAGTTTCTCATAGGAATATCACCAACCAGAGATCCAGAGGTAACATGACCACTATTAGACTCTCAAAATACATCACAATACATAGTCGTAATATAATGCCACCATAAAATAGGGTTACCTTCTAGGGCAAGTCAAGCTAATAAAATATTGGTCGTCAGATCTAAGACCTAATGATGAATGATCTAGATTTACAATAATAAAATATACATAAATTTTTCCTTTTGAAGGAGCTACACTTGAGCCTCCATCGAGGTGTGTGGCCCCCAAACCCCTGCTAGGGGATGATCCCCCCGAACCCCTCGTGGGGAGTACCCCCAGCCCCCTGCATTGATGTGTCAATAGTACCTTATGTAATTGCAAGGTTGAGACACATTTTCCCAAAAAATATCCCACTTATCAAACATCTTGCAAGAGCAACGAGAGGGTGTATAAACATCATCTCTCAATTGCTAAGGGCCGAAAGGCCCATAGTCTCTGAACACCATTTGAACTTCTATGTGCTCGTAGGCTTAGTTAAAGAATTAACAACATTCATAAAAGTCTCTACCTTAACTAGCTTCACCCTACCATCTTTGACCATATCTCTAACAAAATGATATTGTACATCAATGTGCTTAGTCCTAGCATGAAATGTTGGGTTCCTAGCTAGACATATCACACTCTGACTGTTGTAATAAATTATCATTGCACCTTGTTTTATTCCAATTTTGAACACAATCTCTTAAGCCAAATGGATTCTTTACAAGCATAATTAGTTGTCATATACTCAACTTTAGTAGTAGACAAAGAAACCACAGCCTGTCACTTACTCATCCAATTAATTATACCACCAAATAAAGTAAACACATAAGCACTGGTGGATTGTTTGCTATCAACATCACCTACCTAGTCTAAATACACATAACCATGAATATCAATGGAAATTTCATCTTAAGTCATATTACTATAATAACACAAGGAATAATCTAAGGTACCACGCAAATATCTGAACTCTTTTAACTACATCCCAATGAATTCTAACAGGATTAGATATATATCTAGAAATAACTCTCACTACTTGGGAAATGTCTAGTCTTGTAAAAACTATAACATACATCAAACTTCCAACTGCACTCTAGTAAGGCACTCTACTCATGCCTTCCATCTCTGATGGGGATGTTAGACAATCTAAAATAGATAACTTTGTTCCAGCTAAAACAAGAACACATAGTGGTCTACAAACCAGCATATCAAACCTCTATAAAATTGAATTGACATACTTACTTTGGTCAAGCCATAGCTTTTTGTTCACTCTATCTCTTTTAATTTCCATTCCAAGAATGTGTCTAGTTGCACCAAGGTCTTTCATTTCAAATTTAGCAGCAAGTTGAGATTTCAGTTTTGAAATCATACATTTTTCCTTACCAATAAATAACATATTGTAGAGTCTAAGCTAATGTATTGTAAACTTGGTAGAATCTACACAATTCAGAG
This sequence comes from Sequoia sempervirens, assembly GCA_007258455.2. Lineage (NCBI taxonomy): Eukaryota > Viridiplantae > Streptophyta > Pinopsida > Cupressales > Cupressaceae > Sequoia > Sequoia sempervirens. The sequence continues at coordinate 38,266,235 of VDFB02379711.1, read as the reverse complement.
GTTTAACTAATTAAACAGTCCACTCAATATTGCTTAATTTTCAACCCAAGGCTTGTGAGCTTATGACATTGCATAATTACATATGCCTTCAAGGACTCAAAACTACTTAAGCTACCCTACTCAAGTTATTCTACCTACTAAAAAAATCATAGAATTACAAAAAATTAAATGACAACCAAAACTAGTGGTTGCGGGTACCTAAAGCTTAAACTCTAACTGAACTATTACTAATGAAATGATGTTGTAATAAGTCAAAACTAATGTCTCAACTAAACTATCCTCCATAGTGCTACTGATTAACCATTACATGCATATTCATAATCATTCATTAACAATAAGCAAGGTATGAAATTCTAATTAACTTGCATATGATTCATGAAACAATGATAAACTATTAACGACTATTAAACAAAAATAAATAACTAGAAAATGGGGTGAGGAATAGTACCTTGAGTGGCCTTCTGAAGTGGTTTTTCTCACTTTAACTGAACCCAAATATAGTTAATCAAATTCTACACATCCCATAAATTAAACTCCATTCATTGCATATTCATGAAGATTATACAAGATCTTTCACAGATTGTATTCAATCATTATGAATATTCTTCATGTCTTGAAAACTAAAAGTAACTAATAACATAAAACTAAAAAACCAACTAATTATCCTATGGATTCAACCAACAGCTATATACAAGCTTAAGGGAATCTTATCCAAAACAACTACTTAACCGAAATCATTAATTCCACTCCTAGATATATTTAGAGCGTAGAGTCAAGACTGATTTATTCAACCTATAACTGAAAAGAAAATGGAATCCTAATAGAACTAGAACTTTTTCATAACATAATTGCATGTAAACATACAACCACTTGTAAAAATCCCATGACTAAAGGAGATCTCTTCTTCAGCATTTATTAACTAGTTATAATAATTCCATGGTCAACCTTCATCAAGTGTCTTTAATAAACAACCATCACATTCAACTTAATCTGGAGCTCCCATGTTTTGGTGTCCATTCATTCCTTTTTCTTCGAGCTCATCTTGCAACTACTGCGTGCCACGGTTCCTCTTTTGTTGCAAACAAGTTAATTCCGTAAAACATGTACACAAGGATTACTATCATAATTAAATCATAGCATTCCATCAACATTCCATACATATGTCCATATAAGCCATATAATACTAATATATTATAACCATAATTCCATCATCATATTTAAGGTTCAAGTCTACATAATGGATATAAAAGGATAGTATAATGTAGGAACATTGTCTGGAAAGTGTATCTAAAATTATCTCAGAATACGTATAAAAAAAATAGAAAATAATCTATTATCTAGACCTATCATCTCCGGCCAACTAGCCTTTTTCTTGTCCCCAAGAAAAACACTAGGGATTTTGATTGTACTATAAAGCAATTTGTCTCAAGTCCATAACTGTGTTAACCGGGCCCTAAATCTATCTCAAATAGAAACCTTGATATTATGAAAGCTACCTCATCCTGATAGTTCTTGCTCGTTCACATTCATCACCTTTCTCCCCAATCCAATGTGGGACTGGATAGAGGAGAATAGGTGGATGGAAGGTGAGCGATGCCCAATGAAGTCCTTTGTTGACACCAATTGCCATATAGTTGCATGCCCTCTTAAGCATAGCAATAAAATTATGCATAAAATGTGTCTCTTTCTTCTACAATTCAGGTGTTAAACTATTCCATATATTTTGTACATGCTTGTAACATTGTTGTCCAATACCTACAGCTAACATCTTCATTATTTCATAGTCTTCCTCCCTAAGATTCATGATTTTCTTACCTACTCCCTTATGTTTAAGAAGTTTCAGCCATTCATCAATGACTGCATCTAGATCCTTAGCCTCTCTTCTTATTTGAAGTGCAATAGAATTCTCTTTTTCTTCATATTCTTCCATGATCTCACCCCTAAGCTACTCAATCCTATAGTAAGTGGTAAGTGCCCTGATCTGGAGATTTCCCACAAAGATTAAAGGGTTCCATTCTATCTCATTAGGTATTACATAGTTGTGCAAATAAAACACACAACTTATCATGCTCTTCGGGTGTGGAAGTAGCAAAAATTTCAAGAAACTCAGAAGTTTGAATCATGCCAATTAAATTCTTCCTAACTAATCTACTGGACTAAAAGCATAAAAACCTTTCCTATAAAAATAGTGCATAAGTTCTCGGTGGAGGCCTACATCTGAAAATTTGTGTAACCTTATCTACTATCTACTCCAATTAGACTGTTGATTTGTTCAATTCCATATCTCTCTTCTCTAATTCCTTTACATATTCTTCTTTTTCCTTCTTCCACTTCTCCTTTTCCTATGCAAATTCATTAGTCACTTTCGATAATTGGTAGCCAAGTGAGCAGGTTGTATGATAGTCAAGAGTTTTTAGAGGAGGGGGTTTCCCATCTGACATTGCTAGTTCTTTGTCCCCTATCTTGGTAACAACCAATTGTGCTAGAAAATATAGCTTAGTACCATGACCATACAACTATAGTTTCTCCTCCATCTCCTACATTTTTTCTTCTCTTTCCTTATCTTTTTGCTCATAATTTTGCACTAACTCCTCCAGGTGTTTAATTTTCTCCAATTCCTCTTGGATTTCTTTTCTTACATCTCTTCCTTCAAGGTAAACCTCCTCTATCTCTTCAAATTGCTCATTACCCTCTTCATAGTCCCCATGAATAGGGCTATCTAGAGTTTTTGTCTGTAACTTCTTAGCAGCAAATAGATCTTCTGATTCAAAATAAGAAGTTGTCACCACATACCTTCTCTTTCTTACTGGTATATTCACATTACCAGGGACATTCCCTTCTATTTTAGAGTCAGTTTCTACAATCATAGCATTTTCTTGATGTTGTTCTTGTTGATTTTATTTTCCCCAAGGTTGTTCTTTACTCAACTCTTTTTCTTCAAGTTCCTCTATATTCTCCTTTGTTGCCCCTTGTTTCCTTAATCTGCCAGAGCATCTGAGTGAGTATTTATTTTTCAATTTTATTTTTTCCCTTTTTAACACTCTTTTTCTTCTTTGAAACTTCCTCCTGCTTTGTATCATCCTCCCTTTTCTTTTGAGGATCCCTCCTTTTCTTTGGATCATTCTCCCTTTCTTCTGGTTTAGAGGTGTAGAGGAGGTAGACACACCACCTCTTCAACTCTTAGATTTTTGTGACTTTGAAGAAGAAGGTAATTCCTCGACTATAGGTGGCCTAGATTTTGGTTCTTTAGGCTCCTCATGCTTTCCTTTGCTATGGGTAGGCAAATCCATAGGTGACACATGGGGGTTTTCCTCTTTAGACTCATTTTGGGGTTTTACATCCTCAGGTACTACAAGTGCATCTAGCAAACTATTGATGTTTATGAATTCTCTAAAATCTTCCCACCTCACTTGTGGGTATTGAATTATTAAACTCATTTTTATCAACAAGATAATTAAACAATGATGAGAGAGAGAGGTATCACTTTGTTTTCTTTGGTATTTTGAGGCCATCCATTTCAACAAATTGTACAAAATTTTGGGTACATTTGCTAGCCTATTATGCCTAAGATGACTGAGTAATTTAAAATGGATAGTGTACAAAAGGTTTTGCCTACCATCATAGCTAATGTATCTGATGATATAAGACAAACAATTTTTCCATACCTAGGGGAGAGAAAGTCTCTTTGTACCTTATGATGAGGAATCTAATTCCTCTCCTCCTATGCAGAGCTCTTCCCTAGCTACAACCGCATTAGTGCATGCTGGAAATTCCACCCCTATTCTTGGTAATCTTGTGACCTATGCAATGGCAGTCTCAGATGCGTCTACTGAAATTCCTTTTACCATGGCTTCATCATATTGAAGAGTAGATGCAAACCTCCTTGTTAGGTCATCACTAAATTTTGTCAACTTTAAGAAGTAGTCGAGCTAATCAACCCTTGTGAAAGTAGGTAGGACTAGCACATCCTCCAAAATTTGTTAATGAGTTGTTGGCTCTCTTCTTATGACATCTTCTCCGATTCTGGCTCACTTCTCTACTTCAATGCACTCAATCCTGCTTTAAAATTTTAACTCAATCTTCCTACCACCTTCAAAACACTTCACTTTTCTTCCCTTCTCTCATATATCTTTAGTGTCACACCATACTGCAAATTTTCCCTCTCAATACCAACTTAATTCGAGCTCATAGACAAGTTCTAATTTTGAATCTCCACTTAGGTTTAAACTTAAGCTTAAGTTCTCAAAGTGTAGAATTTGGCAATTTGGAAATAGCAGCAAAAAAAATGAGATATAACTTAGAAGGTTTTGCATGTTGTTTCCATTCATTGATTTTAATTTAGGTGGCCAAAGTGGAAAAGATCAATGAAAAGACTAACTAGGTTGTACCCTCACCCCAACTTAATTGGTGAAGTGACCTCACTTCACATTTATGATTTGGAGGTGGTTTAATGTGAAATGATGGTAATTAGTGATATAATAGTTCGTATGCATGGAGTAATATGAAAAATACAACAAAAGTTTAAAGAAGACTTAGAATAATCATGATAGCGTACCTAAAGTACTGCCTTGAAGAAATAACCATCTATTGTGTGTGGAAACTGAAAATAAAATAACTATTTGTTGATTCGATGTGACAGATATTAACTACAAGGTAATGAATAGTGGGTGGCAAGTGCAAATGATGGGACGGGTATTATGGATTTGATCTGGCGATTTGACAGCTCAAGTATTTGAAATGCAAGCGGTCAATAAAAGAATTGTATTAGGAAAAATGGATGTTTGAAAATGAATGTGCATGAAGTTGGAGTAAATATGGCGCCAATTAATTTTGAATTTTTTTTTGTCATTAGATGATGCTATGGGTTCCTACAATGTTAGGGCCCCTTCTGAACATTGATAAGAATAAGCTACAGGTCCCTATGGCATTCGGTCCCTTGTGAATATTTGAGAAATAGGTCCCTCAAAAGATATTGTAAATATTATTATAACATGCAGTGTGTGCTTGTGAAAGAAAATAAAAAAATTAAGCCTAAGTGAGCTCAAAGACTGAGTTGTGTAGCTCAATATATCATGTATTACTAAATCATCACTTTGTGTGTCAAATTTTGTGTTTGGTTCATTGCAAGCACCATATTATTGAAACAGTGAAAATGTGAAATCATCCTTCTACAATGGTTTTTTTATATAGCTTCAATCTATAGCCATTTACTAGAAGTAAAAACCATACTACATCAATGGTGTGTAACTATACCACCCCATTAGTATAAACTTGACTAATTTCATAGGGGCCCAACCATGTGGACTGAAATTTACCTTTAAAGTCCTTATACCATGAATAATATAGCAGTGCCCAGTCCCCTATAGTGAACTCCTTATTTTTGATGTATTGATCATGCCACTTCATTCTTTGTTTTTGAACTACCTCTGTGTGATGGATTGCTTCCATTCTTATCTCATCCAATCCATTTAAAGTATGTAGCTTGTCCTTCTAAGCTTCTGTTAAATCAATTTCTAGTTCTACTATTGTCCTTAGTGTTTTGTATTCAAATTCAATAGGAAGGACTATTGTCTTACCATAAACTAGCTCATAAGGGGTAAAATTAGTGGTGGTTTTCCATGTTGTTCTATAAGCCCATATTGCTTCAAGCAACCTTGCAACCCAATCTTTCCTATGCAATTGCATTGTCTTGGTGAGTATACTTTCAATCTCCCTATTGGTAACTTCCACCTAACCATTAGCCTGTGGGTGGTAGGGTGTTGATTTCTTGTGTCTAATTTTGTATTCTTCATCTAGCTTGGTGATTAGATCAGAAGTAAATTGTGGGCTTTGATTAGTGACTATCTCTCTAGGTAATCCATACCTAGTAAATATATCCTCATATAAGAATTTAGCCACATTGTCATCTCTAGCAAATTGCAAGGCCTTTACTTCCACTCATTTAGTCAAGTAATTAGTGCAAGTTCAAGGATGTATTCCTTGTTGTTGGATGTAGGTGAGATCAGTCTAATGAAGTCTAAGCCCCACTTATCAAAAGGTGCCAATGTCAACTAAGGTTGTAAAGGAATTTCATCACTCTTGGTTGGTCTTCCCATCCTTTGATACTTATCACAACTCTGTGTGTATTTAACCAAATCTTTATGCAAAGTTGGCCAATAATATCCAATCGTGAGGATCTTAAAGGTTGTTCTCTTTACTACAAAATGACCTCCACATGGGTCATCATGGCATGCCTTCATGATGTTAAAGATCTCATTCTCCCTGATACACCTTCTCATGATGTTATTAGGGCCAGTATAAAATGAATAACTAGATACCCGAGAGTATGGGAAACATTTGTGAACCAACTCTCTTCTCCCTTGGAGAAAAGTGTGGGTGAATCTACCCTATGACGAAATAATTAGTAGTATCTACATACTAGGGTACCTGTACTTGTAGAGAAAATAAGTGTTCATCTAGAAATGAATCATCTACCACTCTTTCAGCTAATTGTGTTGGCAATCTTGACAGGAAATCTTCCACTACATTTGCTTTACTAGGTTTTTCAACTATGGTAATGCCAAATTCCTATAAGAGAAGTAGCCATCTTACCAATCTACCCCCAACTATTGGCTTGTTCATCAAATACTTGATTGTTGTGTGGTCTGTATGGACAAAGACTGAGTAGCCAGTAATATAATGCTTGAATTTATTAATTGCATATACTACAGCAAGTATCTCTTTTTCTGTTATATTATAGTTCAACTTTGCTCCTTGAATATTTTTGTTAATATATTATATTGCATACTCTTTGTTTCCTTTTGACCCAAGACTGCACTAATGGAAAAATCTAAAGCATCTATATGTATGTGGAAAGGTAGAGTCCAATTAGGACCTCTAAATATTGGTGCTTGACTTAGAGCTTTCTTTATTTCTTCAAAGGAGTGTTGACACTCTGATGTCCATTCAAATTCAATTTCCTTACTCAAAAAAACAAATAATGATGCAGCAATCTTACAAAAATCTTTGATAAACCACCCGTAATAGCCTGCATGGCCAAGAAAGCTCCTGATAACTCTTTGTTTTTTATGAATAGGTAAGGTAGATATTATTTCTATTTTGTGTGGATCAACCTGAATTCCTACATTGGATATAAAGTGTCCCAATACAATTCCTTGTGTCATCATCATGTAACACTTTTCATTGTTGAGTGATAGGTTGTGTTCTTTGTAGCGTTTCAACACTTTTTCTAGATTATTTAGAGCTTCCTCATAACTGTAATAACCCATTCTAAATTATTACTTAATTAACATAACACATGAATTTTTTCCAAATTAAAAAGACATAACTAGTGGCTAAATTCAATCATAGCTACACATGTCCATTTAAAATTAGTCAATGATTCATATATCACTTCAAAATTCAAATTACAATATCAAGTTTGACTCGGCTCCTAAGGCCACAAAGTCATTACATTGTACACTTTACATCAAATACATGAATGTATTACATCAAGTTACATCTCAGACTAAAATAGTCTTGTGAACAATTAAGGTTCTTCTTTGACACTCACCTCCACTAGTGGACGAGACCATGGTTGAAGTGCTTTACCACCCAACCACAAAGCTTAAGCTTCCCTGGAATTCTCCTAACTTGAAGAATGCCTGATCCTGCATGAAAATTTTAGCAAGAGAACAATCTGCAAGGTGGAATCTGGCGTGTGCCCACACATCAACATGCAATTTATATCTACAAGTTAGAAAAGAAAATACAAGATCTATGCTAGGAATGACAGAGAATGATATCATAGATTTCATACATACATAATGAACTATATTTCTTGGCCAAGCATAATAAATGTGTTGCAACAACAACAAACAATAAGTTCTGGTAAAGAAAACCTATACTCTTGGAACTCCATTTCGGCAGCCATCCTGGAAGATAACTTTCTACATATACAACATCTCATAATATATGTCTACCCTCTAGCAACATCTACCCTAAGATGCTCTAGTCTACTAAGGTATCACTATTTCATTCAAGTATAGAATATTATTTCATATATGTCTTTGAAAGAAGAATCATATTACTAATTTATTCTCTAAGCAGAAATCATATTTTATGATTCAATAGAGTAATTCAACAATTAGTCATATCATTCTTATGACTATTACATACTTTTCATCATAAGCATTTTCCATTTAAAAATGAACTAATAACAAAAGAAGGTATGTCACAAGTATGTGTATGTACATAGATGAAGTCTATGTGCATACACATATATGTGCCTACATAAGTTTTTGATTTGTGCATACATTCTGAAATAATCATTAATTCAAATTGCAATCATTGAATAATATTCCATTGATGTTTCTTTGTCAAAATAAAGAATCAGAACAAATCTATATTAACATTTTCACACATATTGTTGTTTATTTTTCATTCTCACAAAACTGTGATACTCTAACATTGATGTTTACATATGAACATTCATCGTTTAAACAGAACCAACACTGTTTCCTACTAAACAATTATAAGACAAGTTGTTTCTTAAAGAACGTTAAGTGTTTACAACTATTCAATGATGTTCCAACTAAATAGTTTAATGAGCAAGGTTGTTTTTAGCTACAAAGTTAAATTAACAACAAAACAATGTCGTTTACAACAGATTATTCACTATTTACATCAATAAAATATTGTTTCAGACTAAACAGTTACATTTAATGACATAAAATGTCATTTTTCAACAAAACACTCATTGTTTGCAATTACTCATTATTGTTTCGAGTTGTTTACATGCTAACTGATAACATTATAATTAAATGTTCACTGTTTTAAATAGAACAAGGTTCATCCACAATGAACAGAAAGTAAACAATGATGTTTGCCAGTAACAATTATTGTCTATAGCTTCAAATTTGTCAATTTCAAGCAAGCCAAAATGATTTCTCTAACAAATCAAATAGCCCAATTTCATACATGAAAACATAATTCCTAATATTTAGATATTGAACAATTTCATTTCTGAAATTCAATGTGCAACTTAATAATATGAAGAATCTAAGTTCAACATGCTTGTTGATGTAAAACTTGAGCAAATATTTCAATCAAAAGACAAACATAGAAGTTTTGGGTTCTAAGCAGAACTCGTACCTATTCAAGCTACAAG
>VDFB02379711.1:38184587-38252087 GCA_007258455.2 Sequoia sempervirens | reverse complement strand
ATGTTGGATAACAAGTTACTTGACTCAGTCTTTAAGACCAATGAAGATGATTTACCAATAGTGGATGCCCTATCTCCTCTTGGAATTTTTGTAAAGGTCTTGGAATAATTCCTACAAGCCTTACAAATTTCTAAAAATGGTAGCTAGGAAATATCTCCTTGACCAATGAGGTTTAGTGCATCCATGCAGTCATCATTAACTCCCCTCAAAAAGACCAACTTGAGGGACTCTTCTAACAACTTGTTTTGTGGATTTTTCTTCAGAGCAAACTGAAATCTCTCCACATAATCTTCTAAAGGCTCATCATCCTTTTGTGGCATTCTGAAAATGTCATCTTTCCTCCTATCAAGTCCCCTAGTATTGATACTTTTCAAGGAACAAGGTCTTCATGGTGTCCCAATTAGGAACAACATCTTGACCTAATCCCATGAACCACCTTAGGGTTGCATCCTTGAGAGTTGCAAGGAATATTTTAAGCCTGTGAGCATCAGTAATATAATCATAACTTTGACACAGGACATCAAACTCAAAAAGAAATGTATTTGGATCCTCGGTCATTAACCCATAAAAAATTGGTAAGGCTGAAGGAGGAATGTTCTTCAACACTATAGCCCTTTCCTGGTTAGTGATAGGGAACTCAAATGTTTCCCGTTTAGGTTCATCATCCACTACATCCCCCATGGTGCTTCCTTTTGTATGTGTGCTAGATGTTGGTGATAAGGAAATTTCTTCTTCAATATTATCTTCACTCTGGGTACTAGATTCACCATTTTTTGATATAGCTGCTTGGCATGTAGAGGGAAGGAATCTACCCAAGGGGTCTCTTTGCCTCCGCATACATGTAATATGTCTTTATAACGCAACGGTCCTACACAATGTTAGTGTATCTCTAGTGTTGGAAAAAGATTATATCTAACAAACCTAATGCTAAAAATAAAAGTTAACTATGAAAGCTTGTGAGCTTATGATGTTGCATAATTACATATGCCTTCAAAATTGCTCAAGACTACATTAAATTGTCAACCCAAAGCTTGTGAGCTTATGATGTTGCATAATTACATATGCCTTCAAGGACTCAAAACTACTTAAGCTACCCTACTCAATTTATTCTACCTACTGAAAAAATCATAGAATTACAAAAAATTAAATGACAACCAAAACTAGTGGTTGCGGGTACCTAAAGCTTAAACTCTAATTGAACTGTTACTAATGAAATGATGTTGTAATAAGTCAAAACTAATGTCTCAACTAAACTATCCTCCTTAATACTATTGATTAACCATTATGTGCATATTCATAATCATTCATTAACAATTTAAGCAAGGTATGAAATTCTAATTAACTTGCATATGATTCATGAAATAATGATAAACTATTAACGACTATTAAACAAAAATAAATAACTAGAAAATGAAGTGAGGAACAATACATTGAGTGGCCTTCTCAAGTGGATGTTCTCACTTTAATTGAACCCAAATTTAGTTAGTCAGATTCTTCACATCCCATAAATTAAACTCCATTCATTGCATATTCATGAAAATTACACAAGATCTTTTGCAGACTGTATTCAATCATTATGAATATTTTTCATGTCTTGAAAACTAAAAGTAACTAATAACATAAAACTAAAAAACCAACTAACTATCCTACGGATTCAACCAACAACTATATATAAGCTTGAGGGAATCTTATCCAAAACAACTACTTAATCAAAATCATTAACTCCACTCCTAGATATATTTAGAGTGTAGAGTTAAGACTAATTTATTGAACCTATAACTAAAAAGAAAAAGGAATCCTAATAGGACTAGAACTCAGTCATAATAGAATTGCATGTAAACATACAACCACTTGTCAAAATCCCATGAGTACAGGAGACCTCTTCAACATTTATTAACTAGTTATAATAACGCCATGTTCAACCTTCATCAAGTGCCTTTAATAAACAACCATCACGTTCGTCTTAACCTAGAGCTCCCCTATTTTGGTGTCCAGTCATTCCTTTTGCTATAGGTTCATCTCACAACTACTGTGTGCCATGGTTCCTCTTTTTCTACAAACAAGTTAATTCCACAAAACATGTACACAAGGATAAATATCATAATTAAATCATAGTATTCCATCAACATTCCATACGTATCTCCATATAAACCATATAATACTAATATATTATAACCATAATTCCATCATCATATTTAAGGTTCAAGTCTACATAATAGATATGAAAGGATAGTATAATTTAGGAACATTGTATGGAAAGCACATATCTAAAAGTATCTCAAAATATGTATAAAACAATAGAAAATAAGCTATTATCTAGACCTATCACATATCATCAACATATAATGCAATAAAAAGGAAATGATCACCATTAATTTTATAATAAACACAATGATCTGATTTACAACACTCAAATCCCAGAGCCAACAAATATGTATCAAATTTTTAGTACCACATCCTAGGACTCTGTTTTAGGCCAAACAAATATTTCTTCAATTTGCAAACCAATTTACTTTTAACTTTCACCACGTATTTCTTTGGCTGTCATATAAATATCCTCCTCCAAGTCACCATGAAGGAAATCACTTTTCACATCCATTTGCTCAACCTATAAACCATAAGCAGGAGCAATAGAAAGCAAAAATTTAATGGATGTCTTTTTTACAAGAAGAGAAAATATCTCACCATAATCAACACCCTCAACTTGAGAGTAACCTTTTGCAACCAACCTTTCTTTGTACATCACAATACCTCCATCTAAACCAATCTTTTTCTTGAACACTCTGTTAGAACTCTAAAATTTTCCTATAACATTTTGAAAATTTTATAGTTGATTATATTCATGAGTTTCCAAATAAATCCTTACCATAAGCACAAAATCCTCTCTTCATAATATTTTTTCCCATACTTTATCATGTGGTCCTACAAAAATCCATCTAGCCCTAAATATTTCATTATATAACCCATATCGGCAAGAGAAGGTCAGGGTCTCCCCGATCCATAATGCATTTTTGCTAATGTATATCTGTTGTAGTCTATCGGCAAGAAATCAGGAATATCACACCAATCGAAATTTGTTTGCAAACACATATCGGCAGGACATAATTCATTGTCTCGGCGATGGAAAAATCATATTGACAAGAAAGTTATCATCGGAATAAGTCTTAACAAACTCACATATGTCTTACCGACCGGCACACAAAGAAACATATCGACCAGACTAAAAGGTTATCAAAGTGAAGTCTTATCAAATGCGTCTATTCTTGCCGACAAAGCATAAGGGGACTCTATCAATGGTTATCGAAATGAAGTTATGTAGTCTTGTCAACTCATAAGTCTCACTGAATGTTGTTTTATTGGTGAGAAAGTAATTGCGTCTCAGTGCCCAGAAAGTATCAAGGGGTGTATCTCGGTAAGACATAATATAATCTATGGAATGTCTCCCTGACTTGAAATGTCATAGCGATATACATAAGACTGAGAGGATAGCTATCGGTGAGACTGCGGGACATCATAGCGATATTCAATTTGCGATAGTCAGTAAGACTTCAGGGTGTCGGGGAGACTACAGGATGTTTTGACGAAAGGTTTAATGAATGTTGAAAAAAGTTATCGCCCCAGATTTGAAAATGTCTCACCGATAGTACATTTGATGTGACAGTATGAGTTTTGAAATAGACTTCATTCATGATTCAGCTGGCACATTAATGGTGCGACGAAACATAACAAGGAGAATTCAATTGGAGACATTAGTGTGGAATTGCTAGTGGAATAATTGGAGAAGTGAACGGAGAACCAGGGCATTCTTTCATTCTGAAAGCTTCAAGCAAATACAGTAAGTTCTTACGCCATAGTTCCTTTGGTTTTAATTACTGTCATTTTGAGGAAATGGAATCTCCCAACTTAGGGAAATCAAAAGGTACAAAGCATGGTGAAAGTAGTCAACTGAAAGGAAAGAAACAAAAAATTGAGACAAAACATGAGGGCAATGAGAAAAGATTAAATTAGGACCTTGTTGACCAATTACTAGGTTATGGACCTAAAGCTAGAAGATCTGCACAACTTACGGCAAAAGTAGATAAACTAGATGATAAATGCAAATTCATAGGAGATGTTTGGACTACAGTAAGGGGGTATGAGTTTTTTAACTTTCATTATCATAGAAGGAATCATTTTTAACCAGTATGCAACCTGTAGAAGCTTAATTTAGGAAAGTTGGTATGCCCTAATGTGTTTGTTAATGCTAAATTGGTGAAATTGTTGGCTGTCCACTATAATTCAAAACTCAAAGCTCTATGTGATCCATCTGGGAAGCCACAAATATATTTATCAGAAGAGGAAATAGGGGAAGTTTTCAATTTGGAAGGGGTTTGTAATGAAAAAATCATATGTGAAGAATTGGAAATGGAGTTTGGAAGAATGGATACAATCTATAAGGGTTGGAGGTTGCCAATTCATAGGATTAGACAAGGTGGAAAACTAGTCCCTCTATAGGATAGTGATGGACCTCCTTTTCATGTTGACTTAATTGAACCTTATATGAAATATACTTATTTCTCAGTGGGACAGGTATTGGGAATGGATGTCCCCGAGTACATGTCAATTGTGCCCATGATAATCTCTGCAGATATTTAGTATCGCAACTCTAGGCCCTTTGACCACACCTCATACATTTTTAAGGAGCTTGATTTTGGATTAATGGCAATAAAAGGAGGAGCTTCTATTTTTCATCTCAAAAATTATTCATTGTTGATGCATATGGTGCTATATTTTGGACAAGAGTTGCGACTATGGCCCAAGGAGATGACAATTTCTCAAACTGATAAGGAAGGTGCAGCATTACCTGTTCAATTATGGACTACTATCTGGGATAATAGATTTTCCAACTCTAGTTTTGTTCATTTTGAAGAATACTTTGTGAAGACATTGTACAAATTGTACAATCATCCATATAATTACTCTTTATCTGAAGAGATAAAGAGAATTGTTCGGCCAAAGGATTTCAATGGGCCAATTGATCATAATTGGGGAGATTGGTATTGCTTGGAGGGAGCTACTATGATTAGATTTTATGGGTTTGAAGATGCCCCATTCATTTTTCAAAAGATAGTCCCGAATAGAATTGCATATTTGGAAATTTTCAGACAGATGGATTACTCTAGTGTAATGAATTTTAGCTCCCTTGGAAAGCAAGATTTTATGCCTAGTACATTATGTTTTGGCGATTTTACTGTGTTGGCTAAAGAAGGATACAATTTGATCCTTGACAAACTATTGCAATACAACATGAAAAGAGGACCACCCAGAAAGTATTTTGACCTGGAGGGGTACATTAATTTTGCTAGAATAAGGATAATTTTTGGAGGGTATCAACATGCGCCCTATCACTTTGATGATATGATTCAGAATTTGGAAGAAGAAGAAGTAGAAATTGTGGTCGAAAGATATAATCAAGGGTTGCAGGATGTAGAGCAGTTATCTTCTAGGGAAGAGACACCTAAAGATAATGTGCCACAAAGCCAACCAGGTAAAATGACCAGATTAAGAACTCAACAGTATACCTGTCCTACCAGAGAATTGAGTGTTGAACAAACTATGGAGGAAGATGCAAGGAATATAGAATACAGATCATTTGTTTCAGATGATGAATTCATAAACTCTCCAGAGTTTAAGGCATTTTTGTATAAACAAAAGGGAAAAGAGATAAGGGAAAAGGTTGATGACATTACTATAGGTAATGAAGAGCAATTGTTGAATGATTTAAGGAGATTTGTAGACGAGGAAATGACAAGTATGACTCCTGAAAAGGGGAGGAAAATGTTGGAAAATGTCGACGTCATGATCTTTCCTAGGCTTGATCTCAATTCTGCACTAATCTTTGATAGTTTCTTAAAAGACAGTAATGCTACACGCAAGATTAGCCAAGAAAAGGTAACAAAAGTGTATGCAGGATCTAAATACAATATAGATGAAGGATCATTGATGATTTGGGCCTTATATCCACCCCATAGGAAATCAGTAGTTACTGACACTAAAAAGGCATTCAGGCATGTCATGAATTTAAAGGTTGGAGAGGCTAATCCTGTGGCTACAACAGAAATTGGAATTAACATTGCAAAATTAAACAAGGCCCTAATTCAAATGTTGATCAAGGAGAGAGAAATGTACAAAACAAATAACGAAAGGATCTTGAGAGAAAATGATCGCCTAAAAGATTTGGTAGGTATTACAATGAATTCAACCAAGATGCTTACTCAAGGTGAAAGCTCTCGATCAAGAAATCATTGGGGAGGATCAAGTGCTTCTCCCAAGGAAAACATGATGCAATTGTAGCAATAATCAAGAAAAGGCAGGCCAGTTTAACATCTTGGTTAAATAAACTCTGGGGTAAATATTCATCCACCCTTGCTGCATTAAAAGAGCATAAAAGGATGGATGGATGGATTATGGAGAAGTTTCAAGAGACAAACCATAGAGATGTTTCTAACAGTGCAGCAATTGAAGTTGTAAATCATATTATAAATAAACATCAAAACTTCTATGAAGAATTGCAAGGGGATGAACAAGGATTGATAAATTCTGCCAAGAAAACATTGATTACATTCTCTTATGATAAAGGGGAACTAAAAGAAATGACCAAATGGAAAGGTGAGAGTGAGTCAATACTAAATGAAATCCTGAAGATAGCTACTACAGAGGATACAACGTTGGAGGAGGTGAGCAAGCAAAATGAGAAGATGATAAAGATGATGATCACAATCTGGAACGTAGTTGGAGATGCGGATACGTACGAGCATCGGGATTATTTGGGTCACCTTTCTAAAACTCTTTTGTGGCTTAACAGGGCTTGATTATCTTCTAATCTATTGTTGTTTAAACATATGATATTTCTGAAAGGACATGTCCTTTCGAGTTTTGATGTATAAATATATGTTTTGGTAACAAAATAGAGATATAGATAGGATATCGAAGATAAGATAGAATAGGAAAAGGATATAGTAGAATACAATGTTTCGCAGATATGAGACTATGATGCATGTTTTGAGAATATGGAGATATTAATGAAAATCATTTGATGTGGTGGCGTATTTCTGGTGTCAATTGTCTGTTGTGTTCATTGAAAGTATTACTAAAGTTGTCTCCAAGATTGGTGCTTTCTGGTTATTTAAATTGATATAACAAGTTTATACTCATTTTATCAGTGCACATTTGTTGTATCTGTGTGGTCAGTTAATTGGTTCTTTTGAGAAAAGATTAAATCCTTTTAATTGATCATAGTAATCAAGGAGGTTCAACTGGATCATTAAGAAGAACTTGGTAGTCGTAGTCTTGCATGTTTATACAAGTTATAATCTAAAATATATGCCAAACAATTTGAATATTTTCCAGAAAGAAGTTACTTATTCAGATTTCATTTGACTTTGCATACCCAATAAGGTACTAGTCTCTACATTTTCATCATTTAGTTCATTCATTTCTTACATTTGTTAACTGAACATATTAGGTTTTAGTTTTAATATTACAAATCAAGGTTTATTTTTCCACTCCCATCTGCCATTGTGGGAAAAACACTTCAAGAGAGATAAGCACAAGTCAAGTCTGCCTCACTCATATAGGTACACCCACCTAGGTCTAGCAGCACCTAAAGAGTAGAAGGTCTAAACCATTTGACCTTGTCTGTTACCTTAAAACGTATCAGGAGATTGGCAACCTCTTGAGTTATTTAGCTTTCATTTTTGAGAGCTAACAAATTGGTGACTCTATTGGGGAATCAATTCAGAATCAAGGCCTTAGTCATAGAGTTAGAAATCCTATATAGACTTCGTTGGGAATAGGAAATAACAAACACTTTCTCACTTTTAAGAAAGTGAGTGGCGACTCTGATAAAAAACATTTCAACATGAATGGGATAAGATCTCAATATAGGGGAGGTCACACTAGGGGTCATGCTAGTAGTGGTAAGTGGACTCACAAGGATGATAAGGTTGATAAGGGTAAAAGGATAAATGAGGACATGTGCATGACGAACAAAGACAAAGCATCAAGACCACATTGTGAAACATATGATTGCTATGATACATGGAGAGACAATTCAAGTGCAGAACCTTGCACCCCTGAAGATCAAAGAAATCCTTTTTACGATCCACAGAAATAGGTAGAATTTGAGGCTAAAATTGAAGTTGAACAAATTAGGTACCAACATGAACATGATCAAAAAATGGAGGGTAACCAAAATGAGTTTATTGATCACGTAACTCCTCAAGACAATTTTAAAGCCTCAACTCATGAAAAAGTAAAAGCACAGTTTGAGCTTCATAAAAAGGAGCTAGAAGAACTAAAAGTTGAACAAGAGATAGCCCAAATGATACAAGCAATCAAAGACATCAAATTGCAGAAAGCCCAAATTATTGCTCAGGCAGTCAGTCACCCAAAGTATGTACCACCTCATAAGTAGGGTAATCACAATGAAGGGCCTTCTGATCCACTAGAGACTCCTCACAATTAGATAGGGAATCAATATAGACAGCCAAACCATCCACCACATATTCCCTCACAATATACAAATACACAATTGCCTCATGGTCAGCAATACGTGCCACATTACCATACACAATACACTAATCCCATGTACCAGTATCAGTACCCACGTAACCCTCCCCCTCATCAATACACAACAATGATTAGACAATTTGACTTGACAGGGTTTCAATTATACCCTTACCCAATGGATGACAGTTGGAGAAGTCTTGTTCCAAAGTTTACAGGGAGTAGTGCAATCACTGCTGAAGATCATTTAAGGAGCTTCAATGCTTTCATCCAAGATTTGGATGTGCCATATGAGGATTTACACATGAGGTTGTTCATGATGTCGCTTACTAAAGAAGCTAGGGATTGGTTCAACAGCTTACCAACAACCTCTATCAATTCTATCCAAGAATTTTAGGATCGATTCCTCAAGTAATATGGGAATCTAAGTGCACCAGATGCTTCTCTTCATGAATTAATGCGGATTCAAAAAAAATAGAATGATTCAATTTATGATTTCAATCAGAGATTCAACAAATTTCAAAATAAGATACGCCCTGGATCAAAGTTACTAGACTCTATAGCATTGAGTGTTTATTTGAATGTGTTCGATCCTAAAATAGGGTACGAACTGAGAAATAGGTTGCCAAGAGATTTAGCTGAAGCCCAAAAGATAGCATTAACAATTGAAAACAATAGGAAAGCTATTGGGATAATCAGTAAAAGAGACAACCCTAAGGCTCCTCAACAAACCAATAATTATCAATACAAATAGGAGAACACATACAAAAATGAAAGGTCAAGGTTACACGACATGCCCTATAATACAAATTGGAAGGATGGAAAACATGTAATAGATAGGTCTAGAAACAAAGAAACTCCTGATCCATTGAGGAAGAAAGGAACATATATGGTTAATAACAATTATTTTTGTGAAATTTGTGATAAGCCACATTCCCTAGATTACTGTGTTGTAGCCCAAAGAATGCAAGAAGAAGGAATGCTAATGGGTAACAGTGGAGAAGATCACACAGTGTATTTGACTTCAAATACTTTTCACCGTGTTGAGGAGAGGTACTCATCTTCATAGGATGAAGGTTATGAGTACGATGTTTCAAATCAAAGGTACAATGTCCACATGGCTGAACAACAGGTTCTTTCTGACTCTGAAGAAGATTATACTAAACCACATTCTATTGAGATGCCTACTCAGTGCAATATGAGGAAACTCGCCGAAGAGGAGATAGAGAGATTAACCATTGATGCAGTAGAAGAAGCGAAGAGTAAGTACTCGTTGAGAAATAGGACAGTGAATGAGAAGGAAGGTGTCCCCAAGGGAATATTTATGAAGGATCAAAAAGTGACACAAGGAATTTCGAAGAAAACAGAAAATAAACAACATGATAAAAGTGAACAAAAGCCTGTCCAAAAGGAGGAAGTAAAAGAATTACACAAAGAAATGCAAAAGATTGATCAGCCAAGTAAAAGAGAAAAATAAGAGAACAAAGGAGAAACGTTAGAACAAAAGAAAATGATTAAGGCGAAGGGTTCTTCTTTTGACTTCACTCAGGCTTTATCTCAAGTAAAGATGTCTGTTCCACTACTTGAGATGATGAAAATTAAGGAATATAGGGACAGTGTAGTTCAATTAATAACAAATGGTAATGAAAAACATGTAAATTTTGAAAGTAAGATGGCTGCTAAAACTATTAATAAGCAAGAGAAAGTGAATATTCCAAAAGTGTGCCTTAATAATGCATTATTAAATCCCCCACAAGTTGATCCTTTTTTCACTACATTACTTATAAATAACAAATTGTTGAGGAATTGCATGATAGACTCTGGCGCTGCCATAAATATTATGCCAGTAGGAGTTATGAAACAGCTTGGAATGTGGGTGGATACTAATGGAGGCAAGTGTTATGCATTGGATAACCGACCTGTTCCTATGGTGGGTATAATGAAAAATGTTGAAGTCAAACTAGCCGCTTATCCTCAGGTGGCTAATAATATCGATATAATAGTAATTGACACCCCTCCTTAGTTTGGGATGCTTCTATCAAGACAATGGACGTCAACGATTGGGGGAAATGTCTAGTTTGATTTGTCTTATAAAACAATTCCAGTGAATGGTCAGGAAGTTAAAATATATAGGGAACCAAGGATGAACCAAGTTTTTGCTTGTGTACTTCAAGATCAAATCAATTGTTTTTGTGATGTGGATCTTGGCAATTTTAAGATAGAACCAGCCCAGCCAGAATTAGTCAATGCTGACCCAATTGAAAAGCATGTTGCACAAAACTGCAATGGTGTATGGAAAATGTACTTTGATGGAGCATGTAGCCAAGAAGGTAATGGAGTAGGAATAGTATTTGTTTCACCTAAAGGTATTACATTTAAGTATTCATTTTTGCTAGCATTTGAATGTACAAACAACGTGGCAGAATATGAAGCTTTACTAACAGGTTTGAACATAGCTATAAAGCATAAAATCAAGTTGTTGGCTGTCTTAGGAGATTCTGAATTAGTTGTTTCACAAGTTAAATCAAAGTATGCAGCAAAACATAAGAGATTAAAGCAATATAGGAATGATGTATGGGACACAATTGAGTTGTTTTATGCCTTCTCAATTGAATGGATTGGCATATCAAAGAACATAATGGTAGACTTTTTAGCAAATGTGGTGCTAAAAAGGGATGATATTACACTGGCTGGAGTATCACAAATTGAGTTCAAAACAAGGCCTGTTGTGCCTAATAACATATATAGTTGGCAGGTTTTTAATGATGATATTGACCTTTTGAAATTTCTTCATTGTATAGATTAATATGAAGCCCAAGAAATTGATTTCAATGCCTTTGTTGAGGAAGTAGATGGGAAGCAAATAGTATTCGAGAAGGAGATTTTACAACTTAAAACAAATAAGCTTCCTAAGGGGCTAGTGGCATTGGAGAGAGTGTATGATGGAAGTGATCGGTCCCTCATGAAGCAAACACCAGTCAAGAAGGAGGATATTGAAGAGATCAACTTGGGAACTGAGATGGCACCAAGAAAGGTGTACATAGGGAAGAAAATAAGCCCGACAATTAGAAGAATGTTGATAGCATTACTGAGAAAATATAAACATGTGTTTGCATGGTCTTATGAAGATCTAAAAGCATATAGGGAAGATTTGTTTCAGCATGAAATACCATTGAAGCCAGATGCAAAGCCATTTAGATAGAAGCAAAGACCCATTAATCCAACATTGGAACCAAAAATGCAGGAAGAATTGGCAAAGCGTAGAGATGGTGGAATCATCAAACCAATCAAGTGCACTCAACCTAGGTCTCAAACCTGGTTCCTGTGAGGAAGAAAAATAGAGATATAAGATTATGTGTGGACTTCAGGAATTTGAATATGGCATCTCTTAAGGATAATTACCCTTTGCCTAACATGGAAGCTATACTACATAAGGTGACAGGGTGTGAGTTGTTATCTATGATGGATGGGTTTTCAGGTTACAACCAAGTTAAAGTTAAGGAATCTAAGCTATATAGAATAGCTTTTACAACCCCATGGGGGACATATGTATACATAAGAATGTCATTTGGTCTCATGAATGCAGGAGTAACTTTCCAAAGAGCTATGGATGTAGCATTTGCAGACCTCATTAATGCTATCATGGTGGTTATTAGGATGACCTTACTGCTTATTCAAAGAGGGTTGAAGATCATGTAGAACATCTGGAAAAAGGTATTTATTAGAGCTTTAGAATATGGGATTAGTCCGAACCCTAAGAAATTTCATTTTGCAATCACAAAGGGCAAGCTCTTAGGACATATTGTGTCAAAAGAGGGGATTAGAATAGATCCTGAGAGGGTTGAAGCTATAGATAAAATTCCAATTCCTAAGACCATCAAAGCCATCCAGTCATTTTTTGGACAGATTAATTTTGTTAGGAGGTTCATTTCTAATTTTGTTGAGATCATTAAGCCCATATCAAAAATGTTAAGAAAGGGACAGAAGATTGAATGGACTGTCGAGGCATTAGATGCTTTCATATCAATCAAAAAAGCTATCAAGGAAGCTCCTGTCCTTAAGTCCCCATATTTTTTGTAACCCTTCCAAATATTTTCATTTGCTTCATTACACACTATAGTTGTTGTCATGTTACAGAAAAATGAGGAAGGTCATGAACAGCCTGTGTCCTTTTCTAGTAAGTCATTGCAGGGGTCAGAATTGAAATATGATATAATGGAAAAAAAAGCTTTTGCATTGGTAAAAGCTACAAAGGATTTTAGGCCATATCTTGTTGGAGCGAAGGTAATTTCCTATGTCCCTCATGCAGTTGTTAAGGATATTCTGACATAGTCTGAGGTAACAAGAAAAAGATGTAGATGGATTAATAAAATCCAAGAGTTTGACATGGAGATACAAATCACTAAACTAGTGAGAGGTCAGGGTTTGGTGAGGTTAATGGCAAAAGCAAATATTGAAGCAAATCAAATTTGCAATAAAGAGGAGGAAGAGAATGCAATTGTGAGCATTGAGCATACTCCTTGGTATGCAGACATCATTCATTACCTTAAATACATGAAGTGTCCAAAAGGATTGAGTGACAGCCAAAAAAGAACTTTGAAGCTGCAAGCATCTAAGCATGTGTTAATGGATGGAGATTTGTTTTGGAAGAACAGGGACAGTATACTATTGTTATGTCTGGATGAGTCACAAGCTAAGCATGTCTTAAGTGAAATGCATGAAGGGGTTTGTGGAGGGCATTACTCTGCAAAGACAATTGCACATAAAATTCTTAGGGCAGGTTATTACTGGCTGAAAGTTTTAATGATTCCTTTTCATATGTAAGAAGATGTGAAGCTTGTTAGATATTCTCTGGGAAAATGAAGTATCAAGGGAATTTACCACTTAGGCCTTTGTAGGCTAAAGCCCCTTTTCATCAGTGGGGAATTGATTTCATTGGGGAGATACAAGAGAAATCAAGTGGACATAAGTGGATATTGGTGGCCACTGATTATTTTACCAAATGGGTAGAAGCAGTCCCAACCAAGCAAGCTACAAGTAAAGTTGTGACAAATTTTCTAATGGATAACATCATTACCAAATTTAGTACACCACTAAGACTGATTACTGACAATGGGATGTGTTTCAGATCCGATGAATTCAAAAAAATTTGTAGCACATATGGCATTACCATTTCTTATGCAGCTCCTTACCATCCACAAGCTAATGGTCAAGCAGAGTCTAGCAATAAAAGTCTTCTCAAGATTATAAGGAGGATGTTAGGTCAGAATAAGAAGGCTTGGGATTCAAAACTAAAACTAGTTGTCTGGGCTGATAGGATCACTATAAAAAGGGCAATTGGAAAATTCCAATTTGAATTGGTGTATGGAACACAAGCGAGGATGCCTTTACAAAATTTGTTACCAGTTTACAAGTTTATCCTTTAAG
Organism: Sequoia sempervirens; assembly: GCA_007258455.2. Taxonomy (NCBI): domain Eukaryota; kingdom Viridiplantae; phylum Streptophyta; class Pinopsida; order Cupressales; family Cupressaceae; genus Sequoia; species Sequoia sempervirens. Next base: position 38,238,113 of record VDFB02379711.1, on the reverse strand, counting down.
AGGATTTGGATATTCCAGAACCTATGGAGGAGAGAATGGAGCAACTAGCTGAACTAGATGAGATAAGGAGAGTAGCTCAGAACAATAACATTAAGTTACAGGCACAGATGAAGTATTTATTTGATAAAAAGGAAAAAGATAGAAAATTTGAAAAGGATGATTTGGTACTGATGTGGAACACAAGGTGTTAGGAGAAGGGAAAGCACAAGAAATTTGAAGCCTTGTGGCTAGGAGCTTTTGTGATTGTTGGAAAGAGAGGTGAACACTCATATTATCTACAAAATATGGCTAGTGAAGATCAGGAGTTGCCTATGCATAGGCAATTTTTGAAGCATTTTTTCTCTTGAGCAATACAAAGGATTAAGGGTTGCCAATGCATGGAAAATTCTTGACAATCCTCTCGAAGCTCTATCTTCCATGCACAATAGTGTAGGAAATAAAAGAAACGGGAATTGCCAATACATGGACAATCCTAGTTTTCCTTCTTTTAAAAATAAATCTTTCCATGTACAGTAGTGTAGGGTCATACTCATTTCCATTTCCATTCATTCAATCATGCTCACATGATCCATCACTTTGAGTTTGGTTTGCTCACCCAAAAATCTAGATCCTTGCAATGATCTCACAATCATTCATCCCCAGATAAAGCCACTGTTAGAACTGTAAAATTTTGAAAATTTTACAATTGATTATATTCATGAGTTTCCAAATTAATCCTTATCGTAAGCACAAAATCCTCTCTTCATAATATTTTTTCCCATACTTTATCATGTGGTCCTACAAAAATCCATCTAGCCCTAAATATTTCATTGTATAACCCATATCAGCAAGAGAAGGTCAGGGTCTCCCTGATTCATTATGCATTTTTGTTAATGTATATCTGTTGTAGTCTATCGGCAAGAAATCAGGAATATCACACCAATCAAAATAAGTTTGCAAGAACATATCGAAAGGACATAATTCATTGTCTTAGTGATGGAAAAATCACATCGGCAAGAAAGTTATCATTGGAATAAGTCTTAACGAACTCACATATGTCTTACCGACCGGCACACAAACAAACATATCAGCCAGACTAAAAGGTTATCGGAGTGAAGTCTTTTCGAATATGTCTAGTCTTGCCAACAAAGCATAAGAGGACTCTATCAATGGTTATCAAAATGAATTTATGTAGTCTTGTCAACTCATATGTCTCACCCAATGTTGTTTTATTGGTGAGAAAGTAATTGTCTCTCAGTGACCACAAAGTATCAAGGGGTGTATCTCAGTAAGACTTAATACAATCTATGGAACGTCTCCCTAACTTGAAATGTCACAACGATATACATAAGACTGAGAGGATAGCTATTAGTGAGACTGCAGGAAATCATAACAATATTCAATTTGCGATAGTTGGTAAGACTTCAAGGTGTCGGGGAGAATACAGGATGTTTTGACAAAAGGTTTAATGAACGTTGAAAAAAGTTATCACCCTAGAATTGAAAATGTCTCACCGACAGTACATTTGATGTGACAGTATGAGTTTTGAAAAAGACTTCATTCGTGCTTCAGCTGGCACATTAATGGTGCGACAAAACATAACAAGGAGAATTCAATTGGAGACATTAGTGTGGAATTGCTAGCAGAAGAATTGGAGAAGTGAACGGAGAACCAAGGCATTCTTTCATTCTGAAAGCTTCAAGAAAATACGGTAAGTTCTTATGCCTTAGTTCCTCTGGTTTTAATTACTGTCATTTTCAGGAAATGGAATCTCCCAGCTTAGGGAAAACAAAAGGTACAAAGCATGGTGAAAATAGTCAACTGAAAGGAAAGAAACAAAAAACTAAGATAGAACATGAGGGCAATGAGCGAAGATTAAATTACGACCTTGTTGACCAATTATCGGGTTATGGACCTAAAGCCAGAAGATCTGCACAACTTAGGGCAGAAGTAGATAAACTAGATGATAAATGCAAATTCATAGGAGACCTTTGGACTATAGTAAGGGGGTATGAGTTGTTTAACTTTCATTATCATAGAAGGAATCATTTTGAACTAGTATGCAACCTGTGGAAGCTTAATTTAGGAAAGATGGTATGCCCTGATGTGTTTGTTAATGTTGAATTGGTGAAATTATTGGTTGTCCACTATAATTCAAAACTCAAAGCTATATGTGATCCATTTGGGAAGCCACAAATATATTTATTAGAAGAGGCAATAGGGGAAGTTTTCAATTTGGAAGGGGTTTGTAATGAAAAAATCATATGTGAAGAATTGGAAATGGAGTTTGGAAGAATGGATACAATCTATAAGGGTTGGAGGTTGCCAATTCACAGGATTAGACAAGGTGGAAAACCAGTCCCTCTATAAGATAGTGATGGACCTCCTTTTCATGTTGACTTAATTGAACCTTATATGAAATATACTTATTTCTTAGTGGGCCAGGTATTGGGAATGGATGTCCCCAAGTACATGTCAATTGTGCCCATGATAATCTCTGCAAATATTCAGTATCACAACTCTAGGCCCTTTGACTATGCCTCATACATATTTAAGGAGCTTGATTCTAGATTAATGGCAATAAAAGGAGGAGCTTTTATTTTTCATCTCAGGAATTACTCATTGTTGATGCATATGGTGCTATATTTTGGACAAGAGTTGGGAATGTGGCCCAAGGAGATGAGAATTTCTCAAATTGATAAGGAAGGTGCAACATTACCTGTTCAATTATGGATTGTTATCTGGGACAGTAGATTTTCCGACTCTAGTTTTGTTCATTTTGAAGAATACTTTGTGAAGACATTGTACAAATTGTACAATCATCCATATAATTACTCTTTATCTGAAGAGATAAAGAGATTTCTTTAGCTAGAGGATTTCAATGGGCCAATTGATCATAATTGGGGAGATTGGTATTGCTTGGAGGGAGCTACTATGATTAGAGTTTATGGGTTTGAAGATGCCCCATTCATTTTGCAAAAGACAGTCCCGAATAGAATTGCATATTTGGAACTTGTCAGACAGATGGACTACTCCAGTGTAATGAATTTTAGCTCCTTTGGAAAGCAGGCTTTTATGCCTAGTACATTATGTTTTGGTGATTTTACTATGTTGGATAAAGAAGGATACAATTTGATCCTTGACAAACTACTGTAGTACAACATGAAAAGAGGACCACCCATTAAGTATTTTGACTTGGAGGGGTACATTAATTCTACTAGAATAAGGATAAATTTTGGAGGGTATCCACATGTGCCCTATCACTTTGATGATATGATTCAGAATATGGAAGAAGAAGAAGCAGAAATTATGGTTGAAAGATATAATCAAGGGTTGCAAGATGCAGAGCAGTTGTCTTCTGGGGAAGAGACACCTGAAGATAATGTGCCACAAATCCAATTAGGTAAAATAACTAGATTAAGAACTCAGCAGAGTACCTGTCCTACCAAAGAATTGAGTCCTGAAGAAACTATGGAGGCAGATGCAAGGAATATAGAATACAAATCATTTGTTTTAGATGATGAATTCATAAACTCTCCAGAGTTTAAGGAATTTTTGTATAAACAAAAGGGAAAAGAGATAAGGGAAAAGGTTGATGACATTACTACAGGTAATGAAGAGCAATTGTTGAATGATTTAAGGAGATGTGTGGACGAGGAAATGACGAGTATGACCCCTGAAAAGGGGAGGAAAATGTTGGAAAATGCCGGTGTCATGATCTTTCATGGGCTTGATCTCAATTCTACACTAATCTTTGATAGTTTCTTAAAAGACAGTAATGCTACACACAAGCTTAGCCAAGAAAAGGTAACAGAAGTGTATGTAGGATCTAAATACAATACAGATGAAGGATCATTGATGATTTGGGCCTTATATCCACCCCATAGGAAATTAGTAGTTATTGACACTAAAAAGGCATTCAGGCATGTCATGAATTTAAAGGTTGGAGAGGTTGATCTTGTGGCTACAACAAAAATTGGAATTAATATTGCAAAATTAAACAAGGCCCAAATTTAGATGTTGATTAGGGAGAGAGAAATGTACAAAACAAATAACAAAAGGATGTTGAGAGACAATGACCGCCTAAAAGATTTGGTAGGTATTACAATGAAGTCAACCAAGATGCTTACTCAAGGTGAAATCTCTCAGTCAAGAAATCATTGGGGAGGATCAAGTGCTTACTCCCAAGGAAAACATGATGCAATTGTAGCAATAATCAAGAAAAGGCAGGCCAGTTTAACATCTTGGTTAAATAAACTCTAGGGTAAAGATTCACACACCCTTGTTGCATTAAAAGAACATAAAAGGATGGATGGATGGATTATGGAGAAGTTTCAAGAGACAAACCAGAGAGATGTTTCTAATAGTGCAACAATTGAAGTTGTAAATCATATTATAAATAAACATCAAAACTTTTACAAAGAATTGCAAGGGGATGAACAGGGATTGATAAATGTCGCCAAGAAAACATTTATTACATTCTTTGATGATAAAGGGGAACTAAAAGAAATGACCAGATGGAAAGGTGAGAGTGAGTCAATACTAAATGAAATCCTTAAGATAGCTACTACGGAGGATGCAACATTGGAGGAGGTGAGCGAGCAGAATGAGAAGATGATAAAGATGGAGATCACAATCTGGAACATAGTTGGAGATGCGGCTATGTACGAGCACAAGGATTATTTGGATCACCTTTATAAAACTCATTTGATGCTTAACAGAGCTTGATTATCTTCTAATATGTTGTTGTTTAAACATATGATATTTCTGAAAGGACGTGTCCTTTTGAGTTTTGATTTATAAATATCTATTTCAGTAACAAAATAGAGTTATAGATAGGATATCGAATATTAGAATAGGAAAAGGATACAGTAGAATACAATGTTTCACAGATATGAGACTATGATGCATGTTTTGAGAATATGGATATAATAATGAAAATCATTTGATGTGGTGGCATATTTCTGGTGTCAATTGTCTGTTGTGTTCATTGAAAGTATTACTAAAGTTGTCTCCAAGATTGGTGCTTTCTGGTTATTTAAATTGATATAACAAGTTTATACTTAGTTTATCAGTGCACATTTGTTGTATCTATGTGATCAGTTAATCAATTCTTTCAAGAAAAGATTAAATCCTTTTAATTGATCATAGTAATCAGGGAGGTTCAACTGGATCATTAAGAAGAACTTGGTAGTCGTAGTCTTGCATGTTTATACAAGTTATAAACTAAAATATATGCCAAACAATTTGAATATTTTCCAGAAAGAAGTTACTCATTCAGATTTCATGTGACTCCACATAACCAATAAGGCACTAGTCTCTACATTTTCATCATTTAGTTTCATTCATTTCTTACATCTGTTAACTGAACATATTAGGTTTTAGTTTTAATATTACAAATCAAGGTTTATTTGTTCACTCCCATCTGCCATTGTGGGAAAAACACTTCAAGAGAGATAAGCACAAGTCAAGTCTACCTCACTCATATAGGTACACCTACCTAGGTCTAGCAGCACCTGAAGAGTAGAAGGTCTAAACCATTTGACCTTGTCAATTACCTTAAAATGTATCAAGAGATTGGCAACCTCTTGAGGTATTTAGCCTGTGTTTTTGAGAGCTAACACACTCATTTGCAACCAATAGGTTTTCTTCCTTCAGGAAATGGTACGAGATCTCATGTATCATTCTTTTTCAAAGTTTCCATTTCTTCATCCATAACAATCTTTCAAGATTCTGCATCATGCGTACCTTATTCCTCTTCTACTAATCTAGGTTCATTCACGTTACTATTCAAAGCAAAAATGCATCTCTAATCCCTAGGTGAATACCTTTCAGGTGTTTATCTATGTCTTGTAGACCTACAAACAAGATGAGTTGGTGGTTCTTCCTCCTCTTTTGAAGATTCTGAGCTAGATGAGCTCTCCTCAACTTCTTGTCTATCCATGGGCCTTGATTAAACTTTCTCAAGTGTAGAAGGAAATTGAGTCGCATCTTCTTGTTTACTTTGTTTTGGCTGCAATGTAACATAAGGCTTAGTTTCTCTAAAAATAACACTTCTACTATATATTGCCTTATGTGTAACAGGATCCCAAAGCTTGTATCCTTTCACACCATAATTGTATCCAATGAAGATACATTTCACAACCTTGTTCTCTAACTTTCTTCACTTCTCCTTTGGCACATGTGTATATGCCTCACAACCAAAAACTCTAAGATGTCTTAATGAAGGCTTGTGACTTGACCATGCCTCTATAGGTGCCTTATCAACAAGAGCTAATCTAGGAGACCTATTAATTAGGTAACAAGAAATGGCAACAACTTCAACACAAAACCTTTGTTTTAGACCAACACCGCTCAACATACTCCTAGCCTTCTCCATCAGTGTCTTATTCATTCTTTTTGCAACTCCATTTTTTTGTGGAGAATATGGAGTCGTCTTTTGTCTATGAATACCACAATCTTTACATAATATGTCAAAATAATTAGAGAAAAATTCATCATCGTTATCAATCCTCAAACATCTTATTTTCTTTCCAGTATGCAACTCAACCATTGCTTTAAATTCTTTAAATCAATTGAAAACTTCATATTTACTGTTTAAAAAATACATCCATGTCCTACTATAATCATCAATGAATGAAACATAATATGTGTATTTTCCAATTAAATGAACATATACAATACCAAACACATCAAAATGAAAAAGATTCAATATACCACAAGATTTATGAGAACTCGAGTAAAACTAAACATGGTTTTGTTTTCCATAAATGTAATGCTCACAAAAATCAAATTCAAGATTACAATCAAACAACCCTTCAACAAGGTTTTTATTTTTCAAGGTCCTTAGACCCTTTTCTCCAATGTGGCCAAGTCTCTAGTGCCATAACATAGTTTTCTCTGTAGGTAACTTTGATTTAGAGGAAAGAGCACCCTTGGGTACCCATAAGCCATGACCATCTACTAAAGATGAAACTCTCACCTCTTCCATAGAATTGATTTTCACGAAATTACTATTACACTCAACAGTGCATACATCAAGCTTATACAATGTGCCATATATAGCATCTCTAGCAATCACCATACCACCTCTAACCATCTTGCATCCTGTATCATAAAATACTACCTACACACTTGCATCTACTAGTTTTCTCATAGATAATAGATTTCATGCTAATCCAAAGATATGCAACACACCATTAGTCCTTTTTATTCTACCATCAGGAAATGTAATTCTAACTATACCACAACCAATACAATTTAAATAAGAATCATCACCCAAGTACACCTTACCTCCATCAAATTCTTCATATTCAAAAAACCAATCTCTATTAAAAGTCATATGGAAACATGCACCCTAGTTAATTAACCATGCATCATTACATGCATGAGTTGCCAAAGCTACAATGAATGCATCACCATTTTCCTTCTTAGACTCATAATCATAATCAAATCTCTTTGTTTTCTTCTTCTTTTCTTCTTTATAGTCCTTACAAATATGTCTAGACTTACCATAACTCCAACAAATAACTTTGGAATTTCTAGGAGATTTGGATCTCCCCTTAGACTTGGATTTATCATGCTTCTCATTCTTCTTTCCTTTTTTGCTAGGTCTTCCATGAACATTTAGGGCCTCCTTGGCACTAATGGATACCTTCCTCTGCATCTCTTCAGAAAGAAAAGAGCCACCACATCTTCAGTCTTCAATATAATAGAAGTAATCCCAATAGCCATAACAAGAGAATCCCACGAATCAAGAAAAGAACAAAGCAAGATCTAACATTTCTCCTCCTCATCCATTTTGACACCAACTAAGGCTAATTGAGCCACAAACATATTGAATGCTTCTAGGTGGTCTGTAATTCATCTAACCTCTTCCATTCTCAAGGATTATAGTTTCTTCCTCAAGCAAATCTTGTTCACTAAAGATTTGGCTTGATACACCTCACCAAGCTTCTTCCATAGTTTATGTGCAGAGGTCTCTTCATAGACATTGATTAAAATAGAGTCTTCCAAGCACAATATAACTATACCCTTGGATTTATGACCCATAACATCTTATTGAGTAGCCAAAGTAGGATCTGGAGACCTTGAAACCTTCTCATCAACAACATTCCACAAATCTCAATCTATCAACAAATCCTCCATCTTCAGCTCCCACATCTCACAGTTATTTCCAGAAAATTTATCCAACACTATTCTCTTTGATGAACTTGGCATCTAAAAAATCCTACAACAAGATCACAAAGTGTCTTCTATACAAGCTCCCACTTAAATCTATATTAGTTCAAAAAACCCAACAATCCACAACTGAAACCAAAGGTGATCAGGATTTGATACCACTGGTAAGGAAGCTAAGGTAGCAGAACAACTTCCTATTCTAGCCTTGAGAGGAGAATAGTCTAAAACTTTATAGATCTTTTCAATTACAAAAACTTAAACAAAAATAAACATAAATATCATGCATACCACAACATAGTGATTTACGTGGGGAAAACCCTTATGGGAGAAAAACCCCACACTCCAAAAGTCGCCCACTATATTATTTAGAAATCACAAAGATTACAATATACTTGTAAAGCAAGCTTCTCATAAAAGTATCACCAATAGAGGTCTAGAGGCAACATGACTGCTATCAAACTCTAAAAATACATCATAAGACACAACTATAATACAACGCCCTCATAAAATAAGGTTTCTTTCTAGGGAAAGTCAAGCTCATAAAATATTGGTCATCAGATATAAGACCTAATGATGAATGGTCTAAATTTACAATAATAAAATATACATAAAAAATTCCTTTCGAAGGCGCTGCCTTCGAGCCCCCATTAGGGGGATGATCCCCCCGGACCCCTCGCAGGGGAGAACCTTACACCCCCACCCCCCCCGTGCTAACATATCAATAATACCTTATGTAATTACAAGGTTGAGACACATTTTCCCAACAATAACAACCATAAACAATTTTGTTTGGAGTTTTTTTTGTTTGGTTGGATATTTGATATTTTTAGGATTTTTAGACTTTTTGGTGTTTTTGGATTTTTGGAGTTTAAAATATTTTTTGATTTTTGAAGTTTTTAGATGAATGCAACACTAATATGAGGTTAATCTATTTGTTTTAGAATTTTGACTTTTGGGAAAGATTTTTGCAAATGTAAAGACATTAGACTTTTAGACTTTTGATCTTAAAAGGAGGGCACATGAATTTTTTTTTATAGGAATAATGTGATATAATGAAAATATTAAACCTCAAGGAAGGACAACTAATGATGGTTTAATAAAAAAAGTCAAATTTTAAGTAGAATTGTGAGTTAAAAATCCTACTTTGTTGGTGAGATGAATTTTGGAAAATATGATGTTTTAAGGCATTCAAGGGATGACTCTAGACTAATCAATAAATTTGTTTTCTTTCTCATTACAAGACACTGAGATGAATTTCCAAAAATTTAGGTGATGAATTTAAACTAGATATGCAGTTTGAAACTAGATAAAGCTAGAAATAGCTAAAGATGCAAGACTATATTGGAAAAGACTCTATTTTTTGTTTCTCTTTTCTATGTGAAAGAAGGTCTGAGATATGTACATTCCAAAAAACTCTGATTTATCTATATAAATAGATGTGGTAGAGGATAAACATATGTGGTACAAACTATAGACAAATATGGTGCACCAAGAAACAATTCCATCTTAGAATTGTAACAAATGTGTCACAGAACTTAGCAATTACAATACAAAAATAGATGTGGTACTAATTATGAAAAATACAATTTCATGACTTTGTTAAGGTTTTGAACACAAATGTGGTTCAAATTTAAGATATTTGTAGTGTTAATTTCTATAATTATGATGTTCTAACTTTTTAGGGTTGACTAACATAGATGCATTTTAGACTTCTAATAGTTACGGTTTAGAATTGGCACGGTTATGGTTCATAGAGACAGATGCATTACACAAATTATCAAATTCATCACACAAATTCTATAGTTACATTGTAGAAATAGTTACAGCATATAGGCTAACAAATGGGGATCTTTGGCTTTTTTCCCTAAAATATGGTTTTTCTAAGTGACTTTAGGTATTTGATTTTGTAAATTTTGGATAGATGACACTAATAAAACACAAAATACAATAAGATACAACTATCCACTCTAACACTTGGTAACAAGGATAAATTTTGTGTGTCTTCTTCAACAAGATCACACTAATTGGTATCACGGGTATTGATAGGCCAAAACTAGGGTAAAGAATAAACTAGACTCAACTCGGTCTAAATGTCAATCCAAGGATCATAAGCTTGTGAAAGGTATCGTGGTAGTTTGCACAAGGGATGAGAGTCATGAGATGAGTGGTTATGGATGCAACCTATGAGAGTAAACCTTCAACAAATCAAACTAATTCTTGCAACAAGAGTTGTTCTCTTCTATTCAAGCAACAAGAACTGTACAAAAATTATAGCAAATTCTGAAACATAAACTTAACCATAGATCATCAATTTCATGAAATCTAAAACATGAGAATAAATTTAAATTATTTATAAATATAAACACACAATAATTACCATAGCTAAAATACCAGTTCGAACATTGCAAAACATAACCAACAGCAAAAAACGTACACACACACAATGTACCTTATAGAAATAAAATAAATTATGTACATTCACTTGATTGCTGAAGAGTGGGTGCCCTTTCTTCTAGTTAGCCAATTGAAGAAAGATTCTTATAGAATTTCTAAGATTAATTCAAATAATAGTATTTAGAAAATAATATTGGTTTTTTTCATACATGTTCCTCCTACATGATAGCTTTATAGCTTTTGAATACAAAACAAAATGTTCACTGGTTAAAGTCTTATGGTTAGTTTTAGAAAAGAATGAAATAGTTGTCATTCTTTCAAAATTGATTCCATACTAAGTAGACAAAATGACAAAATGAGAATTTTTTGGGGACAATCTTCACAAGGAATATTTGTGTGGAGAGTGAATCTTTGACAACAGATATTTTGGAAGAACGTGGTCAATAATCTTCACATGGACTCTCCATTCTTCCTTCACCGAGGTAAATCATTTAGCTTAGAAAGATGTGTATGGCCTATGGCCAATCTTTCTTAGCATATTAAACTAACTTTATAACAATATACTAACCACGATTTGATGACAAAAAATAACCATAATAAGTTGTGCAAATGATCCCCATGGTTATAGCAGATCTAATAATATGGACAAAAAATGTTGAGGCATCTTAGTTGGCAATTGAGTTAGCACGTTTGTTGCAGTAGCTACGATGGCATGCATATGGAGGCACGTACAAGCAATGTGTTGGCGGGATGATCACATTAATCTGTATTTGTAGTAGCTATTTTGTAGAAACATTGGAGTATTAACTTAGCATAATATATAGACCCTGTAGTAGCATATTAAGAGCCCAAAATAATTTGCCGAATAATTTATTTTCCAATGCTCATTAGTAAAAACAATATAGAAATTATGTTTCATTATCTTATCTCAAATCTATATTAAATACCTCTTATGTATTTTCATCATATGCAACATAAATGGCATAATATGATAGGAAAATGAAATGCGAGAATGGGTATGAAGATGTATGAAATGGACTAAAACATGGCATAAAATAGAACATAATCTCATAAGGTATTTTGACAAAAAAATAGATCATAAATGCACAACCTATTTAGTGGTAGATTAGGTTATCAACTTATATTAGGCCCACTCCAAAACACTATACAATGAATAGGCAACTAGACTTGATAACTCTCACCTTGAAAGGAAAAGATCCTAAGAAGGGATAATGGTCACCTCAACAAAGGTTAGTACATAGTGAGTAACTTCACACATTGATACTTGTATGTTGTACCAATATAAGTTGATAGTTTACCAAAGGTTATTAAGCTTCTAGATAAACAAGGTTCATAGTGGGGGTCTACAGTGAACAGTGAGTCTACCTGATATGCTTGAGTTGAGAGGGGTCTCCTCTCTACTCTTCACCTCCCTGTCTCATCAGATCGAGGGTCATGGGGCTTGGCTTGAAGGATGTTGGGCACATCTTGGGATACAACTCTCATTCTCCCCCCTTTGTATAGCCTGCTAGGAAATGTGCTTGAGATCAAATCAAAGGGTGATAAGGTCCCAAAGGAAGTCTCACTACTGAATTAAATAGTTATGGTGTAACTTTTGATCCCCAAGATCATTCTTAGGAATCATAAGGGGAGAGAATACGTTAACCACCACACCTAAGGAGTACGACAAGACTACAAATAAGTAAAAATTATAATTCCCAAGATCACACTAGGTGCGAGGGAAGAGCATACGCATGTTAGGTTCACCAAACACGAAAAACAGTGCTCTTATTTTAAAACCTAAATGAGATTATATAATCTAGAAAAAAAGGACAAAGTTTTTGTAGATATTCTTAGACAATCAGACCTGCATCAACTCATTAGCATGTTTAGAATATTTCTTTAATTGGTAAGCTACAATAATATGTATCAGTAATTTTAATGTTTTTTCTTTCTTTTCCTGATGTTAGCTACAAATTTGATAGAAACAGTTAGTACTTGAAAGCTTAACCTATTAAAATTATATAGTAAACAAAAAATCAGAACTTGAAAGCTCAATTTTACCTTCCTAACAGATGTGGTGCTATGATAGAACAAATGTGGTCTAGGTTCCAAACAATTGTGGTTCAGGTTTATAATGATTATGGCTCTATAATAGGACAAATATAGTGGAATTTTTGATGATTATGTTTTTGAAACCCTATTGTGTGATAGAACCTATAGATGCATAATTCGACAAAAAATAAAGAAACAAATAACCAAAATGTATGATTTCAATGTTAGGATATAAAAAAATCAATTGTCAAACCTATGTAATGAATGAAAATAGCAACCATTAGCATAAAATAGAAAAAAATAAATGACATTCAGATGCGATGCAGAATTATGACAAATGTTGTACGACAAACTATGTATGTGTCACACCCTAATAGATACAGTTCTCTAGAACATATGCGGTGTTGTTTTTGTCAAATGTGATGTTGATATTGTTAGATGCAGTGTTGTTTTAGTACAATTATGATGATGTTCTTGTAAGTCAAAATTTCTTAAAAATTCATAAAAAGGGGTTAGCTTCACGTCAGGCTCACCATTTTGTCAACCAAGAAATGAGATGATAATAAAGCATGAATTAATAACAAAAACCACTAACTATAATTCAAGCTAATACTCAATCCAATAAAACAATGAAGCACAATCAACATAATGAAATTTCAAATAACAATTTACAATGCAATTACCTATTGGCTGGGTTGGGCCTTAGGTGGGGGTTCGAGGGCGGAAGCCCCTGAGAAATTTTTTTTCCCATTTTTTCACTTTGTCACCAACAAAAGAAAAAAATGACTTTGTAGAACCCTAATTCTGGAAGGTTCTAAAAGGCTTGTTATAAGCGGTTGGTATGGGAGTTGCAGTAGGGCATTATTTAGTGTGATTGTAATATGTTTTGCGCTGGATAATAAAATCATTGGATGGCTACAGTTTTGTGGATGTAGCCCAGATTGGGTGAGCCGCATTAAATTCTCTGTGTTAATTTTCTCTATGTGTTTTATTTCTCTATTTATTGATTAAATTTGTATTTAACCTGTTAAATATCTTCCTTCTAACCCTAACATTACCTTCCTTGTATCAAACTTGTTTTACCTCCATTGCTCCTCTCTATTTTTCCTTTTCTCTCAGTTATGTGTGCACTATGTTGCTTTAAGCTCAATGAGAATGAATAAGATAAATAGATGCAAAACGTCAAAGAATCATGGTTAGCCTTCAAAGAGGAATGAGGGTTGCTTTTATAGAAAATTTTGATTTGGATAAATGATCAAGATTAAGAGGTGGATGATCAAGATCAAGGGTCAAAATCCTCGAGAGGAATTGATTGAAGAGTTAACTGACTGTAACTAGTTGTAGGATTTTAGTTAATTGTTTACATGAGGAATTGATTGCTTCATTAACTCACATTGAGTGGGAGTGAACTATTTTGATTGATCAATGGACTGACATTGATTATCTAGTCGACTAGAAGAGAGTGTTCATTAAGAACAAGGTAGGAATGCATGAGATAGTTTTTGTCACCTAGAATTGTACCTTGTGCAGAGTTTACAAGAAACTGAGCATTCTAGAGCAACATGGGATCATCCAAGGCTGTGGGTCACCTATAACTGAAATGAACCTCTGGAGAAGGCCGGCTTCCTTTGGGTATCACCTAAACTATTGATTCTTTGAGAGAAAAGAGGAAGAAGATACATAAATTAAAAGACCACACTAGGATGATACACCCAATGATGAGAAATCATGAAATGAACACAAAAAGAACATACACTTGAAAGACCAATTTCTATTCTCATAACAACATCTTTCAGACTTAATGCTTGTCTTCCTAATAGGTTTGTTCTACATACGCATCTTAGGAAGGAAAGATTGATTTTCACAACTCTAAGATATGAATGCAGTATTATGGAAAACACAGCTAGAAACTTGCAAGCTCAAAATGAAAGATACAGAAATGAGAAATCATACAAACATGAAGATAAACTTCCAAGGTAAACTCTGTGTTGTATTCAGGACTTCAGCTGAGTTACATAAAACATACATTGATAGAGAAAGGATTGATTGAAAATCACTAACTCTTCAGGGTGTGCAATCAGAACCATTTACAAAAAGGAAAAAATGCCTTATATACAAACTGATACGTCGGCCCCTTAGGGCTTACAAAAATATCCTAATTTGGGATAGAATTTCCCTGATATTTTATCGAATTAATGTTGAAGAAGATGCATGTCCCTGTTGTTGGTGTCGGTGTGAAACATTCTCGAAGAAGTCCTCTTCAGATATTCCTTCAGCTACCACATTTATTCGATCCATCATGTCCAGTTGAGCTACCTCGGCCACACCATGAATGCTCTGAGCCTGCTATAGATACACGTTGCCCTTCATCCCTTTGACATTCTTTAGACTGCCACGGAGACCCTCAGACCTCTCTGATTGGCTGAGTGAACTATACGCAAACTCCCAGGCACTCAATTTCTTCATTTGAATCGCATCTCAGTGAGACACCAGAAGTGTCTCACCGATGCGATTAAATATTTTCGCAAGAATTGGCATAGCATAGAGCCATCGTTGAGAGCTCCTTGCGAGCCCAAAGAGTCATACCGATTCCACTAGAACCATCGGCAAGTCACCGTCCATCGCCAAGAGATCCATGGGTTAATGAATCATGCAGAGATCTCTGCTGTCGCCGAGACCATGTGATATCGGCAAGACATCACTCCAACAGTCAGTCCCTTCATCGGTAAGATTCATGTCGGGGAGACCCTTGCCGACGTCCTCAGAAGTAATCCCACTGGGCTCCATTTCGTCAGAAGGCTTCGCTACTCGGTAAGACTCACGCTGGTCGGGAAGAAGTCTTCTTGAGCTCCTTGCGCTACATCGAAGGCTCCTCAGTTGTCGGTGAGACCTCACCTTATCGCTGGGACATCTCGGCGAAAGTTTCATTACATCAAGGACTCTTTGAATTGGGGTGACATTTTCATCTTGACAAGACGTTTCACCGAGAACCTTTCCTTGGCCAAAACTACTTTTTCCATTTTGGTGGCTCCGCTGCTTGGCGAGACTCTTGCCAATAACACCCACTGTTCTGGTGGGGCCTCCCCTCAATCGACAAGACTCCTTCGCTTGACAAGACCCTTTGTCGAATGCTGGAAGCTACCCCGAAGTCCCTGTTCGTCGGGAGTCCTGGCAAATAGCGATTGAATGGCTTGTCGGCCAAGGAAAATATGCACGGTGAGAGGTCATACCGAACCTCCTCCGCTATAGTGATAGCTCCACAGGGTCGTTCGACATGACTAAAATTGGGTCTCAGCGACCTGCTCAAGATGGGAAGAAACAAACAGTCAGTCGGCCAGAGAATAGGAGAGTCCTGCCAACTTTTCCTTAGATGATTTTTTCATGCCGAATACTCCCAGGGTAGCTTCTTCCACTGAGTTCCCGTGACCTGGCAACTAAAGTAGAGTCTTTTCCCTTATGTGAATATCCCACCTAGCCTCTGAAGATCTAACATTTGATCATCTTGCCCGATTTAACTGTAGGTGAAATAGAGGCAACAATTCTGGCGACCTTTGTAGGATGTTTGCTTGCTAAACATGAGAACCAGTAGCTACAATTTGTCCATTGGGTATGGAGTCGTTAGAAAACTCAGAGGACAATTAAAACGTCAGTCCGCACATGGTTGTAATACGCATGAGATTTATAGGACACAATAGGCAACCAAAAAGGCAAGACAGGGGAAACAAAAAGAGAAGATATATACTGTGCTGAAATAGCACTTATGAAAAACATAAAATCTACACTATTATGTACAATAGATAGATTGCTTCATATTTGAAAACAGGGCTTAAGGTGTATCCCATTGACTGGGATAGGAAGTACTTCACCTTCTGTTGTAGCTAGTTGATATGCATTGCATTCTTTACAGCCTTCAATAATGAATGGACCAGTCCACATATTGTCGAACTTGGTGTGATGGCCTGGTCTACTTTTAAGGACGTCCCACCTGAGCACGAGGTCTACCTCTTTGACAGACTTTACTGTAGCCCTTTTTTCAAAGGTCTTCTTTGTCTAGAGCTGATGATCCTCCAAAGTTTTCATTGATTTGTCCCTTGATTCTTCGAGCTCCATAAGCTCTGCATATCTTACAGACATTGGATCATGTCCTTCAAGCATTTCCAACTGATGAATGATGTCTAGAGCTGGAAGCTCCATAGATAGTGGCAATCTCACCTCCTTGCCATAGACCAACATATATGGTGAATTTCCAATAGACCTCTTAGGGGTCACCCTGTCTGCCCAAAGTGCATTCTTTAAACTACTGGTCCAGGTCCTTTGGCTGTCTTCTATGGTTCTTTTGATGATCTTGATGAGGTTTTTATTTGTGCTCTCAGCTAGGCCATTACCCTGGGGGTAATAATTCGAAGATGTGTTCAAATGAATACCATGCCTAATGGCCCATTAAGTCAGTTTTAGACCCGTGAATGCAAGGGCATTATTAGATATGATAGAGTTAGGTACCCCAAACCTGGTGACTATATCTTCATAAAATCTCAAGACTGAAGACTCCCTTGCTTCTTTTAAGGCTATTGCTTTTGTCCACCTTGTAAAGTAGTCTGTGGTTGTAAGTACCCACTTGTGACCAGCACTGGAAGGTGGGTTTATTGGACCGATGAAATCAATACCCCATCTCATGAAGGGCTGCTCTACTTGAATCAGATGCAGGGGCATAGCTGGCAACTTTTCCTTTCCTGAAAATAGGGCGCACTTGATGCACTTTCTTGACTAGGAATACACATCCTTGAACAAGTTGGGCCAATAGTAACCAGCTCTCATGATTTTCCAGGCAGTGGTTCTGGGAGCAAAGTGACCTCCTGTAGCTCCAACATGAAACTCATGAAGCACCTTTTCAATTTGGTCACTGTGAATGCATCTTAATAGGACACCACTTAGATCCTTTTTGAAGAGAGCATTATTTACCAGCACATATGGTATGGACTGCAATCTGAAGTATCTCCTTTTAGCTCTATTCAATCCTAATGGGCATTCACCAGTCTTTAAGAAATGGGTCATATCTTGGACCCAATTGGTTGTCGCTATAGGCACATCATCCTGAGCGTTCTGAACCTCATCTGCATTAGCAAGGGTAACATCTTTTTTAGCTCAATATCATTATTCGGCCTAGTAGCAAGCTGTTCACAAAGGCCTCTGCCTCTAACTAGCTTGGTGATGCTGATATCTACATCATACTCCATGACCTTAGTGATCCATCCTACTCTTTTTTCATTCAGGTCCTTATTCAATAAGAATTCCTTCACACTTGAGTGTGCCACCATGATATGAATTCTATTATGAGAGACCAAGGGCTTGAATTTCTTAAGGCTTCTCATCACAGCAAGAACGTGCCTCTCCACAAAGGAATACTTTTGTTCATAATCAACTAGTCCTTGACTGAAAAAGGCTATTGATTGTTCTAAATTCTCTTCGTTCTTTTGAACCAATATTGCAGAAATGTTACCTGTGCTGTCATAAGCATACAGATAAAAATCTTTGGAAAATTTGGGATTTACCAGTGTGGGAGCTGCTGCTAAGGCATCCTTGACCTTTTCAAAACTATTCCTAGCATCCTTTGTCCAATTGAAGACTGCATTCTTCTTTAACATAGTTGTTAAAGGTTGTAACAGATTTGCAACATCAGGGATGAATCTTCTTAGAAAGTTGATCTGGCCCAGAAAGCTCTGCAAGCCCTTCTTGTGATTAGGCAGCGGCAACTCAAGTATGGCTCTGACTCTTTTAGGGTCAATAGTAATTCCTTGCTTTGACACTATGTGTCCTAATAGTTTCCCCTCATAAACAACAAAGATGCTCTTTTTGGGATTGAGAGAGATCCCAAACTCTTTGCATTTTTTGAACACTTGCCTAAGATGTGACAGATGCTCATCAACATTCTTAGAATACACTGTTATGTCATCTAGGTAAATCAGTATGATTTTATTGATCAGGTTTTGAAATGCCATGTCCATAGCCCTCTAAAATGTGGCACCAGCATTTGAAAAACCAAAAGGAATCCTTTTGTATGCCATAGTGCCCCATTTAGTTGTGAAAGCAGTCTTAAACTGATCTTCTTCTTTAACCAGCACTTGATTATATCTTGAAAAACCATCTAGTAAGGAAAACCTTTCAGAACCAGCAACCTCCTGTAAGATTCGTTCCATGGAGGGCAGTGGGTAGTGGTCCTTTAGAGAGGACCTGTTAAGATCCCTGAAGTCTACACAGAGCCTTATCTCACCACTTTTTTTCCTAATTGGTACGAGATTAGAAACCCATGAAGTGTTCTTGATAGGGAAGACAATACCCCCCTCAACTAGTTTAGTCAACTCCTTAATCATTAGAGGCTCAAGTTTAGGATTCAAAGGCCTTTGTTTCTGTCTTACTGGCTTGGCATTAGGCTCTAATTCAATCATGTGTTGAGCAATGTGGGGATCAAATCCTTTCAAATCTGAGTACTCCCAAGCAAAGACATCATGAAATTCTTGGCACAAAGAAACAAAATCTTGCTTATCCTCAGGTGAACAGATTTTTCCTATCTTAAGGAGCCTACCTTTGAAGATCTCCAACTCTTCGTAGTGTTCTTGTTTAATCTGCAAGCTGGCCTTGCCCTTTTTTAGCTAATCATCAGTACTAAAAATTGACTCTAAGGTAACCAGGCCTTTGGGAAATTTGTTTGTCTTCAGCTGTATGACTTGATCACCATACTGTTGCTTGAGTTTTGCTTGATTCAACATGGAGAACTGATCTTCTTCAAGTAAGAAGGAAAGGATCTGCTCATCACTGTCAAAGACTTGCCAGGGGATGTTGTTGTCAAGAATTGACGGTCTGACTACAACCTTTACATACTGCTGCACCTTCTCCTTTCTGATGTCATCTGGAATATCAAACTGTGCTCCAATGGTTGTGAGCTTATCAGCATGCTTGTTCTGATTTCTTGGGATAGACACTAAATTAAAGGCATCAAAATCTTCAAGCATGTTCCACACTCTATTTCTATAGGACTTTAATATGTCATTTTTAGTGACATTCAGGCCCCTTACTTGATTAACAATTAATTCGCTGTCTCCATGGACTTTCAAATTGGTTATTCCTCTCTTTCTTGCCCACTCTAGACCTTGAACAAGGCTTTCATACTTAGCGGTGTTATTGGAGCATGCAAAAGAAAAACGGAAAGCAAAGTAGTACCTATCATCTTGCGGAGATACCAGCATTGCACCTCCTCCTACTCCATTTCTACTTCTAGAACCATCAAAGAACATCTCCCAAAGTCCATTAAACAGTTGCAATAACTGATATGCACCCTTTTCCAAGTTTGGAATCTCTGTATCAGGCTCGAGAATGACATAGTTTCCCATACCAACATCATGAATGAGGTCTACAGGGCTGTCTGATATATTCTCAACTGCCCATTCATGTAGCAACATGTCAGGAACAACTTCTGATTGGAGTTCTTGAGCAGCAGCTAGTTCATCGTCAGTAGAAACAAAACAATTTGTATTTGCAACAGAAGGAATAGCATTGATGGGGCTTGGGTTATATGGTTCAATGTGGTCTTTGGCCAACCTTTCAGACTTGATGGTAACCTTAGTCCCATATCTTGTTCTAAATAACATGTGTGACCAATCAGCTAATACGTAACCACTTATCTTGGCTATAAAGTCTCTAGATAAACACAAGGAAAAGAAAGGTGGAAGGTCTATGATACATATGTCTTGAGGGACTGAAAAGTTTGGACAAGCATGGAGAGTGAGGCTTAAGTTCTTGATAATACCCAAAGTGTTAACTGAGGTGCCATCCAATTGGATCACTCCCTTCTCCAAAGGCTGGTATTTTAGTCCAAGCTTATCTACAATTTGTTTTGGCATGACGGAGCTGCTAGCTCCACTATCTACCATACAGTTATGGACTAATTTATCCCCAATAATGACTGACACATAGAAAGGAGGTAGTTTAACTCTTTTTTCATTCACTATGCAAGGCTGCTGACCATTTCCCTGAGAATCATTTGTTAACACAGCTCTAACCTGACCTATTGGGGGCTTAGATTCATCAGACATTTTCAGACTTGATAGGGCTGATTGTAACATATCCTTTTGACTGGGAATGACTAAAAAATCCCACATAGACATTGTTAAATTTGTCCTTTTCATGCTATCAAGAATGTTAAAAGGTACAACTGGATTTTTATTGTGTACCTTTGCACCGGTATGATCAAATTGTAAGCGTGGTTGCTCCTTGTCTGAGAGTTGTTGATTTATTTGTGAACCACTAGTCGCTTGAGAGGTAGATGGCTCCACAGCTGATGCCTTTCCCTTGTCAGCTGCTTGGTCAAGCTTGAATGCCCTCTTCTTTGCCCTAGTGTTAGCTACAATTGGAGAACTATCCTCATTCAGTCCATAGAACTCTTGACCCTGCCAGTTAAGTAGGGTGGCATCATTACTAAGCTGAGCATGTTGTTGTGAGGATACATCATTGCATGCACTCTGCTGTGAACTTGAAGTATTCTGCACCATAAGTGCTTGATTGATGAGTCCATTTGAACAAGTGGCTTGATTATGAGGCTAGCTACAAGGGTAACACCACTCATAATCAGCTGCTAAATTGTTTTGAGTGGGAACCAAGTCCCTTGCTGCATTAATAGGTGCTGGAGCATAGGCCTGAAAAGGCCTTGTGTTCACACTTTGTCTTGGGCCCTAATAATTGCCCTGATACTGCTGTCTATTCCCTTGATATGCTTGTTGTTGGCCTTGAAAAGGCTGAATTGAGGCCTGATTTTGATGTTGATAAGGCCTGGAATAGGTTTGCTGCTTTTCCAGGTTCACCAACTTGTTACCAAAATTCTGCAAAAGACTTTTAATCTCTTGTAATTCATTTGATGAGCTTGAAGCAACACTTTCCTGCTTGTCAATAGTTGGAACAATGGCTGGTAGTGTTGGTACAGCTGGTAGAGGCGTGAAAAGAGGTATTTGCAAAGGAATATTTGCATGAATTTGTGGGAATATTGGCATTGGTGGCCTGGGAGCAAGCTTACCAGCTTGTATCAAACTGTTTTCAGCTCTTATAGTTATTTCAAAGGCATCTGGCAGAGATACCCCTCCCATTGACTGTATCATGACAACTATATCATTGTTCAGAGCTCTCAAAAAGTATAAGAATGCATACTCTAGAGGTGGCCTCACCGTTGCAGGGATTCTATCCCAAGTCCTTTGAAACCTGAAGTTGAAGTCGTTCATCTGCTCTTGTGGAGCCCTCTTAATGGTAGTCAGTTGCTCCAAAAGAGACAAGTTGTCATACATGTCTTGGAATTGCTTGTGCAACTTTTCTCCAAAGTCATCCCATGTTGCAATTAAGCTGACCGGTAGCCTCCTGTACCACTGCACAACTCTCCCTTTCAGTGAAGCAGCTAGCAATCTTACTACAACATCTTCTTCGATTATGTGGTGGACTCCGCATAACGAAGCCACATCTCTTAAATGTTCAATGGGAGTAGTTTGATCTTCTCCTGTGAAAATTGGCAGACTTTTCAAGGCTGCCATTGGAATATCATTATGTTGCACCAAGTTCAAAGGACTCCCTCTGTTGAAAGCAACAAAGGGTTGATTCCTTGGAGTGGCCATTGGAGGTATTTGAGGTGGATTTGTTGGTGCAACGAAATGAGACCTTACAGGTGGAGTGGACTGAGTTCTTCTGAAATAGATCATTGTTTTTCTTTGCCTTTCCTCAACTCTGTCTCATCTTCTTGGTGGTGATAGCTGCAAGTATTCAAAAGGGCCTGAGCTGCTTCTTGTTTGAACTCTTTTCATATACTATAGAAGGCATGTATTTCTGGAGTTCTTCCTCTTTGTGGAGTCACCAAGTATGCCAAAGGGCTTCTATAAAGCCTGATAATTCACTAGTTGCATACAAAACCAGTAGTTAAAACAAATTTTTTGTCCCACCGGGCATGCCAGAAACTGTTGTCACCTAGAATTGCACCCTGTGCAGAGTTTACAAGAAACTGAGCATTCTAGAGCAACATGGGATCATCTTAAGGTTGTGGGTCACCTATAACTGAAATGAAACTCTGGAGAAGGCTGGCTTCCTTTGGGTATCACCTAAACTATTGATTCTTTGAGAGAAAAGAGGAAGAAGATACATAAATTAAAAGACCACACTAGGATGATACACCGAATGATGAGAAATCATGAAATGAACACAAAAAAAACATACACTTGAAAGACCAATTGCTATTCTCATAACAACATCTTTCAGACTTAATGCTTGTCTTCCTAATAGGTTTGGTCTACATACGCATCTCAGGAAGGAAAGATTGATTTTCACAACTCTAAGATATGAATGCAGTATTATGGAAAACACAGCTAGAAACTTGCAAGCTCAAAACGAAAGATACAAAAATGAGAAATCATATAAACATGAAGATAAACTTCCAAGGTAAACTCTGTGTTGTATTCAAGAATTTAGCTAAGTTACAGAAAACATACATTGATAGAGAAAGGATTGATTGAAAATCACTAACTCTTCAGGATGTGCAATCAGAACCATTTACAAAAAGGCAAAAATACCTTATATACAAACTGATACGTCGGCCCCTTAGGGCTTACAAAAATATCCTGATTCGGGATAGAATTTCCCAGATATTTTATCGAATTAATGTTGAAGATCCTGTGTGTCCCTATTGTTGGTGTTAGTGTGAAACATTCTTGAAGAAGTCCTCTTCAGATATTCCTTTAGCTACCACATTTATTCAATCCATCATGTCCAGTTGAGCTACCTCGGCCACACCATGAATGCTCTGAGCCTACTACAGATACACATCACCCTTCGTCCCTTTGACATTCTTTAGACTACCACGAAAACCCTCAGACCTCTCTGATTGGCCGAGTGAACTATACGTAAACTCCCAGGCGCTCAATTTCTTCAGTTGAATCGTATCTCGGTGGGACACCAGAAGTGTCTCACCAATGCGATTAAATCTTTTCGCAAGAATTGGCATAGCATAGAGACATCGTTGAGAGCTCCTTGCGAGCCCAAAGAGTCATACCGATTCCAATGGAACCATCGGCAAGTCACCATCCATCGCCAAGAGATTCGTGGATTAATGAATCATGCGAAGATCTTTGCTGTCGCCGAGACCATGTGATATCGGCAAGACATCACTCCAACAGTCAATCCCTTCATCGGTAAGATTCATGTCGGGGAGACCTCGTCACCGCCCCTGCAATCCGCCTGCCCATTTTGTTAGATATTTCATACTTGCAGATGACTCATTCTCGCTCAGTATTTTCCCTATTTCCTTGCGCGCCCTCGCTTGTCATGGAGACTCCTCACCTTATCGCTAGGACATCTCGGTGAAAGTTTTGTTGAATGAGGGTCTTTAAACTCCGGCAGACATTTTATCTCATACAAGACATTTCACTCAGAACCTTTCCTTTGGCCGAACTATTTTTCTCCATTTTGAGGTTCCACTACTGCGCACTCTTGCCGACCACAATTTCGTTTTGCGGGCTCTCAATCAAAAAGAGACTCCTCCTCGGCCAACAAGACCCTTTTTCGGCGATGGAAGCTACCCCGAAGCCCCTGTTCGCCGGGAGTCCCGGCAAATAGCGATTGAATGGCCTATCGGCCAAGGAAAATCTACGCGGTGAGAGGTCATACCGAACCTCCTCCACTATAGCGATAGCTCCAATATGGTCATTCACGGGATCGAAATCGGTCTCAGCGACCTACTCAAGATGGAAAGAAATAAACAGTCAGTCGGCTAGAGAATAGGAGAGTCCTGCTGACTTTTCCTTAGATGATTTTTTCATGCGAATACTCCCAGGGTAGCTTCTTCCACTGAGTTCCCGCGACTTGGCAACAGATGTAGAGTCTTTTCCCTATGTGAATATCCCACCTGGCCTCTGAAGATCTAACATTTGATCATCTTGCCTAATTTAAGCAGAGGAAATAGAGGCAACAAACATTGAACATGAAATATCTATGGTTGACTTATGTAACACCAAACAAAAGAATCAAGAATCATTCATTGGCTTCCTACAATGATGGAAAAACATGGAAAGCAAATGTCTCTGATCTCTAACTATAAAACCACTTGTGAGCATATTTTTTCAAAATCTAAACCTATAGATGGGAAATTTCATTTACAAGTTCAATACATTAACACTTTTGATGAAATTATAGAGAAAGGGATAATTATTAAAAAATATCTCATCACTAAGGGTCTTTTGAAAATCTATAAGAAAAACAAAGACAATGACCCTCAATCTAATGAAAAACCTCACCTATGGGATAAAAACACACAACCATCATCTAATGCATAATCATCATTAAATATACAAAAAAATAGTCAAGGTGTCATCATTCCTATAGGACCACCTAGGAAGAACCCTATGATACGAAGAGAATACACTCCTCTAAGGGAGCCTATCAAATTGAACTTACAAAAATTGGTCCATTCCAATCTCATCATGCTACTTGAATTTAGACAATATGAACCTCAATTCCAATCCTCATGGTACAAGGCTAATAAATATCATAGGGTCAAAGGACATAAGACCCCTGATTGTATAAAATTAAAAATATATTTATATATATATTATTGATCAAGGTGACATCACCATTTAATATCACCATGAAAATTCATCTAAAAATAATCACATCAAGAATATCCAAAGCTCAAAAAAGGATAAATTAGGCATATATCAAGATACATTTCCCAAGCATGATCAAAAGTATCCATCTATGTCTAGCAATGGCTCATCCCAAAATAATTGCATTACTAATAGTCATGGATGCAACATAGAAGTGCCTCATTTGATTTCAAAATAGGTCATCTTGAAGAAGCTTGCCTACAAGAAGCCCCCATCTCTCCTTCCAATCCTTCATCCTCGAAACCTTTTCACCATAAATCCAAACCATTCCCATCAAAGAAATCATCCAATAATAACACCTTTCAAGAATTTATCCAAGGGATATTCATGATAGATAATCGTGAACTCCAAGATAATCCAAAATTTGATATAATTCAAATCTATGATCAAGAAATCCTAGACAAATACTATCATTCCCTCCATCACCTATCATGCTTACTCTAGAGATTCCTATTCAAAATCCATTACCATCGTGCCAACATATTGAGGATATCCAAGAGCCCCTTATTCATACCCCATTATTAGAATCAAATCTATGTCAAGAACAAAATCCAAAGCATAAAGAAAAAAGCTCTAAAATGAATCAAGATCAAGTTACCCAAATCCTCCAATCTCATCCTATCATTGATCAAGATCCCATATGTCTAGAATTCCATAATCATCCCACCTCTCTAGAATTTCATAATGATCCTATCATCCCTTTCCATTCCAACCATGAGCCCAAAACTAAAGTTGACCTCATCAATATTATAATAACCTCCACTTCCACAAATGAGACACTTGCTTTCATTGGACACATAGATGATCTCCCCCTTGTTTGAATCCAGAAAAGAGTCTTTCTCTCTAGACATATATGAAATTGACGAAGCTATAACTGAGTTCATGAGACTCTATGATGATATTCTAGTAAATGACTACAAAGAGGATTTTTATATCAACTTTGAATCAACAACATATTTTGAAGAACAATCAGAGTCCCTTAATCCTAAAGCTCAAGTTGAAGATATTGATCAACAAACTACTATGGATTCGATCCACATTTCACAAAATGACTTTAGATTATTGTTCTATCTATTTCACTTTTATTTATGCTTGTGTTTGTATATTTAATTTGGTATGCTTGTTTATGTGGATTCACATGCACATTAAAGTGGATGAAAACTATAAGGGTGAAAAGTGCAACTCTTGTATTTCTACCATTCATCTCACACCACTATGTGTGGGTATCCTAAGCACATTGCTCTAGCAAATAAATTTGACTAATCTGATTCTTTCATTGCCACCAAAATCACATTTAGAAATATATTATCATTTCTCAAAATATTCACAAATATCAAAACAAAATTTCCTCTATTAAGTTCATGATTATAGGTGTGAATTTGACTTGGTTATGGGCTCTAGTTGTAGTCTTGACCCACCTTTTCAAATTCCAAAAATTAATTATGGCCCTAATTTGATTTAGTTCCAAGTAGACTGTATTAGTTGCATCCCATACCAAAAGGTTCAAATCATGTTCTTAGGACATACATATAAAATGGCACCACCCTAGGTCATTTCAATCATCATTAATCACCAAGAGATCACCCTTCTAGTTCATGCATTAAGATACTTACAACCTCTAATGAATGTTGTAGCTCTCTTTTACATCAAGCTTTTTGATTTCCAACTTTTACACCAACACATCTAAAACCCCAATTCTTTCTCTGAGTCATTCTAATATTTATTACACTTTGCTCATGCTTCTGGTCTCCAGTTGTTAGTATCATAACCACATTATTATCAAATATTTACATGTTTGTTATATATTTTGCTTGGTGTATCTTCCAACTTTATTTTATCAAAAGCACCAAGACAAAAGGGGGAAGCTAGTACACTTCCACAACCTAACTTAGTAAGCTTCATTGGTGTTTTACTAGCTCCACCTAGTCTCCTCTTTGTGATGTAGATAATTTTTTTTTGGTAGGTATCGAAGTTTTATAGACCCAAGTTTAGGGCCACACAAGAAGGTTAGGGTAGGCCCCACACCAATTGGGTCAAGACTGCATATACATAGATCAAGGATGCAAATGTATAATTGATCTAGATTCACACATAGTCTCAAATTTTACAAAACACAATCCTCTCAATCTATTCATTTTGACCTTGAAATTTCAGATTAAAAATTTGATATTATGTCCAATTTTACAACATTATAATATTATTTTATTTAAACATTTTATTTCTATTTCAATTCCAAATCAACTACACATCTAAATTCAACCCATACATCTGAATTAATTTTTCAAATAATTATTTGATTAAATTGATTTCCCTATATATTTATCATAGGGATGTTTTATTCCTCACACACCCAAATACTCTCAAATAATTTTTTGAAATTTAATTTCCTATGTGTTTTTCTTCATCTCAAAATGATCTCTACAACCAGATATATGCTTCCATACATGGAAAAGTCCAAGTGAGCATCAGGTGAAAGAGTGTAGGAATCGGTAGAGCATCACAGCAACAAGTATAACAAGTAGGAGGACAAATATGATGAGGGCCATGGAGGCACAGTTGCTAGTGTTCTTGTGAAGATTAGTAGCCTGAGAAAGCTCTTCCGTCCCTCTCTGAACAAAGGAAGTGGCGGCCATGACATGGGCCTCAATGTCGTCCAAGTGGTCGCCATGAGAGAGCAGCAACACATACATGTCAACGAACAATCCATGCAATTCAGTCAGCTTGTTTCCAATCTGTTGGATTGCATCATACCCACTGCCGATAACATTTCTCAGCCTCTCAAATTCCGACATTAAATTCTGGAAAGATTTCCTGAGACCGTTGGTGGTGGCCATACGATTCCTATCTGTGAAACTCCCTTCCTCGAAGCCTCCAACAATGCGGTTCGCCATATTTGCCTTGTTCAGTTGTTCAAATTTAGCTTTAACATTCCTAGTTCTGTTCAGCATCTGCTCTATATCTTTCTCCATCTCCAGTGCTCTGTGGATCATTTTGCTTTCTTCATCACTGCCTTTTAGTTTGAGTAAAAGCAGTTCAATCTGTTTCATCTCGGCTTTGATGAGGGCCACCTCTGAGAAGAATTCTGCAAGGTTGTTCTCTGCCTCTGCTGCGCCCATCTCTATCTCTGTGTATTCGGGCTTCTCATCCTCCTCGTCGTACAAGAAGGATCTCGATAATAAGTCGTTCATTAGAGACCTTAGAATAACAAACCAGAGAGAAAATTTATGACAGTTAATGAAGGGAATGAATTCAAAAGATATTATGAGTTATTTAAAACCAAGCAACCAGTTGTAGATCATCAGCTGGATGTTGAATTACAGAAGCGTCCATGGGAGAGGGTCAGATCTAAGGAGACATTGGCCAACTAACACAAGGAAAACCGTTGAGTTTGGTCTACTTTTACGACTTCTTACGACCATTTTTTCTTTTTGTAAACATAGCATTTGAAGTCGTTGAACGCATTCCAATCTACTTGATAGGTTTCATATCATAGTCTCTCTATCCCCCCTTCTCTCTCTCTATATATATATATATGAGTTACACTGCAAATGACACATTTAGTTGGGAAATGTCATTCTTTTTTATCAATGGTTTTATATCGTTCATAAGTTTGTTTCTTTATCTAGTAAAGAAGTATGAGTCCATGTTAATATCTTTTTGGTTGCATGAGTCTATGCTGACACTTCTTCGACTACATGAGTCTATGTTGATACATCTTCGGTTAAGAGTGAGGGATTGAGGGATATCCCTTCTGTACAAATCACATGGGGCATAACCCCAGCCTCATCCCTTAAATCATACCTTTGGGGGTTTAAATCTTGGTGCATAGTGTAATCAAGGAACATACCATCACTCTCACCAATTTGCTCAACCATTTAATTAAAATAAATAAATAGGTGTATCACATTAAGGCATGGTTTCTTTGTGATGTTTGTAGAAGGGAGGAGTCTTTTCTATTTTCCAGTCTTTTTTAAGCTTTTTAAATTGACAAATATCATATATATCATAATATTTACATAAATTATTTTTTAATAACTATTTGAAAGAATTATAAAGACATTTTAAGTTTGGGTTGGGAAGACAAATCATATCGATCAATAAGAAAATTGTTATAATGGATTTGTAATGGTGAAATTTGCATATTTATGTCTTTTTTATTTAGTTTTGTGTTTATTTTGAGGGGAGTGCTTTAATATATAGACATATTGAAAAATAACGTGATCTTGTACAAAGTTGGGTCTCTTGCTATGTGTTATCACCTACCTCATTACACATCTTTCTATACACCCACCACATATCTTGTTTCCCATATTCACACACCCTTGTACATTTTCCTTATCCACATATTTGTCACTCCTATATACATGTATTTCCATGCATATGGTATTCACTGAGATCTAAGCCCTTTTTTTTTTGTCTTGAGACTAGTTCATAGTTCTAATGTCATCCCAATAGTTGTAAACTCATCCCACCTTAATTTAAATTTCAAAATGCAAAATTGATTGATTTCCCACTTTTACCTATCTTTCCCGGGGATAACTAAACATAAGTTTACATGATATGTATGCCCTCATATTGAAAGGCATCCAATGCATTTGAACATGTTAATCATAGAAGAAAAGGAGAAAGCATTCCATGTACACATTTCAATTAGTGCTAAAACATATAGGGATCATAATCACCTTGAAATCATCACATATCTTTTAGAACATGGTCACAAACACCTATCATTTACATCAATTATTTTATAATCATGCAAGATTCGCCATATTTTACTCCATTTTATAATTTGTTAGGCTTCACTATATTTGAATTCAAATAAATATAATTCAAACTCTAAATGATTCTTACATTTTGTGTCCTACTTTAATTAATAGTGACTCAATTCTTGAATCTTTACATCCTTTGAAGAATTATATTTTAGACTCCTTTCTTTACTTTCTTCTATTCCTAGTGCCTACTTGCTACTTGTTTTATTTGTAGTGATATGCAGACAACTACAAGAATCAACAAGTCAACAAAAGATAAGTGGTAATTTCTTTATTTTTTATAACAAAAGATTGACCCTATTAATTTATTTAGTTTATTTCATTGTTATAGATGATATTAAGTAACAAGACATATAAGCCCCAAGGATCTATGATTCATTTTGTTAATGCTATTTATTTATCTTCATTATTTTTATTATATTAAAAGGGTTAACAAGGGACCCCACCCTTACAAAATCCAAGAGACATAGACAAAATAGGGACCTACCAAGGAGTTCTCACAAATAACAAGATAAGTAAAAAATAAATAAAAAGGAACAAATAAGCATTAAAAAATAGGACTAAACCATGTACTACTCCTTAAAAATCAAGTGAAGCTTGGCTTCCAATGAGTCTCAATCTTCATCAATTTCATCTACCACTAACTTAACTTTCTTGAATTATCCTTTGTTCCTTTATTTTTGTATAAGTAATTATGCATTTAAGGCTAGATTTTTTCAATTTCATCATTTTGTTTACATATTCCTCCAGATCACTAAAAAATCATGGCCAAATTATTGTTTGTAAAAAAATCATTTTTTTCTCAATAATGTAATAAATGGCGCAAGGGGTATCATACTTACTATTCCCCACTTTCACCTTTATTTTCTTATCAACTTGAGAAGTATTCTTAGGCATTTTATCACTTTTAGAACGTGTCTTCTTAGGGGAATTATCATCCTCTTTCTTTTTATTAGTAGGTGACCACTTCACTAGCTAATTGAAAGATTTGGTTGGATTCTCCTTCAACTCAGAAGATTTAGAGAACTCCCCATTAATGTCGACACAAAACTACTCATAGGAAGAGTTTGAGCTATCCTTATCCTTACTCTAATCCTCTAAAAACTCATTGTCCTAAGACTCATCATTCACTTCTTTAGAGAGATTCAAATCACAAGGATTATCTTCTCCCTTACTTGAAACAACTATACTATTGCTAACATAATTTTTACCTTTATTTATAGTAGAAAATTCATAACTAAACTTTATGTCAGGTAGACAAGTGGGTCTTTTGGTACCTTTATAACTATTGCTAACATAATTTTTACCTTTATTTTTAACACCAATTAACTTGTTATGACCTACTACATGTTTCTTCTTGTAATTACTCATAATCTCAATTGAGTCTTTCCTAGAAGTTCTGACTTTTGAGGGTTATGTTCTTAATAGCATTTTACAAATCCTTTTTTGTTTTACATTGGATTTGATAGAAGAAGGAGCATCAACCTTTATATAGTCTACATAACAAGTTTTAAATTAGTGTTCTCCCATTGTTTGAAAAAAGGGTTGTGAAGCTTTGGTAGAAGTATGGGCTTTAATAGTAAGTTTGGAAATAGGGTTTTACCTGATGTTGGGATCAAGGGATTTTGAGGAATGTAACCCAAATTAAATCTAACTTAATCTAATCTAATCTAGAAGATAATCATTTTTTCCTAATCTAAGAGAGTAGTAAAAATTTCTAAGATAAGAAAGGATGGATAATGGAGTATTAATATCCCTAAGAAATTTATATTTTCTAATTACTAATCTAATCTATTGGAAAAAATAAATGAAAGATTCTATGAAATGTGGAACCTATACAAAGCTTTGAAGCTTCTTTGGAGAAAATTATGTTGGCATATGTCTTCATGAATTATATCCTTTGCATCTTATTTTCTAGAAAATGTTACTCATCTTTGATGATAGTGAGATACAAAGAAAGCTACATGAATGTAAAATTGAATGGTGGCTTGGGAATAGAGAGAATTTTTAAAGATTCTTAGCAAGGAAAATGAAAAATAGACAAGAGTCCCAAGTAGAGAGCATGCTAATGTTATGGATGGGGGTTGTTGTGAAAGGACAACCTAGTTTTTTAAAGATGATTCATAGACTTCACTATGAGAGAGAAGACAAGGGATAAGAGTTTCTAGCCAAGACTTGGCTACAAATATAGAAAATTAACAACCTCTTAGATGCTACAAAGGGGAGTATTTATATATCTTGTAGAAAGCTTCACAATCAGGGGGAGGTGATTGAGAGATAACTAAAGAGATGTTTTCTATTGAAAACAAGGTGAAGTGAAGTTAAAATATTAACTTATGTATGTGAATTCAAATCCAAAAATAATATTAACCAAATAA
This sequence comes from Sequoia sempervirens, assembly GCA_007258455.2. NCBI lineage: Eukaryota > Viridiplantae > Streptophyta > Pinopsida > Cupressales > Cupressaceae > Sequoia > Sequoia sempervirens. The sequence continues at coordinate 38,205,677 of VDFB02379711.1, read as the reverse complement.
GATTTATTTATGTGATTTCAAATTCAACACAATAGAAAAATAAACAAATGAAATTTGACACTAGATTTATGTCTAGATAAACCCTTTTGGGAAAAATATCCACATGAGAAGAGAGGTCAAGTATATTATTAATCTTCAAATGAGATATTTGCAATAACACACTTCACTGTTGATCTTTGATCAATATAGTAGCATCCTATTACCTTCAAGACTCAACATAATACTATCATCCAATAGCACCAATTTATAAAAAAATTGGGAGGTAAAACCACAAATGGTAACTCCATTGAAACATGTCCACCTCTTTGAAAATGCAATTACAATATGTCATAAAAGATAAAAAAAATAAGTGCTTTTCCTCTCATATCCCGTAGAACACTTTCCAAGGAACATGGAAACACATGAATGGCATAGGAGTGCAAGGTTGATGTAACTTATCCTAACATTCTCCCACTTGACATTATACGTTGCAATTACATCCAAGAGATACAAATAATAAATCAAGTACAATGATCAAGGCCCATGGCCTTCTTGCACCAAGAGAGCTTATTTGTGGTCACTAGCTTTGTAAGAGAATCTACAACATTATCCAAAGTTTCAACCTTTTCATCAAGACCTTACCATTCTCAACTATTTCTTGCACAAAGTGATACTAAACATCAACATGCTTAGTATGAGCATGATACATGGGATTTTTGGCCAAACAAATAGAACTCTAATTATTGCATCCAATCCTCAGTATCCTAAAATCAAAATAAATGCCATTACCAAGTCTTTATAACCATACTACCTCTTTAGAGGCATGTGTAGCAGCTTATACTCTGCTTCAATGTTGGAAAATGAAATTGTATGATGTCTCTTACTCATCCAACTCACTATACCTCCAAACAAAGTAAATACATGGCCACTAGTGGACCTTCGACTATCCAACTCACCTACTCAATTTGTATCAACAAATGCCTTGTATGTCTAATGAATTCACCATATAATCAATACCATGATAAAATAAATAGTAATCAGAAGTACCTCACAAATATATAAAAACCATCTTAACAAAATTCCAATGCTCTTTACTAGGGTTAGGCATAAACCTGCTTAGAACTCCCATTGCTTGGGTTTTACCTAGTCTAGTGCAAAATATTTCATATATTAAACTACCAATGACACTCACATAAGGAATCTTATACATCTAAAAAAAAATCATCAAAATTAGCACACCTATCTAAGATCAACTTAGTACCAACTAGAAATGAAATATTCACTAGCTTATAGTCATGCATATTAAACCTCTACAAAATGGTATCAACATACTTACTGTGACTTAACCAAAGCTTTTTGTGACCCCAATCTTTGTTGATCTCCATCCCAAGAATATATTTTGTAGCCCCCAAGTCCTTCATATCAAATGTGCCAAAAATTTGTCTTGAGATGCCTAATCATCACCTTGTTGTTAGTAATAAATAACATATCATCAACATACAGGATAATAATTAGTATTTGATCATTAATAACCTTAATATGAACACAATGATCCTCCTCACTCCTAAGATAACCCAAATTCAATGTAAAAGCGTCAAAATTTTGGTACCACATCCTCAGTGATTATTTTGAAACCATACAAATATCTCTTCAACCTGCAAATCAATTGTTCTTTTCCTTTCACAATAAAACTATCATGTTATCACATATAAATTTCCTCCTTAAGATCCCCATGCAAGAAAGTAGTTTTAACATCAACTTTTTGTATCTCAAAATCATAAGCAACAACAATATATAATAGGAATATAATAGAAGTCAATTTAGCAATAAGAGAGAAAAAATTGCCAAAATCAACTCTCTCTCTCTAGGAGTAGTCATTGGCCACCAATTTGGCCTTGTACCACTCTGCTACGCCCTTAATATTGGTGTACATCAAGTTATGAATAGTTGGCTTGTACCTATCTTAACTCCTAATTAAGTCATGTTATCACTATTATATTATTATTTAGTTAGTTGGGTCGGCCTAGGGCTTATATAGGGGTGTCTAATTCGGCCTCGGTGATATCCTAGGCATAAATATGTATATATAGGAGGTTGCGAGTCTTATTTCCATCACCATATTGTGAATTTTGTTCTCATTTGAGATATTTTTAGGTCTTCCCCCTCGAAGTTGCTTTCTATTCTCAGTTATTATCAAGTATTTGCAACATATTTCATATCATCTTCTTCTATTGTGCAAGTTATTTCATTACACACTCTAACCAATTTTTTGTACCAAATTTATTTTTAAATACCCAATTGCAACCAATGGGCTTCCTTTGGGAAAAACTAACAATATCCTAGGTGTCACAGTTATCCAAAGTCATTATCTCCTACATGGCCTGCAACCAAGACTCACTTTCCTCTGACCAGAAAGCCTCCTTGAAAGATCTAGGTTCATTGTTAGTACTCAACAAAGAAAGTACACAATGACGATTTGGTGGGCTATAAATATCAACTAGATTTCATTTCTTTGTGGACCTCCTCAAGGTAGGAGTAATGGGATCTACCTCTTGTTCTTCTTCTTCATCTTCTTCTTTTGTGTGCTCATCTTGCACATTATATGAAATCTTTGAACCCTCTTCTCCTTCTCCATCCTCAAATCCATCTGATTGTTCTTCCACATGTGCATCTTTTTGCTTCTCAATATTTGTCTTGGAGTGAAATGTCATTGTCTTATCTTTCTCCTTTGGTTGTTCTTCTCCCCAGTAAGCTCTAAACTCCATGAAAATCACATCTCTAGAAAATATTATTTTATGGGTTAGAGGATTCCAAATCTTATAACCTTTTACATTCTCACCATAACCAATGAAGATGAATTTATATACTTTTGGATCTAGTTTAGATCTATTCTCTTGAGGAAAATGAACAAAATCTTCACAACCAAAGACCCTTAAGTGTGAAATAGAAGGCTCTCTACCTATCCACACTTCATAAGGAGTTTTATCAACATGAGTTGAACAAGGAGATCTATTAGTTAAATAACAAAAAATATCTACAACTTCTACCCAAAAGCATCTATCAAGATTAGCACCACTCAACGTGATCCTAACTCTTCCCATCAAGGTTTGGTTCATTATTTCTACTAGCCCATTTTGTTGGGGAGCATAAGGAGTAGTATTCTACCAAACAATACATGCATGCTTATAGAACTCATCAAATTCCTTGGAACAATATTCACCCCCATTTTCAGATCTCAACACTTTTATTTTATAATCTGAGTACTTCTCAACTAAGACCTTAAATTCCTTAAACTTAGTGAAAACTTCATATTTAAAATGCATAATAATAAATCCATGTGTATCTTGATACATCATCAACAAAAGAGACATTAAACCAAGATTTACCCAAAGAATCAACATCCACCGATCCGCATACATTCAAATTAATTATCTCTAATAATATATTGGCCTTATTAGTTCCATTAGGAAATGGTGATCTATTATATTTACTTAACACACAATGCTCATAGTAATCATTTTTACCGACAAAATAATTTGAAATACCTTCAACCAAATTTTTATTAAGAATGGTCTTAAGACCTTTTTCACTAATGTGACCCAATCTATGGTGCCACAACGTACATGCATTTTTAGTTCTAGTTACACTAGAAAAGTTACAAAAAGTAGAGGCACTTAGCCTAAACAAAGTCCCTATTTGAGATCCTTTAGCTATCACCAAAATCCCTCTTACCATTCTACAACCAGACTTTTCAAATGTCATGTTGCATTCTAAAATCATTCAACTTGGATACTAAAAGAAAATTTCTCACAAGTCCTAGAATATGCAAAACATTATAAAGGGTTTTAATCCTCCCATCATTGAAACACAAATTGACCTTTCCCTTACCAACAAAAAACTTATATGTGCTACTATAACCAAGGGAAACATCTCCCCCATCATATGCTTTGTAAGTAGTAATCCACTCCTTGTGAGGAGTCATATGGTAGGAGAAACCTGAATCAATAATCCAAGCATCATTACTAATGACTTGTTAGCTAAAATAAATAAAGCATCAAAATCATCATTGGAGGACTTTTCCATAGTGGAATCAATATTCTTTTTCTTTTTCTTACACTCCTTTGCATGCCCTCTTTTGCCATAAGTCTAACACTTTGCTCTTTTTGAGCATTTTAGAGAATCCTTTAGACTTATCCCTCTTTTTATCCCCTTTACAAATTTCTCTTTGGACCTACCCCACACATGCAAGACATCTTGGGAGCCAACATTCATAGACTTTATCCTCATCTCCTTTGAAAGAATGGAAACTGTTGTGTCCCTCTTTGGCTCTAGACTACCACTACTTATGGCAATAATTAGATTTTCCCAAGATTAAGGTAAAGAACAAAGAAACAAAATTCATTTATCTTCATATTCTAACTCAACATCTATTAATACAATCTATGAGATTAAATGAATTTAAATGGTCTCCAATAGAATCACCATCTTTCATTTTTAAAGAATACTAATATCTTTTAAGATATGGCTCATTAGACAAACTTTTAGTTTGATATATATCACATATCCTCTTCCACAACTTGTATGCAATGTCTTATGTGAAGACATGCAAGAGGAAAAAATTCATAAGACACAACCAAATAGTTCCCCATGCCTTCTTGTCTATTTTTTTCTAATCTTCATCAAACATTGCATTAGGCTTGGTTTTTTGTGAAACTAGAAACCAATGATCTCTCTCTTCAAGGAGATCCTCCATATTCAATTTCCACGTCTCATAGCTATGCCATTGAATTTCTCAATATCATGGTGAGAGGTAGAAGTCATGGTATACAATATTTTTCACAAATACATAATATACCACAAGAAAAAAGCTCCCACTGCAGCCAAAAAAACATCAACACTTAAGACAAAGGTGTCTTGTTCTCAAAAAAACCATTAGCTTTGATACCAAATGTTGAAAAAAAGGTGAAGTAAAGCTACAATATTAATTATGTATATGAATTAAAATTTAAATATAAGATTAACCAAATTAGATTTAAGTATGTGATTGCACATTCAACACAATAGAAAAATCAGCAAATCAAATGTGACACCGGATTTACGTGGAGAAACCCTTTCAGGAAAAAAACCCTACACGAGAAGAGAGGGAAAGTATATTATTAATCTTTAAATGAGAGATTCATAATAATAGAATTCACAACTAATCTTTGATCAATCCAAAAATACCCTATTACTTGCAAGAAATCAACATAATACTACCATCAAATGACACTAATTTATAGAACTTGTGGGAGGTAAAACCATAAATAGTAAACTGAAACAAGAGGCAAAAAAAACTTGTGAAAACCCACGCCCCCTTCTTGGAAAACCAAAAGACATGATTAAATATTTAATAAAATTCACATGGCTCCAACATGGGTTCCTAGCCCATAGCCAATCCACCTTTTGTCTTTTTGGATGCTCCGATGACTCTTTCACTTCTTGATGAAACACCAATGGGAAACCTTACTCCTTCCAATCTTGGTCACCCCACACATGACTTTCCATATTCCCAAAGTGGATGCCTAGGAGAGAGACTTTATCCATTATGTCATGTAACTCCATTGACACATTTCCATCTCTTTGAAAATGCAATTATAATATGTCATAGAATATACAAAATAAATGGTTTTCCTCTCATGTCCCCTAGTACACTTTCCAAGGAACATGGAGACACATGAATGACATACGAGTGCAAGTTTAATGTCACCTATCCTAACAATTACAAATCAAGAATAAAGGAGAATTAGTCATAAAATTTGAGGTTCAATCATGAATAGAATAAACTCATAATCAAAGATGGTGGATAAATAGTTAGAAATACAAAAACTAAACAACCTCTTAGATGTTAATTGAAAGGAGAGTATTTATAGGTAGGAAGCTTCACAATCAAGAGGAAGTGATTGAGAGATAATTGTGAATCAAGAAGAGATGAGAACCAGTCATGGAATATGAGGTTCAATTAAGACTGGAATCAACTCATAATTAAAGATAAAAATTGTGGAGAAATAGTTATAACTGAAGAGATCATGCATCCTCCAAATATGACAAGGTTGCCCCATTTGGGGGTTTGGGTTGACCATTTTACTAAGATAGGTCACCCATGTGATCCTACAACTTAAACTAGGTTAATTGAGTGACCCAGTGGTCTCTTGGGAAACCCTTCAATTGAAGATATTTAAAAGGGAATCTACAAGGTTTGAAAGTTAGGCTAGGGGTTGAATGAGGCAGAAAAAAGGCTAGGAGATTGTCATCAAGTTGAAAATGCTAAGAATATATATTTCACACCATTTCTAGGTTGTAAGAAGGATCGCCAAGTCATCATTAAATACCATGTTGGCCCATGCAATTTTGGGCGCTTGCAATGACTCATAGTTTTCAAGTAAGTGGTGTTTCTTTAATGTCTCAAATTATGTGATAATTTATCACAATTCAATTGTATAGTTTTGCATCACTAAAAAGGAGATGATTATTTTTTATATAGATTCCCACTCAAAAAAATCCCTAATGTGGTCAAGGGAGATGATGTGATAGGTACACAAATATAGTGTCTTGGAATATAAGACATGGTGAGTTGTTGAAGCACACAAATATTTGTTTAGATGGTGAGACACCTAGTTTGTATCCCTCCAATACAAGGAGAGGTCTAGCTACTCCCAAGGCACCCTCTAAGGAGGTCTTTCTGTTATAAAAGAATAGGGAGGTGGTTAGGGACATAATACAACTTGTAAAGTGATTTTTAGGTTGGACATGCAAGATTTAAGTGGAGCTCATGTGGGGAATAAGTAGAATCAAGACATAGTCCAAATTGTGTAGGCTATATTAAATTACCTCCCATCTTGGCTTTGGGTTTGAAGAAGGTTCTTTTTGACAAGGAAAAACTATGTAAGAGAAAGGTGATTTGTAAGTTTAATTCCTTTTGGACCAATTTAGTGCATCATCATGATTATATTTCTAAATAATGGATCATATATGTTTTTAGTATTGTAGATACATTCCCTCATGACCAAGGCTTTTGTACTTTTATTTGGTTTTGAAGATAGATTCATCATTTTAGTTAAGACATCTTGGCATTGAAATACATATCTTCTATTATTAAAACCCTGATTTGTTGAATTTAATTCAATGATGGAAACCTTATTTGTTGTGTCAATACAAGTGCATTTACCAAAGTTACCTTTACAATATTGGGTTGATGTGTGTTTCAAGTGGATAGGTAATAAGCAAGGTAGATTTTTGTCATTAGATCTAGAAGCAAATGCGATGGCACACTCCACTTCAACTAGGCTTCAAGTTGAAATTGATAAATTACAAAAGGTTTGTCAATATAGATTTGGTTGTAGGTAAGAGAGAAGATCTAGAAACAAATCTTGGATTATAAAAACATCCCCTTTCATTATAGGAGTGCTTCCAAGTTGGTCACCTAACATTAGCCCATGCCCAGGGTAGGAATTTAAAATCTAAATGCGTGCAATGGTGGAAATGTGCATCATATTCATAGTTACTAGTAAAGAGTAGTGAAAAGTTGAATGGTGAAGCAAGCATTGCAATTGGGTCTCCACCAGGTGGTCAAGGCTTGGCAATACTCATGCAACAAGTAGTAAGTGATGTCCTACCCTCCTCTGTATCACCACATTTTATGGATGTAGTATAAACGATCTCCCCTAAGATAAACGTGAATGAGGAAAAGTAACAACAATTTGAAAAAGGTAAACAACTATTGAGATTCTAAAACTATTGTAAAGAATAAGACTCAATTATTTTATTAGTTTTAAAAAGATCATTGAGAAGTAAAAAAAGTGAAGATAGCAAAATCGCTATTCCCTATAAAATACAAAATATAAATTTGAAAGATATTTTGTCTCTAATAAGAGAATGGGGAATGGGAGATTATCTTCCTGCCTAGATTCTAGATTTTATATGTGAATCTCTTTCACCTTTTTTAACTATTTTAATATAAGAAAATGAAGAAAAAAAACAAAAATCTTCAAAAGTATTTACTATATATTAAATAACTCATATAACTCTTCATTCTCATAATAAAAAAATAATTTTAAAAATCTATTAATAGATTGCACTTCTATATATATTATTTCTCTCTTCTAAATTTAAAAAATCTATTAATAGATTACAATTTTATATATTATTTCTCTCTTCTAAATTTAAAAAATCTATTAATAGATTACACTTCTATATATTATTTCTCTTCTAAATTTACAAAATCTATTAATATATTACACTTCTATATATTATTTCTCTTCTAAATTTAAAAGAACCTCCTAAGTATAAGTAATCCTTATAATTTTGAATCAATCTTTATCCATCTATATTTTATAAATAGTGGTTCATAAAACTATATGAATAATCCACGTAATGCTTTTCTATGAGTAAGAAATTAAAAAGCGTAGACTAATGATTTCCCTTGTTACACGGGGAAACATGCGCAAAAATATATGCACAAGAGGAGGCAGGCCAATGAAAGGAATGAATGAAAGATTTTAATGACGTCCACGAGACTAAACAGTCTATGGGACCAAGACCCAAACTTAATTTTCTTTCATGCTTTTTTCTAAATCAGATCTCCTACTATTGATTTTGACTAGAAGGCTGGCCGTCTGGTTGATCTTATCCTCCTCGAATAACTGCTGCATATCATCCATACCCAAACTATTTGCATATTGTTTACGGATGTCTTCATAAGCTATGCAATCCAAGAAGAAGTGCCGCTCTGTCTCAACCACCCCCTTATTGCAGAATATGCAGGTTCTTTCTTCCCACGTTTCCTTAGGAGACTTCCATCTACCGGTCTCGCACCTAAGATGATGTGATCCTGTCCTCATCTGTGCTATTAACACCCTCGCTTTCCCTTTAATAGCAGCCCCTAAATACGTTTTTTCACCATGATCCTTTGTCGGGTTAAACTCTTTGATGTAGTATGCTTTTTTTCGCCCAATCTGATTTGACCACATGGCAGTCCTAAATTTTTCCTTCACGTAATCTTTTATTTCACTATTGGTGTTGGGACACTCTTGCAAATTGATGTCCCACTTGTTCAGCCACTTGTTGTTCTGCTTCATCCAAGTTTTCTTTCTACGGTTTAGCACCTCCTCCATAACCGCTTTGGGCCACCGGTGGTTGTCCATGTTTTCAATCTTCTTTAGATAACTTATCAACCGAGTTATCGCCGATGCCTCCAAGGGAAAAGCCCCCGCTTCAGCTAAAAGAATTTCATATGGGACCGTGGCCTTAACTTTGAGATTGCTTGTTATTAGGTGTTTTTGGATTCTTTCAATTTGTCTCCAGCTGCAATTTGACATATTGCTTCCCCACACTTCACACCCATAAAGTACAACTGGCGTGACAAGTAAACCAAAAAGAGTTTTCTTGGTTTTCCAATCCCAAAGTTCCGCTTTCCTACATCTGTTTTGCAGCAGGAAAAAGGCCTTCCACCCTCCCTGTATCCTTTTCGCCCGACAGGTCTCCCAGCTGAGCTTATGGTGAAAATCAATCCCAAGATACTTGTATTCTTTCACTATATCGAGTGGACTACCTTCAAAAAGAAAGATGTGTTGTTTTTCTTTTCTATTCAAAGAGAAAATCATGATTTTGGTTTTGGTGGTGTTCACTTGCATTCCCACTTCCTGACAGAAGTGTTCTAAAGCTTTCAAATGCTCTCTTAACCCATGAGCTGTTTTTGAAATCAAAATAAGATCGTCAGCATACAGAAGTAATTTCACTACATAACCTGCTAATTGGATACCGTCCCCTCCATCCTTGCTTAACCAAGCTTCCAACTTATCAATGTAGAGCCCAAAAAGAGTGGGAGATAAAGGGCAGCCTTGCTTAACCCCAATGTCGCTGCCAAAACATTCTGACATACCCTCACTTGTTCTGATTTTAGCATTAACCTTCTCATATAACCTGTGAACAGCTGCTCTAAACATATTTGGAATGCCTAATTCTTCCATCCTATTCCACAGTTTGTCCCTAGGCACCGTGTCAAAAGCTTTCTTGAAGTCAACGAAACAGCAATAAGCTTCCTCACCCTGGCAGTCCCAAATCTTCTCAATCAAGTGCCTAAGGGTGATGCAGTGATCAATGGTAGAGTGCCTAGATCTGAAGCCTGCCTGCCCCTTTGCCCTTTTGCCCTCATTTTCTGCCCAAATGCTGATCCTACGCTCAACCATGCTCCCAAAGAGTTTGCCAAATATAGGATTAACCATAATTGTGCGATAGTTAGATGGGCTATTGATATCACCACTTTTAAACAAAGGAATGACCACACTGGTAGTCCACTCCACAGGAAAGCCTTCCTGATTGACATTGTTGAAAATTCTTGTTATGAAAGGAGCGAGAGTTTCAATCCCCCACTTTAGAAATTCAGCCTGAATCCCATCTATGTCCTGTGCTTTCCCACTTGCTAACTTCTTTATTCCCTGTTTAATATCATCCACGGTGAATAGTTCCGTTGATGTGTTAACAACTGGAGGGATGCTTTTCTCATGGACCCGCTCATAAAGGAGCCTAGCATACTCTAACCATTGTGCATCAGTGATATTGTTCTCCACCTTCTCTTTCTTTTGCTGCAGTTCCCTCCAAAAGCCTTTAGGATTCTGCTTCCCAAGTGAGATTAGCTCCTTCCTTCTTTCATTAACGTATTCCATTTTTTTGGATTGCACTAATTTTACATATTTTTTCTTGTATTCTTTGTCCATATCACACTCCTTTAGCGATCTCTTGGCTGCCTTACACTCATCATCATACCACGGATTTGCCGGAAATGTGTTTGCAGCCCTCACCTTGGGAAAAGACCTTTTGCATGCATTTAATGCTTTGTGGATTATCGGGATCAGCAAACTGCTGTGAATATGGGCATCAGCCTCTTTAACAGAGTTAATCTCTCCCTCATTCTTCAAATCATGGAACTGCTGTCTAAGAACAGCATTAAATATTTCTTTATTTTCCTGATTTATGAGGATTTTACCCTTGGGAAGGTCTTTTTTTTGCATGTGTTGAACTTGCTTGTTGTGCTGATTGATAGTAGAAACACGAAGCTTAACCCGAAGGGGTAAGTGGTCAGAATTCATCTCAATAGGACAGTCCTCTATGTCAAACTCCAACAGCCTAGAACCAAAACTTTGAGAGCAAACCACGTAGTCAACCACACTTTGACCGTTGTAGGTCTTGCACGTGACTCCCCCAGATGTCGGCCAATTTCTCACCCCGTTGCAAATAACCATGCCAAACAAACTACAAAGCCCAAGTAATTCAGTCCCAAACGAATTCACAGTGCCATTATCATCTTGAGATGTTCTTTCCCAATGGAAACCACCACCTTCCTCCAACCATAAAGGATTGTTCTCCCCTTTTGCTTCACTGCTCAACTGAAGAGACTGATTATTAGCTGTCCTTGCATTAAAGTCACCCATTAAAACCACATCTCCAAGAATGTTAAAAGTAGAGATATCTTTTTTTAGTGATGCATACGGATCTTCATTGTCTAAATTCCGCTTCTTATAAAACTTTGAATTTTTAGGAGCAAAGTAGGAAAGGAAAACGGAAGTATTGTTATGATGGACATGGGCCCCACATTAGAAAAATTAATCAAGCGATAAAACACAAGTTTTAACAGGCTGGCATGAAATAGGAGGAGCCGTTGGAGGATATGACGTGGGACAATCGTGGCGATTCAATGGATCCATCTGACGGCGCTGAATTCCCGACCGTTGTTTTTTGCTAGAGCGGACACATATCCGTTGCAAAGCAACGTGCTTCAACTTTCGCAGGGGATTTTATAGCAATGGGCATTCTCCTCTGTGAAGGCGGTTTGGACTGCAGGGCTTCTCTACACTCTGCTCTCTGCAGTCCCATTTTGAATACCCTCTGAAATCTTAGTAGACGAAAAGAGAAGACCAATATATCTGTGTTTCCCTGCCCCATAACAATGTCTTTCGCCAGGGTAAGGTCCAGTGCCTACATTGTTCATGCTTTTAGATTTTGTAAGATTTTGTTTGAAATTTGTTGTTCGTAATAACTTTTTCAAAAAAAATTGTAGCAGGAAATGCGAGGGTATGCTGAGAATAGGATCGACACCGGCAAGGCCTCTTATAACAAAGGTCTGGCGTGCCCTCTGTTTTCTGAAACATAATTTTGTGCTTTAATGGATAAATTTATGGTTTTGTGTTTGAGTAGTGTATAATTCCTGTCTGGGATGAGGAAAATCCAATGCTTACATGATTTGTCTTTAATATGCTTCTTGGCCGTTGCCTTTGTAATGGAGCATTTGACCAATGAATTGATTTTGTGTTTTGACAGGCCTTAAAATGGAAGGCACTAGGAGAAGGGCCCTTTCTGATATTGGCAATGTTGTTGGAAGGTGGGTTATCTCTATCTTTGTTTTCTCTCTTGATTTAGATTTCAAGGAAACATTTTAGGCGTCCTTAAGTCTCTTCTTCTTTGTTCTTGGTTGGTCGTTGTGTTGTCTTCTTGTGTCTACCATTTGGTCATGCTCATCTCTATGTATGATGGCCTTTACAGAAATCCTCAAGCAGTTGGTGCCAAGAAATTTGTTCCAATTGATCGCCCTGTGACCAGGTGAAGATTTTTTTCTGAGTTTTTTATTCTATCTCCCTTGATGTCTATTAGTGTTGAAATTGATCCGTTACCGGCTTGGTTGATCCAGGAATTATATGGCTACATTGGCAAACAATCAGCATTTGGTACAGGTATTCCAACAATCAATGTCTTAAATGCCCAAAATCTTGGTGATTTTACCCAGAAGATTTGAGTTAATGCATTGATTATTGCTTTGTTTATCAGGATTCTCAACATGATAAGAATAATGAAGTTGAAGAGCCTGTGGTTGTTGATATGGAAGATCTGGTTGAATCTTCTGCTCTTCAACCCGAGGTTAGTTGGATGAATCAGGATCTTATAATAGGAATTTTCTTTCTTTTTCTCAGAAACTGTATACTTATCTTCTGCACTTCAAACCGAGGTTAGTTGAATGAATCAGGATCCCTATAATAGGAATTCTTTTTCTTTTTCTTAGAAATTGTATACAATATATAAGCATGTGACTTGAGTAGAAAGACATTTTTTAGGAATGGGGATTTTTTTAAAAACTTTTTAGCATTGAAGCCATCCTTATGATTTTCTATGTGTGTGAGGTGTGTTTCTTGACATGGAAATCATATCATCGTGGGGTTTGCAGGAATGTCATGAAGTGGAAATGGAAGATCCGGATGATCCAATGGCAATGTCAAATATTGATGAGGACGATGGTGAAAACCAATTGGCCGTTACAGAATATGTACAAGACATTTATGCTATGTATAGAGAAAGGGAGGTAAGGTTGGATAATATGATATTATTTAGTTGGCATAGAGTTTTCAAAAGAAAGATTTCGGAATATTGTTTCTGGAATTAACTCATGTGTATGTATTTGAATTTTGAATTTCACAAACAATCTTTTGAATGATCTTATATATTTTTTATTTTTTAAGAGCTCTTATGTCACAATTTTATATATTAACATGAAGTGTTCATTTGTTGCAGAACCTTAGTTGTGTCCCCCGAGATTATATGTGGGAACAAACAGATATAAATGAGAGAATGAGGGGCATTTTGATTGATTGGCTCATTGAGGTAGAATTTGGATACTTAGTACGGAGCCCAATTTTTGCACATTTCTCTGCCTCCCAATGAAAACAGTTTGTAATGCTAATAGTTTTTGTCCTTTGCTAATAGGTACATTTGAAGTTTGAACTCATGGACGAAACATTATTCTTGACAGTCAACATCATTGATAGATACCTCTCGAAAGTAAGGGTAATAAGAAAGCATTTACAGCTTGTTGGGGTCACTGCTATGCTTTTGGCCTGCAAGTATGAGGAGGTCTCTGTTCCTGTAGTCGACGATTTCGTCCAAATTTCAGACAAAGCCTACACTAAAGAAGAAGTTTTACAAATGGTGAGAAACTTCCCATCTCTTACAGAAAAAGCTAAGTTAGGAATGGGTGTGGCACAGCAAAGTCTTCCATCTGTTTGTGTGGCGAATGCCATTCCACTAATCAATAAGCCTTCTCCTGGTTGCAGGAAAAATCAATGCTCAATGCATTGGAATTCAATATGACTGTACCAACCCCTTATGTTTTCATCAGGAGATTTCTCAAGGCAGCTGAATTTGATAAAGAGGTAAGTATTTCCATATAATGGTGACCAAGTTTTTTCAGTTTTTTAGTGGACTCATGGTTTGTTCTCCATGCCTTTCCAGTTGGAGACATTGTCCTTCTTTTTCATTGAGCTCTGTCTAGTGGAGTATGAAATGTTGAGGTACCCACCATCAATGGTAGCAGCTGCAGTTGTGTACACAGCACAATGCACACTGAACAGAGTTCCTTGTTGGAACAGGACTATGGAATGTCATACTGGCTACTCAGAAGCGCAACTTTGGTGAGACAGCCTATTTTCATCCTGGTTTTGTAGAGGTATCCTCTTTCTTTGATCTTTCAATCCTTACTAAAACATCTTCATCATTTGTTCAGGGAATGTGCCAAGATGATTGTGGATTACCATCGCAAGGCAGGGCAGGGGAAGCTGACATGTGTTCACAGGAAATATTCATCTTCCAGATATAACTGTGCAGCAAGGACAGAAACGACTCTCATTATCGGAGACGAGCTTCTAGACTAGAAAAGAAAGCCCATACAAAGCAAAGAGACAACCAATATGTTATTGTATATATAACATGAATTGCAGAGGGTCATGGGGGGGATTATCTCTTCATGTAACATGAAGATAATGTGGCTAACAATAATTTAGCAAAGAGTAATTTGGCTAACAATAATTTGGCTACTTTAGGCGATCGGTGATCAATTGTGATATTAGGAATTTTCACTTTGACTGGAATTGGCAAAGTATACAAATTTGAACACCGATCTGGTGGAGCATTGTTTCTTTTCTTTAATTAAAAACAAAAAAAAACAAAATTCTTTCCCTTTCATGTTATTTCTTGTTTTTCTTTGAATCGAACAAGTTTTTTTTTTTCTTTAATTTAAAATAAAATCAAGCAATTTATTTTTTATTCCCTTTGAATGGTGATGAAAACAATGAGAGCTAATGACTAATGCTTCTTAATCTACTTTGATAGCTATTCCACGGGACTAATGAAATAGACTAACGTTTGTTTCCTCTTGGTCTATTTTCATAACTATTCCACTTGCCTCCTATAATGAGAGGGAATTAGATAGACTAATGAAATAGACCAATGTGTGCTTCCTTCTTAGTCTATTTTCATAGTCATTTCACTTGAAATAGACTTTGTCTTCTATATAATGAGAGAATTGGATAGACTACTAGAATAATAGTAATGAAATATAGACTCTAACACGTGCTTTTTATTAGTTTATTTTATGTGTGTTCTTGATGTTTCATTATGTGTGTTCACTACTTGAAAAAATTACTTGACAAATGTTTATAATAAAATTAATCGACACTATCATCAATTACATCAAATTAATCAAATAGACTAGGGGAGAGGGGCCCATAGTAGGGCAACCTACTTCTGGGAGTTTGAATTTCATAACATATGATTTCAAAACAGTCTAAATTTTGTACAACGATTTACTTGCCAACTCATCTGCCTAAAAAAATTATTTTTAGGGTCACATCATCAAATATGATGCCACATCTACATGCTTTTTGTAGAATTACATAGGGGCCCATAGTAGGGCACTGGGTACCCTAAACATGTTTGACTGATGCGACATCATATGATTTGTCAGATGATGTACTTTTTGGAAAAATTTGTTTTACAAGTGGATATTAAATGCTCTACTGTGGGGCCCATATATATCTACTTCTATCCCTACTACTGGTCCTTGCCCTATGTGTGCTTCCTCTTAGTCTATTTTCATAGTCATTCCACTTGAAATAGACCGTGTCTCCTATAATGAGAGAATTAGATGGACTACTAGAATAATAGTAATGAAATAGATAACTCGTGCTTTTGCTTAGTCTATTTTCATAGCTATTCCACTTGCCTCCTATAATTGATGTTTCATTATGTGTGTTCACTAACTAAAAAAAATACTTGACAAATGCTATAATACAATTAATCATTGCATTTTGACATTAATTACATCAAATTAATCATTTCATGTGTTTTCATTTTGCTATAAATTATTTCACTAACCAAAAAAATTGCTTGCCAAATGCTATAACAAAATTAATCATTGCATTTTGACACTATCATCAACATCAAATTAATCATTGCATGTGTTTCATTTTGCTATAAATTATATTTCTCTTGTGTGTCCACTAACCAAAAAAATTACTTGGCAAATGCTATAATAAAATTAATCATTGCATTTTGACACTAACATCAATTAGACCTATAATGTTTCTATTTTAGTTATATTTCCAACATATTCATTAAAAGGAAGAAAAGTTCCTCATGGCCCTATAGGCCCTATAGGGCTCAAGAAATTCCTCACATGTTCACTACCAAAATATCACTTGACAATCCCTACAAAACCTTCCATCAATACCATTAGTTAAACCATATAATGTTTATATTTCCCTACAAAAACCTTTCATCAATACCATTAGCTAAACCTTCCATCAAATAATGATCTACACTAGCTCTAGTTGTATTCCATGTTAGCAACTCCAAAACCATAATCATTTAAAATGAACTGAGCTCCTAATAGTTGAATTCCATATTAGCAACTCCAAAACCACAATCATGTAAAGTGAGCTCAACTCCTAATAGTTACATTATGTATTAACAACTCCAAAACCACAATCATGTAGAGTGAACTCAACTCCTAATAGTTGCATTTCATATTAGCAATTGCAAAACCATAATCATGTAAAATGAACTCACAAGGACTTACAATTAGTAGGATTCCAAACTCTTTAATTGATTTGGACCCTAGGTTGCCCAAGGGACATGATTAATGAAAGATTAAGGTTATAGACTTGAATATGCAAAAACCTTTCATCAATGTTTTTGCTACTTCTATTCAAACATAGAAATGAAAAGGGTACATGAGATGTTATAATTAGTGGGGAATGAAGATTCCTATTACAAACACCAAATTGATTTGTCAATACCAAGAAGTTATCCAAATGTATGTACAATAATACTATTGCAAAACAAGAGAGGAAGATGAAATACTCCATGCTCCTTGGTAATTGAGATTCCTAATAGCTACTAGTGTATTCCCATAGCTAAAGAAGTATGCCAAAGACACCACATGCAACAATTATATTATTCCAAAACAATAGTTATCCATCATTGTGCCTCAATAGGAAAGAGAGCAAATTTATGTATAATAATACTATTACAAAAAAAGAGAAGAAGATGAAATACTCCATGCTCCTTGGTAATTGAGATTCCTAATAGCTACTAGTCTATTCCCATAGCTAAAGAAGTATGCCAAATACACCACATGTAACAAACTACAACTATTCTAGGAAACATGCAAAGCTACACTAAGTCATACAATAGCACATGATGAACACGTGATGGATTCTATGAGGTTGTCCACAATGGTATATAATGGCATAGTGACCTCTGTGTAGGTTCATGTGATGTTAATGAGTGTGTGAGAGTGTAGTAGATTGACAAGGTGTACACAAGGTTTCTTAAGGTGTGTATGGTTACACATTAATTATTTTCCCTTTCTTAAGAAGCAATAGCCCCATTGTGATTGAATGAGCCATAAAAATGAATATGAGGTTGTTGAAAATTTATGTATAATAATACTATTACAAAAAAAGAGAAGAAGATGAAATACTCCATGCTCCTTGGTAATTGAGATTCCTAATTGCTTGGAAATTGAGATTCCTAATAGCTACTAGTCTATTCCCATAGCTAAAGAAGTATGCGAAATACACCACATGTAACAAACTACAACTATTCTAGGAAACATGCAAAGCTACACTAAGTTGTACAATAGCACATGATGAACACGTGATGGATTCTATGAGGTTGTCCACAATGGTATATAATGGCATAGTGACCTATGTGTAGGTTCATGTGATGTTAATGAGTGTGTGAGAGTTTAGTAGATTGACAAGGTGTACACAAGGTTTCTTAAGGTGTGTATGGTTATGCATTGATTTTTTTCCCTTTCTTAAGAAGCAATAGCCCCATTGTGATTGAATGAGCCATAGAAATGAATATGAGGTTGTTGAAAATTGTACCACTTTGTCTTAACAAATCTAAATAGATTACATGAACCTTGGTGGTACACATTATAGTTTGAATTATCTCATCTTGCATAACTATATACAAGTGTCCAAGATCCAATTCTAATGGATGTTGAGTTGATGTTGGCTCAAGAAGAGGAGGAAAGTATGGCTTAAGGAACTCCACATTGGATACTATATAGAAACTCAAGTATTATAAGAGATTGAGAATACAAGTGTTTTCACTAGTTAGACCTAGAACGGTGTATAAATAGTAAAATAGTAAGGTGAGGAAAGAAGATTCCTATCACAAACACATCAATTGGTTTGTCAATACCAAGTAGATATCCATCATTGAGCCTCAATGGGAAAGAGAGAAAATTTATCCATAATAATACTATTATAAAACAAGAGAGGAAGATGAAACATTCCATGTTGCTTGGTAGTTAAGGTTCCTAATTTCTTGGTAGTTGAGATTTGTGATAGTTGACAATCCATTCTCATAGTTAAAGAAGTAACAAACACCATGTGTAACAAACTGCATCTATGCTAAACAACAAGAGTTGTGCTAAGTCATGTCTAATAGCACATGATCGATTCTATGAGGTCATGCACACTGGTGCATAATGGCATAGTGACCTATGTGTAAGCTTCATGTGATGTGAATAATATGTGGGAGTGTAGTAGATTAACAAGGTGCAAAGGTTTCCTAATATTTGTATGGTTGTGTATTAATCATTTACCCTTTATTAAGAAGTGATGGCCCCTATTGTGTTTGATGAGCCATGTACAAAATGAATTTGAGGTTGTTGAAGATTGTACCAATTTGTCTTAGCCAGTCTAAATAGATTATATGAACCTTGGTGGTACATATTGTCGTTTGAATGATCTCATCTTGCAAAACTATGCACAAGTGTCCAAGACGTAATTCTAAAGGATGTTAAATTAATGTTAGATTGACTAGAGGATGAAAGAATGGCTTAAGGAGATCCACATGAATACTAGATAGAAATCCAAGAATTATAAGAGATTGATAATACAAGTGTTTTTACTAGCTAGGCATAAAATGGTGTATAAATAATAAAATAATAAGGCAAGGAATGAAGGTTCCTATTACAAATACTATTACAAAACAAGAGAGGAAGATGAGACATTTCATGCTCCTTGATAGTTGAGATTCTCAATTGTTTGCTAGTTGAGATTCCTAATAGCTAGAAATCAATTCCCATAGCTAATGAAGTACGTTAGACACCACGTGTAAAAAACTACACTTATTCTAAGAAACATACAAAACTACACTAATTCGTCTATGATAGTAGGTGTTTGACTCTATGAGGTCATGCATGATGGTACATAATGGCATAGCGACTAGTGTAAGGTTAGTGTGATGTTAATGAATGTGTGGGAGTGTAGTGGATTGAAAAGGTGCACACAAGTTTTCCTAAGGCTTGCATGGTTGTGCATTGACATTTTCCCTTTCTTAAGAAGTGATGACCCCCATTGTGTATAATGAGCCATAGAAATTGAGCACTAGGTTGTTCAAGATTATCCCACCTTGTCTTAACCACTCTAAATAGATGATGTGAACCTTGGTGGTATGAAATATAATTTTAGTGATCTTGTCTTACACAAGTGTCCAAGGTCCAAGTCTAAAGCATGTTGAGTTGATGATGGCTCAAGAAGAGGAAGAAAGTATGGCTTAAAGAGCTCCACATTGGATACTATATAGAAACCCAAACATTATAAGAGATTAAGAATACAATTGTTTTCAATAGCTAGGAAAAGAATGGCCTATATGTACCATAGTGTAGAGGATTCATCTTCCAATGTGGACCCTTAAAGCATTCTTTGTGAAGATGTAACCAAACTTTTTCACTAACCTTGAAAAAGTGAGGTGTGTGGGGTGTGTCATGACACTCTTTGTGCTTCTAGTGTTGGCATAATAGAATCTATTATTAAACCTATTGGTGAGAGCTTTGAATATATTGCAAAAACTTATGTAATTTATCCACTTCTTATTCTTATATGCACAACTCCACATCAGGTGATGCACAATGGGATATGTCCAAGGGTCATGCAATGTGGAACCTAAGACATGTCTAGAAAGGACTATACCCTATAAAAATATGAAGAGATCTATTGTAGGCATGCTAGATGTAAATAAATTTATCCTTCCAGGTGTGCAACTATGTATGATTATAGATGCCTAAAAGATGCAAAAGTGTGCAATTTGTTGCATAATAATATATGCTCAAGCATGTTGTCAATTGGAACCTAAGACATGTTTGGAAATGGTTGTACCACATAAAACTATGAAGATCTCTATTATAGACATAGTAGATGTAAAATAAGTTGTATATGTGCAAAAGGTACAAAAGTGTGTGATTTACCATCAACATTTTTTCAAGTGGCTAGACTTCACTAATTGGTGAATATGCCAAATTGATTGTTGCAAATTTAATAAAGTGGTTGAGGGCCAAATTGCTAGGAATTTATGCTTTGTCAATTCAATGGTTGTTAAATTGTCACTAAAGGATTTATGAAGCATTTATATCATACTATTTTTTCCATAGTAGACTATGATTTAGTAATGGGGAATTGTCTAGAATTTTGGAGGTATGTTTTAATTGACATATTCACCAATTTCATCAAAATTCCACCCTATATGAGGACTAATTTTTCTAGTACCATTATAATTTCATGTTACAATTGGAACTATAATCACCTTGAAATCACCATATGTTTTGGATTATGGTCACAATCACTAAACTCAACTATTTTAGAGTCACATAGAATTTTCCACATTTTTACTCCACCGTTTTATAATTTGGTGGGTTTCACCAAATTTGAATTCATATAAAGATAACTCAAAGTATAA
>VDFB02379711.1:38049457-38177218 GCA_007258455.2 Sequoia sempervirens | reverse complement strand
CTTTACATAATATGTCAAAATAATTAGAGAAAAATTCATCATCGTTATCAATCCTCAAACATCTTATTTTCTTTCCAGTATGCAACTCAACCATTGCTTTAAATTCTTTAAATCAATTGAAAACTTCATATTTACTGTTTAAAAAATACATCCATGTCCTACTATAATCATCAATGAATGAAACATAATATGTGTATTTTCCAATTAAATGAACATATACAATACCAAACACATCAAAATGAAAAAGATTCAATATACCACAAGATTTATGAGAACTCGAGTAAAACTAAACATGGTTTTGTTTTCCATAAATGTAATGCTCACAAAAATCAAATTCAAGATTACAATCAAACAACCCTTCAACAAGGTTTTTATTTTTCAAGGTCCTTAGACCCTTTTCTCCAATGTGGCCAAGTCTCTAGTGCCATAACATAGTTTTCTCTGTAGGTAACTTTGATTTAGAGGAAAGAGCACCCTTGGGTACCCATAAGCCATGACCATCTACTAAAGATGAAACTCTCACCTCTTCCATAGAATTGATTTTCACGAAATTACTATTACACTCAACAGTGCATACATCAAGCTTATACAATGTGCCATATATAGCATCTCTAGCAATCACCATACCACCTCTAACCATCTTGCATCCTGTATCATAAAATACTACCTACACACTTGCATCTACTAGTTTTCTCATAGATAATAGATTTCATGCTAATCCAAAGATATGCAACACACCATTAGTCCTTTTTATTCTACCATCAGGAAATGTAATTCTAACTATACCACAACCAATACAATTTAAATAAGAATCATCACCCAAGTACACCTTACCTCCATCAAATTCTTCATATTCAAAAAACCAATCTCTATTAAAAGTCATATGGAAACATGCACCCTAGTTAATTAACCATGCATCATTACATGCATGAGTTGCCAAAGCTACAATGAATGCATCACCATTTTCCTTCTTAGACTCATAATCATAATCAAATCTCTTTGTTTTCTTCTTCTTTTCTTCTTTATAGTCCTTACAAATATGTCTAGACTTACCATAACTCCAACAAATAACTTTGGAATTTCTAGGAGATTTGGATCTCCCCTTAGACTTGGATTTATCATGCTTCTCATTCTTCTTTCCTTTTTTGCTAGGTCTTCCATGAACATTTAGGGCCTCCTTGGCACTAATGGATACCTTCCTCTGCATCTCTTCAGAAAGAAAAGAGCCACCACATCTTCAGTCTTCAATATAATAGAAGTAATCCCAATAGCCATAACAAGAGAATCCCACGAATCAAGAAAAGAACAAAGCAAGATCTAACATTTCTCCTCCTCATCCATTTTGACACCAACTAAGGCTAATTGAGCCACAAACATATTGAATGCTTCTAGGTGGTCTGTAATTCATCTAACCTCTTCCATTCTCAAGGATTATAGTTTCTTCCTCAAGCAAATCTTGTTCACTAAAGATTTGGCTTGATACACCTCACCAAGCTTCTTCCATAGTTTATGTGCAGAGGTCTCTTCATAGACATTGATTAAAATAGAGTCTTCCAAGCACAATATAACTATACCCTTGGATTTATGACCCATAACATCTTATTGAGTAGCCAAAGTAGGATTTGGAGGCCTTGAAACCTTCTCATCAACAACATTCCACAAATCTCAATCTATCAACAAATCCTCCATCTTTAGCTTCCACATCTCAAAGTTATTTCCAAAAAATTTATCCACCTTTATTCTCTTTGATGATCTTGGCATCTGAAAAATCCCGCAACAAGATCACAAAGTGTCTTCTATACAAGCTCCCACTTAAATCTATATTAGTTCAAAAAACCCAACAATCCACAATTGAAACCAAAGGTGATCGGGATCTGATACCACTAGTAAGGAAGCTAAGGTAGCAGAACAACTTCCTATTCTAACCTTGAGAGGAGAATATTTTAAGACTTTATAGATCTTTTCAGTTACAAAAACTTAAATAAAAATAAGCATAAATATCATGCATACCACAACATAGTGATTTACATGGGGAAAACCCTTATGGGAGAAAAACCCCACACTCCAAAAGTCGCCCACTATATTATTTAGAAATCACAAAGATTACAATATACTTGTAGAGCAAGCTTCTCACAAAAGTATCACCAATAGAGGTCTAGAGGCAACATGACTACTATCAAACTCTCAAAATACATCATAAGACACAACTATAATACAATGCCCTCATAAAATAAGGTTTTTTTCTAGGGAAAGTCAAGCTAATAAAATTTTGGTCGTCAGATATAAGACCTAATGATGAATGGTCTAAATTTACAATAATAAAATATACATAAAATTTTCCTTTTCGAGGCGCTGCCTTCGAGCCCCCATTAGGGGGATGATCCCCCCGGACCCCTCGCAGGGGAGAACCTTACACCCCCACCCCCCCCGTGCTAACATATCAATAATACCTTATGTAATTACAAGGTTGAGACACATTTTCCCAACAATAACAACCATAAACAATTTTGTTTGGAGTTTTTTTTGTTTGGTTGGATATTTGATATTTTTAGGATTTTTAGACTTTTTGGTGTTTTTGGATTTTTGGAGTTTAAAATATTTTTTGATTTTTGAAGTTTTTAGATGAATGCAACACTAATATGAGGTTAATCTATTTGTTTTAGAATTTTGACTTTTGGGAAAGATTTTTGCAAATGTAAAGACATTAGACTTTTAGACTTTTGATCTTAAAAGGAGGGCACATGAATTTTTTTTTATAGGAATAATGTGATATAATGAAAATATTAAACCTCAAGGAAGGACAACTAATGATGGTTTAATAAAAAAAGTCAAATTTTAAGTAGAATTGTGAGTTAAAAATCCTACTTTGTTGGTGAGATGAATTTTGGAAAATATGATGTTTTAAGGCATTCAAGGGATGACTCTAGACTAATCAATAAATTTGTTTTCTTTCTCATTACAAGACACTGAGATGAATTTCCAAAAATTTAGGTGATGAATTTAAACTAGATATGCAGTTTGAAACTAGATAAAGCTAGAAATAGCTAAAGATGCAAGACTATATTGGAAAAGACTCTATTTTTTGTTTCTCTTTTCTATGTGAAAGAAGGTCTGAGATATGTACATTCCAAAAAACTCTGATTTATCTATATAAATAGATGTGGTAGAGGATAAACATATGTGGTACAAACTATAGACAAATATGGTGCACCAAGAAACAATTCCATCTTAGAATTGTAACAAATGTGTCACAGAACTTAGCAATTACAATACAAAAATAGATGTGGTACTAATTATGAAAAATACAATTTCATGACTTTGTTAAGGTTTTGAACACAAATGTGGTTCAAATTTAAGATATTTGTAGTGTTAATTTCTATAATTATGATGTTCTAACTTTTTAGGGTTGACTAACATAGATGCATTTTAGACTTCTAATAGTTACGGTTTAGAATTGGCACGGTTATGGTTCATAGAGACAGATGCATTACACAAATTATCAAATTCATCACACAAATTCTATAGTTACATTGTAGAAATAGTTACAGCATATAGGCTAACAAATGGGGATCTTTGGCTTTTTTCCCTAAAATATGGTTTTTCTAAGTGACTTTAGGTATTTGATTTTGTAAATTTTGGATAGATGACACTAATAAAACACAAAATACAATAAGATACAACTATCCACTCTAACACTTGGTAACAAGGATAAATTTTGTGTGTCTTCTTCAACAAGATCACACTAATTGGTATCACGGGTATTGATAGGCCAAAACTAGGGTAAAGAATAAACTAGACTCAACTCGGTCTAAATGTCAATCCAAGGATCATAAGCTTGTGAAAGGTATCGTGGTAGTTTGCACAAGGGATGAGAGTCATGAGATGAGTGGTTATGGATGCAACCTATGAGAGTAAACCTTCAACAAATCAAACTAATTCTTGCAACAAGAGTTGTTCTCTTCTATTCAAGCAACAAGAACTGTACAAAAATTATAGCAAATTCTGAAACATAAACTTAACCATAGATCATCAATTTCATGAAATCTAAAACATGAGAATAAATTTAAATTATTTATAAATATAAACACACAATAATTACCATAGCTAAAATACCAGTTCGAACATTGCAAAACATAACCAACAGCAAAAAACGTACACACACACAATGTACCTTATAGAAATAAAATAAATTATGTACATTCACTTGATTGCTGAAGAGTGGGTGCCCTTTCTTCTAGTTAGCCAATTGAAGAAAGATTCTTATAGAATTTCTAAGATTAATTCAAATAATAGTATTTAGAAAATAATATTGGTTTTTTTCATACATGTTCCTCCTACATGATAGCTTTATAGCTTTTGAATACAAAACAAAATGTTCACTGGTTAAAGTCTTATGGTTAGTTTTAGAAAAGAATGAAATAGTTGTCATTCTTTCAAAATTGATTCCATACTAAGTAGACAAAATGACAAAATGAGAATTTTTTGGGGACAATCTTCACAAGGAATATTTGTGTGGAGAGTGAATCTTTGACAACAGATATTTTGGAAGAACGTGGTCAATAATCTTCACATGGACTCTCCATTCTTCCTTCACCGAGGTAAATCATTTAGCTTAGAAAGATGTGTATGGCCTATGGCCAATCTTTCTTAGCATATTAAACTAACTTTATAACAATATACTAACCACGATTTGATGACAAAAAATAACCATAATAAGTTGTGCAAATGATCCCCATGGTTATAGCAGATCTAATAATATGGACAAAAAATGTTGAGGCATCTTAGTTGGCAATTGAGTTAGCACGTTTGTTGCAGTAGCTACGATGGCATGCATATGGAGGCACGTACAAGCAATGTGTTGGCGGGATGATCACATTAATCTGTATTTGTAGTAGCTATTTTGTAGAAACATTGGAGTATTAACTTAGCATAATATATAGACCCTGTAGTAGCATATTAAGAGCCCAAAATAATTTGCCGAATAATTTATTTTCCAATGCTCATTAGTAAAAACAATATAGAAATTATGTTTCATTATCTTATCTCAAATCTATATTAAATACCTCTTATGTATTTTCATCATATGCAACATAAATGGCATAATATGATAGGAAAATGAAATGCGAGAATGGGTATGAAGATGTATGAAATGGACTAAAACATGGCATAAAATAGAACATAATCTCATAAGGTATTTTGACAAAAAAATAGATCATAAATGCACAACCTATTTAGTGGTAGATTAGGTTATCAACTTATATTAGGCCCACTCCAAAACACTATACAATGAATAGGCAACTAGACTTGATAACTCTCACCTTGAAAGGAAAAGATCCTAAGAAGGGATAATGGTCACCTCAACAAAGGTTAGTACATAGTGAGTAACTTCACACATTGATACTTGTATGTTGTACCAATATAAGTTGATAGTTTACCAAAGGTTATTAAGCTTCTAGATAAACAAGGTTCATAGTGGGGGTCTACAGTGAACAGTGAGTCTACCTGATATGCTTGAGTTGAGAGGGGTCTCCTCTCTACTCTTCACCTCCCTGTCTCATCAGATCGAGGGTCATGGGGCTTGGCTTGAAGGATGTTGGGCACATCTTGGGATACAACTCTCATTCTCCCCCCTTTGTATAGCCTGCTAGGAAATGTGCTTGAGATCAAATCAAAGGGTGATAAGGTCCCAAAGGAAGTCTCACTACTGAATTAAATAGTTATGGTGTAACTTTTGATCCCCAAGATCATTCTTAGGAATCATAAGGGGAGAGAATACGTTAACCACCACACCTAAGGAGTACGACAAGACTACAAATAAGTAAAAATTATAATTCCCAAGATCACACTAGGTGCGAGGGAAGAGCATACGCATGTTAGGTTCACCAAACACGAAAAACAGTGCTCTTATTTTAAAACCTAAATGAGATTATATAATCTAGAAAAAAAGGACAAAGTTTTTGTAGATATTCTTAGACAATCAGACCTGCATCAACTCATTAGCATGTTTAGAATATTTCTTTAATTGGTAAGCTACAATAATATGTATCAGTAATTTTAATGTTTTTTCTTTCTTTTCCTGATGTTAGCTACAAATTTGATAGAAACAGTTAGTACTTGAAAGCTTAACCTATTAAAATTATATAGTAAACAAAAAATCAGAACTTGAAAGCTCAATTTTACCTTCCTAACAGATGTGGTGCTATGATAGAACAAATGTGGTCTAGGTTCCAAACAATTGTGGTTCAGGTTTATAATGATTATGGCTCTATAATAGGACAAATATAGTGGAATTTTTGATGATTATGTTTTTGAAACCCTATTGTGTGATAGAACCTATAGATGCATAATTCGACAAAAAATAAAGAAACAAATAACCAAAATGTATGATTTCAATGTTAGGATATAAAAAAATCAATTGTCAAACCTATGTAATGAATGAAAATAGCAACCATTAGCATAAAATAGAAAAAAATAAATGACATTCAGATGCGATGCAGAATTATGACAAATGTTGTACGACAAACTATGTATGTGTCACACCCTAATAGATACAGTTCTCTAGAACATATGCGGTGTTGTTTTTGTCAAATGTGATGTTGATATTGTTAGATGCAGTGTTGTTTTAGTACAATTATGATGATGTTCTTGTAAGTCAAAATTTCTTAAAAATTCATAAAAAGGGGTTAGCTTCACGTCAGGCTCACCATTTTGTCAACCAAGAAATGAGATGATAATAAAGCATGAATTAATAACAAAAACCACTAACTATAATTCAAGCTAATACTCAATCCAATAAAACAATGAAGCACAATCAACATAATGAAATTTCAAATAACAATTTACAATGCAATTACCTATTGGCTGGGTTGGGCCTTAGGTGGGGGTTCGAGGGCGGAAGCCCCTGAGAAATTTTTTTTCCCATTTTTTCACTTTGTCACCAACAAAAGAAAAAAATGACTTTGTAGAACCCTAATTCTGGAAGGTTCTAAAAGGCTTGTTATAAGCGGTTGGTATGGGAGTTGCAGTAGGGCATTATTTAGTGTGATTGTAATATGTTTTGCGCTGGATAATAAAATCATTGGATGGCTACAGTTTTGTGGATGTAGCCCAGATTGGGTGAGCCGCATTAAATTCTCTGTGTTAATTTTCTCTATGTGTTTTATTTCTCTATTTATTGATTAAATTTGTATTTAACCTGTTAAATATCTTCCTTCTAACCCTAACATTACCTTCCTTGTATCAAACTTGTTTTACCTCCATTGCTCCTCTCTATTTTTCCTTTTCTCTCAGTTATGTGTGCACTATGTTGCTTTAAGCTCAATGAGAATGAATAAGATAAATAGATGCAAAACGTCAAAGAATCATGGTTAGCCTTCAAAGAGGAATGAGGGTTGCTTTTATAGAAAATTTTGATTTGGATAAATGATCAAGATTAAGAGGTGGATGATCAAGATCAAGGGTCAAAATCCTCGAGAGGAATTGATTGAAGAGTTAACTGACTGTAACTAGTTGTAGGATTTTAGTTAATTGTTTACATGAGGAATTGATTGCTTCATTAACTCACATTGAGTGGGAGTGAACTATTTTGATTGATCAATGGACTGACATTGATTATCTAGTCGACTAGAAGAGAGTGTTCATTAAGAACAAGGTAGGAATGCATGAGATAGTTTTTGTCACCTAGAATTGTACCTTGTGCAGAGTTTACAAGAAACTGAGCATTCTAGAGCAACATGGGATCATCCAAGGCTGTGGGTCACCTATAACTGAAATGAACCTCTGGAGAAGGCCGGCTTCCTTTGGGTATCACCTAAACTATTGATTCTTTGAGAGAAAAGAGGATTCTTTGAGAGAAAAGAGGAAGAAGATACATAAATTAAAAGACCACACTAGGATGATACACCCAATGATGAGAAATCATGAAATGAACACAAAAAGAACATACACTTGAAAGACCAATTTCTATTCTCATAACAACATCTTTCAGACTTAATGCTTGTCTTCCTAATAGGTTTGTTCTACATACGCATCTTAGGAAGGAAAGATTGATTTTCACAACTCTAAGATATGAATGCAGTATTATGGAAAACACAGCTAGAAACTTGCAAGCTCAAAATGAAAGATACAGAAATGAGAAATCATACAAACATGAAGATAAACTTCCAAGGTAAACTCTGTGTTGTATTCAGGACTTCAGCTGAGTTACATAAAACATACATTGATAGAGAAAGGATTGATTGAAAATCACTAACTCTTCAGGGTGTGCAATCAGAACCATTTACAAAAAGGAAAAAATGCCTTATATACAAACTGATACGTCGGCCCCTTAGGGCTTACAAAAATATCCTAATTTGGGATAGAATTTCCCTGATATTTTATCGAATTAATGTTGAAGAAGATGCATGTCCCTGTTGTTGGTGTCGGTGTGAAACATTCTCGAAGAAGTCCTCTTCAGATATTCCTTCAGCTACCACATTTATTCGATCCATCATGTCCAGTTGAGCTACCTCGGCCACACCATGAATGCTCTGAGCCTGCTATAGATACACGTTGCCCTTCATCCCTTTGACATTCTTTAGACTGCCACGGAGACCCTCAGACCTCTCTGATTGGCTGAGTGAACTATACGCAAACTCCCAGGCACTCAATTTCTTCATTTGAATCGCATCTCAGTGAGACACCAGAAGTGTCTCACCGATGCGATTAAATATTTTCGCAAGAATTGGCATAGCATAGAGCCATCGTTGAGAGCTCCTTGCGAGCCCAAAGAGTCATACCGATTCCACTAGAACCATCGGCAAGTCACCGTCCATCGCCAAGAGATCCATGGGTTAATGAATCATGCAGAGATCTCTGCTGTCGCCGAGACCATGTGATATCGGCAAGACATCACTCCAACAGTCAGTCCCTTCATCGGTAAGATTCATGTCGGGGAGACCCTTGCCGACGTCCTCAGAAGTAATCCCACTGGGCTCCATTTCGTCAGAAGGCTTCGCTACTCGGTAAGACTCACGCTGGTCGGGAAGAAGTCTTCTTGAGCTCCTTGCGCTACATCGAAGGCTCCTCAGTTGTCGGTGAGACCTCACCTTATCGCTGGGACATCTCGGCGAAAGTTTCATTACATCAAGGACTCTTTGAATTGGGGTGACATTTTCATCTTGACAAGACGTTTCACCGAGAACCTTTCCTTGGCCAAAACTACTTTTTCCATTTTGGTGGCTCCGCTGCTTGGCGAGACTCTTGCCAATAACACCCACTGTTCTGGTGGGGCCTCCCCTCAATCGACAAGACTCCTTCGCTTGACAAGACCCTTTGTCGAATGCTGGAAGCTACCCCGAAGTCCCTGTTCGTCGGGAGTCCTGGCAAATAGCGATTGAATGGCTTGTCGGCCAAGGAAAATATGCACGGTGAGAGGTCATACCGAACCTCCTCCGCTATAGTGATAGCTCCACAGGGTCGTTCGACATGACTAAAATTGGGTCTCAGCGACCTGCTCAAGATGGGAAGAAACAAACAGTCAGTCGGCCAGAGAATAGGAGAGTCCTGCCAACTTTTCCTTAGATGATTTTTTCATGCCGAATACTCCCAGGGTAGCTTCTTCCACTGAGTTCCCGTGACCTGGCAACTAAAGTAGAGTCTTTTCCCTTATGTGAATATCCCACCTAGCCTCTGAAGATCTAACATTTGATCATCTTGCCCGATTTAACTGTAGGTGAAATAGAGGCAACAATTCTGGCGACCTTTGTAGGATGTTTGCTTGCTAAACATGAGAACCAGTAGCTACAATTTGTCCATTGGGTATGGAGTCGTTAGAAAACTCAGAGGACAATTAAAACGTCAGTCCGCACATGGTTGTAATACGCATGAGATTTATAGGACACAATAGGCAACCAAAAAGGCAAGACAGGGGAAACAAAAAGAGAAGATATATACTGTGCTGAAATAGCACTTATGAAAAACATAAAATCTACACTATTATGTACAATAGATAGATTGCTTCATATTTGAAAACAGGGCTTAAGGTGTATCCCATTGACTGGGATAGGAAGTACTTCACCTTCTGTTGTAGCTAGTTGATATGCATTGCATTCTTTACAGCCTTCAATAATGAATGGACCAGTCCACATATTGTCGAACTTGGTGTGATGGCCTGGTCTACTTTTAAGGACGTCCCACCTGAGCACGAGGTCTACCTCTTTGACAGACTTTACTGTAGCCCTTTTTTCAAAGGTCTTCTTTGTCTAGAGCTGATGATCCTCCAAAGTTTTCATTGATTTGTCCCTTGATTCTTCGAGCTCCATAAGCTCTGCATATCTTACAGACATTGGATCATGTCCTTCAAGCATTTCCAACTGATGAATGATGTCTAGAGCTGGAAGCTCCATAGATAGTGGCAATCTCACCTCCTTGCCATAGACCAACATATATGGTGAATTTCCAATAGACCTCTTAGGGGTCACCCTGTCTGCCCAAAGTGCATTCTTTAAACTACTGGTCCAGGTCCTTTGGCTGTCTTCTATGGTTCTTTTGATGATCTTGATGAGGTTTTTATTTGTGCTCTCAGCTAGGCCATTACCCTGGGGGTAATAATTCGAAGATGTGTTCAAATGAATACCATGCCTAATGGCCCATTAAGTCAGTTTTAGACCCGTGAATGCAAGGGCATTATTAGATATGATAGAGTTAGGTACCCCAAACCTGGTGACTATATCTTCATAAAATCTCAAGACTGAAGACTCCCTTGCTTCTTTTAAGGCTATTGCTTTTGTCCACCTTGTAAAGTAGTCTGTGGTTGTAAGTACCCACTTGTGACCAGCACTGGAAGGTGGGTTTATTGGACCGATGAAATCAATACCCCATCTCATGAAGGGCTGCTCTACTTGAATCAGATGCAGGGGCATAGCTGGCAACTTTTCCTTTCCTGAAAATAGGGCGCACTTGATGCACTTTCTTGACTAGGAATACACATCCTTGAACAAGTTGGGCCAATAGTAACCAGCTCTCATGATTTTCCAGGCAGTGGTTCTGGGAGCAAAGTGACCTCCTGTAGCTCCAACATGAAACTCATGAAGCACCTTTTCAATTTGGTCACTGTGAATGCATCTTAATAGGACACCACTTAGATCCTTTTTGAAGAGAGCATTATTTACCAGCACATATGGTATGGACTGCAATCTGAAGTATCTCCTTTTAGCTCTATTCAATCCTAATGGGCATTCACCAGTCTTTAAGAAATGGGTCATATCTTGGACCCAATTGGTTGTCGCTATAGGCACATCATCCTGAGCGTTCTGAACCTCATCTGCATTAGCAAGGGTAACATCTTTTTTAGCTCAATATCATTATTCGGCCTAGTAGCAAGCTGTTCACAAAGGCCTCTGCCTCTAACTAGCTTGGTGATGCTGATATCTACATCATACTCCATGACCTTAGTGATCCATCCTACTCTTTTTTCATTCAGGTCCTTATTCAATAAGAATTCCTTCACACTTGAGTGTGCCACCATGATATGAATTCTATTATGAGAGACCAAGGGCTTGAATTTCTTAAGGCTTCTCATCACAGCAAGAACGTGCCTCTCCACAAAGGAATACTTTTGTTCATAATCAACTAGTCCTTGACTGAAAAAGGCTATTGATTGTTCTAAATTCTCTTCGTTCTTTTGAACCAATATTGCAGAAATGTTACCTGTGCTGTCATAAGCATACAGATAAAAATCTTTGGAAAATTTGGGATTTACCAGTGTGGGAGCTGCTGCTAAGGCATCCTTGACCTTTTCAAAACTATTCCTAGCATCCTTTGTCCAATTGAAGACTGCATTCTTCTTTAACATAGTTGTTAAAGGTTGTAACAGATTTGCAACATCAGGGATGAATCTTCTTAGAAAGTTGATCTGGCCCAGAAAGCTCTGCAAGCCCTTCTTGTGATTAGGCAGCGGCAACTCAAGTATGGCTCTGACTCTTTTAGGGTCAATAGTAATTCCTTGCTTTGACACTATGTGTCCTAATAGTTTCCCCTCATAAACAACAAAGATGCTCTTTTTGGGATTGAGAGAGATCCCAAACTCTTTGCATTTTTTGAACACTTGCCTAAGATGTGACAGATGCTCATCAACATTCTTAGAATACACTGTTATGTCATCTAGGTAAATCAGTATGATTTTATTGATCAGGTTTTGAAATGCCATGTCCATAGCCCTCTAAAATGTGGCACCAGCATTTGAAAAACCAAAAGGAATCCTTTTGTATGCCATAGTGCCCCATTTAGTTGTGAAAGCAGTCTTAAACTGATCTTCTTCTTTAACCAGCACTTGATTATATCTTGAAAAACCATCTAGTAAGGAAAACCTTTCAGAACCAGCAACCTCCTGTAAGATTCGTTCCATGGAGGGCAGTGGGTAGTGGTCCTTTAGAGAGGACCTGTTAAGATCCCTGAAGTCTACACAGAGCCTTATCTCACCACTTTTTTTCCTAATTGGTACGAGATTAGAAACCCATGAAGTGTTCTTGATAGGGAAGACAATACCCCCCTCAACTAGTTTAGTCAACTCCTTAATCATTAGAGGCTCAAGTTTAGGATTCAAAGGCCTTTGTTTCTGTCTTACTGGCTTGGCATTAGGCTCTAATTCAATCATGTGTTGAGCAATGTGGGGATCAAATCCTTTCAAATCTGAGTACTCCCAAGCAAAGACATCATGAAATTCTTGGCACAAAGAAACAAAATCTTGCTTATCCTCAGGTGAACAGATTTTTCCTATCTTAAGGAGCCTACCTTTGAAGATCTCCAACTCTTCGTAGTGTTCTTGTTTAATCTGCAAGCTGGCCTTGCCCTTTTTTAGCTAATCATCAGTACTAAAAATTGACTCTAAGGTAACCAGGCCTTTGGGAAATTTGTTTGTCTTCAGCTGTATGACTTGATCACCATACTGTTGCTTGAGTTTTGCTTGATTCAACATGGAGAACTGATCTTCTTCAAGTAAGAAGGAAAGGATCTGCTCATCACTGTCAAAGACTTGCCAGGGGATGTTGTTGTCAAGAATTGACGGTCTGACTACAACCTTTACATACTGCTGCACCTTCTCCTTTCTGATGTCATCTGGAATATCAAACTGTGCTCCAATGGTTGTGAGCTTATCAGCATGCTTGTTCTGATTTCTTGGGATAGACACTAAATTAAAGGCATCAAAATCTTCAAGCATGTTCCACACTCTATTTCTATAGGACTTTAATATGTCATTTTTAGTGACATTCAGGCCCCTTACTTGATTAACAATTAATTCGCTGTCTCCATGGACTTTCAAATTGGTTATTCCTCTCTTTCTTGCCCACTCTAGACCTTGAACAAGGCTTTCATACTTAGCGGTGTTATTGGAGCATGCAAAAGAAAAACGGAAAGCAAAGTAGTACCTATCATCTTGCGGAGATACCAGCATTGCACCTCCTCCTACTCCATTTCTACTTCTAGAACCATCAAAGAACATCTCCCAAAGTCCATTAAACAGTTGCAATAACTGATATGCACCCTTTTCCAAGTTTGGAATCTCTGTATCAGGCTCGAGAATGACATAGTTTCCCATACCAACATCATGAATGAGGTCTACAGGG
This sequence comes from Sequoia sempervirens, assembly GCA_007258455.2. Classification (NCBI taxonomy): domain Eukaryota; kingdom Viridiplantae; phylum Streptophyta; class Pinopsida; order Cupressales; family Cupressaceae; genus Sequoia; species Sequoia sempervirens. Next base: position 38,163,614 of record VDFB02379711.1, on the reverse strand, counting down.
CTGTCTGATATATTCTCAACTGCCCATTCATGTAGCAACATGTCAGGAACAACTTCTGATTGGAGTTCTTGAGCAGCAGCTAGTTCATCGTCAGTAGAAACAAAACAATTTGTATTTGCAACAGAAGGAATAGCATTGATGGGGCTTGGGTTATATGGTTCAATGTGGTCTTTGGCCAACCTTTCAGACTTGATGGTAACCTTAGTCCCATATCTTGTTCTAAATAACATGTGTGACCAATCAGCTAATACGTAACCACTTATCTTGGCTATAAAGTCTCTAGATAAACACAAGGAAAAGAAAGGTGGAAGGTCTATGATACATATGTCTTGAGGGACTGAAAAGTTTGGACAAGCATGGAGAGTGAGGCTTAAGTTCTTGATAATACCCAAAGTGTTAACTGAGGTGCCATCCAATTGGATCACTCCCTTCTCCAAAGGCTGGTATTTTAGTCCAAGCTTATCTACAATTTGTTTTGGCATGACGGAGCTGCTAGCTCCACTATCTACCATACAGTTATGGACTAATTTATCCCCAATAATGACTGACACATAGAAAGGAGGTAGTTTAACTCTTTTTTCATTCACTATGCAAGGCTGCTGACCATTTCCCTGAGAATCATTTGTTAACACAGCTCTAACCTGACCTATTGGGGGCTTAGATTCATCAGACATTTTCAGACTTGATAGGGCTGATTGTAACATATCCTTTTGACTGGGAATGACTAAAAAATCCCACATAGACATTGTTAAATTTGTCCTTTTCATGCTATCAAGAATGTTAAAAGGTACAACTGGATTTTTATTGTGTACCTTTGCACCGGTATGATCAAATTGTAAGCGTGGTTGCTCCTTGTCTGAGAGTTGTTGATTTATTTGTGAACCACTAGTCGCTTGAGAGGTAGATGGCTCCACAGCTGATGCCTTTCCCTTGTCAGCTGCTTGGTCAAGCTTGAATGCCCTCTTCTTTGCCCTAGTGTTAGCTACAATTGGAGAACTATCCTCATTCAGTCCATAGAACTCTTGACCCTGCCAGTTAAGTAGGGTGGCATCATTACTAAGCTGAGCATGTTGTTGTGAGGATACATCATTGCATGCACTCTGCTGTGAACTTGAAGTATTCTGCACCATAAGTGCTTGATTGATGAGTCCATTTGAACAAGTGGCTTGATTATGAGGCTAGCTACAAGGGTAACACCACTCATAATCAGCTGCTAAATTGTTTTGAGTGGGAACCAAGTCCCTTGCTGCATTAATAGGTGCTGGAGCATAGGCCTGAAAAGGCCTTGTGTTCACACTTTGTCTTGGGCCCTAATAATTGCCCTGATACTGCTGTCTATTCCCTTGATATGCTTGTTGTTGGCCTTGAAAAGGCTGAATTGAGGCCTGATTTTGATGTTGATAAGGCCTGGAATAGGTTTGCTGCTTTTCCAGGTTCACCAACTTGTTACCAAAATTCTGCAAAAGACTTTTAATCTCTTGTAATTCATTTGATGAGCTTGAAGCAACACTTTCCTGCTTGTCAATAGTTGGAACAATGGCTGGTAGTGTTGGTACAGCTGGTAGAGGCGTGAAAAGAGGTATTTGCAAAGGAATATTTGCATGAATTTGTGGGAATATTGGCATTGGTGGCCTGGGAGCAAGCTTACCAGCTTGTATCAAACTGTTTTCAGCTCTTATAGTTATTTCAAAGGCATCTGGCAGAGATACCCCTCCCATTGACTGTATCATGACAACTATATCATTGTTCAGAGCTCTCAAAAAGTATAAGAATGCATACTCTAGAGGTGGCCTCACCGTTGCAGGGATTCTATCCCAAGTCCTTTGAAACCTGAAGTTGAAGTCGTTCATCTGCTCTTGTGGAGCCCTCTTAATGGTAGTCAGTTGCTCCAAAAGAGACAAGTTGTCATACATGTCTTGGAATTGCTTGTGCAACTTTTCTCCAAAGTCATCCCATGTTGCAATTAAGCTGACCGGTAGCCTCCTGTACCACTGCACAACTCTCCCTTTCAGTGAAGCAGCTAGCAATCTTACTACAACATCTTCTTCGATTATGTGGTGGACTCCGCATAACGAAGCCACATCTCTTAAATGTTCAATGGGAGTAGTTTGATCTTCTCCTGTGAAAATTGGCAGACTTTTCAAGGCTGCCATTGGAATATCATTATGTTGCACCAAGTTCAAAGGACTCCCTCTGTTGAAAGCAACAAAGGGTTGATTCCTTGGAGTGGCCATTGGAGGTATTTGAGGTGGATTTGTTGGTGCAACGAAATGAGACCTTACAGGTGGAGTGGACTGAGTTCTTCTGAAATAGATCATTGTTTTTCTTTGCCTTTCCTCAACTCTGTCTCATCTTCTTGGTGGTGATAGCTGCAAGTATTCAAAAGGGCCTGAGCTGCTTCTTGTTTGAACTCTTTTCATATACTATAGAAGGCATGTATTTCTGGAGTTCTTCCTCTTTGTGGAGTCACCAAGTATGCCAAAGGGCTTCTATAAAGCCTGATAATTCACTAGTTGCATACAAAACCAGTAGTTAAAACAAATTTTTTGTCCCACCGGGCATGCCAGAAACTGTTGTCACCTAGAATTGCACCCTGTGCAGAGTTTACAAGAAACTGAGCATTCTAGAGCAACATGGGATCATCTTAAGGTTGTGGGTCACCTATAACTGAAATGAAACTCTGGAGAAGGCTGGCTTCCTTTGGGTATCACCTAAACTATTGATTCTTTGAGAGAAAAGAGGAAGAAGATACATAAATTAAAAGACCACACTAGGATGATACACCGAATGATGAGAAATCATGAAATGAACACAAAAAAAACATACACTTGAAAGACCAATTGCTATTCTCATAACAACATCTTTCAGACTTAATGCTTGTCTTCCTAATAGGTTTGGTCTACATACGCATCTCAGGAAGGAAAGATTGATTTTCACAACTCTAAGATATGAATGCAGTATTATGGAAAACACAGCTAGAAACTTGCAAGCTCAAAACGAAAGATACAAAAATGAGAAATCATATAAACATGAAGATAAACTTCCAAGGTAAACTCTGTGTTGTATTCAAGAATTTAGCTAAGTTACAGAAAACATACATTGATAGAGAAAGGATTGATTGAAAATCACTAACTCTTCAGGATGTGCAATCAGAACCATTTACAAAAAGGCAAAAATACCTTATATACAAACTGATACGTCGGCCCCTTAGGGCTTACAAAAATATCCTGATTCGGGATAGAATTTCCCAGATATTTTATCGAATTAATGTTGAAGATCCTGTGTGTCCCTATTGTTGGTGTTAGTGTGAAACATTCTTGAAGAAGTCCTCTTCAGATATTCCTTTAGCTACCACATTTATTCAATCCATCATGTCCAGTTGAGCTACCTCGGCCACACCATGAATGCTCTGAGCCTACTACAGATACACATCACCCTTCGTCCCTTTGACATTCTTTAGACTACCACGAAAACCCTCAGACCTCTCTGATTGGCCGAGTGAACTATACGTAAACTCCCAGGCGCTCAATTTCTTCAGTTGAATCGTATCTCGGTGGGACACCAGAAGTGTCTCACCAATGCGATTAAATCTTTTCGCAAGAATTGGCATAGCATAGAGACATCGTTGAGAGCTCCTTGCGAGCCCAAAGAGTCATACCGATTCCAATGGAACCATCGGCAAGTCACCATCCATCGCCAAGAGATTCGTGGATTAATGAATCATGCGAAGATCTTTGCTGTCGCCGAGACCATGTGATATCGGCAAGACATCACTCCAACAGTCAATCCCTTCATCGGTAAGATTCATGTCGGGGAGACCCTTGCCGACATCCTCAGAAGTAATCCCGCTGGGCTCCATTTCGTCAGAAGGCTTCGCTACTCGATAAGACTCACGCCGGTTTGGAAGAAGTCTTCCCGAGCTCCTTGTGCTACGCCGAAGGCTCCTCAGTTATCGGTGAGACCTCACCTTATTGCTGGGAAATCTCGGTGAAAGTTTCGTTACACTGAGGACTCTTTGAATCAGGGTGACATTTCCATCTCGACAAGATGTTTCACCGAGAACCTTTCCTTGGCCGAAACTACTTTTTCCAGTTTGGAGGCTCCACTACTCGGCGAGACTCTTGCCGATAACACCCTATGTTCTGGTGGGGCCTCCCCTTGATCAGAAAGACTCCACTCAGCAAGACCCTTTGTCGAATGTCGAAAGCTACCCCAAAGTCCCTGTTCGCCGGGAGTCCTGGCAAATAGCGATTGAATGGCCTATCGGCCAAGGAAAATCTGCGCAGTGAGAGGTCATACCGAACCTCCTCCGCTATAGCGATAGCTCCATAGGGTCATTCGGCGTGACTGAAACTGGGTCTCAGCGACCTGCTCAAGATGGGAAGAAACAAACAGTCAGTCGGCCAGAGAATAGGAGAGTCTTTCCGACTTTTCCTTAGATTATTTTTTCATGCCAAATACTCCCAGGGTAGCTTCTTCCACTGAGTTCTCGTGACCTGGCAACTGAAGTAGAGTCTTTTCCCTTATGTGAATATCCCACCTAGCCTTTGAAGATCTAACATTTGATCATCTTGCCTGATTTAACTGTAGGTGAAATAGAGGCAACAATAGTAATTAATTAAATGAATTAATTATTTGAGGAATGCGCAAGTGGGAATTAATAAATAAATAACAAGTTTTATTTATCATTAATGAATGGATCTAATCTTGAGAGAAAATAAGATAATTAAATAATTAAAGTTATTATTTAACTTAGAGAGGTGATAATTAAATAATTAAAGTAATTATTTAATTTAGAAAGTGAGTGAATGTTTATTAAATAACTAATAATTATTATGTTGAGATGTGATGGCGACAAGCGGGAGAGAAAATTTGAATCCGGGTGAGGGAGCGGCAGATGGAGACTCTGAAGCAAACGACGACGATGACTATGATGGTCTTTTGGTGTTGTAGAAGGATTTTATCCTCTCCCCAGTTCGTGTTGTTGGTGGTTGGAAGTTTTTGCTTGAAGGTCTTCTTTTGGCAAAGTCTAGAGGCCTCTTTTATTGTTTGCGGGTGGATGTGGGCATCCTTCATGGCTGTGGTGTTGCTCTATGGACCTTTTTTTGGCCTCTCCTGGTGTTGGGAGTGGTGGTTGCCTTGGAGGTTTCCCATCTCGGTGCTACTTTTTCAAGCCTATTCTTGGTCTCCAACTGGCTGTTGGACTTTCATGTTGATTCTTGTGGTTTGGAACCTATTATGGGTCGCTGGCCCTTGATGTGGTGTGACATTATTGCTTGGGTGTTTCCTCCTTCCTTCTATTCCTAGATTTTCCCCTGTGTTATATGTTGCTTATCTTTTATGAATGGGGGTTGTTCCAGATCGACCCATTTGTGGGTGTGGATGTTTGGGGGCTTTCTTCTCTAGACTCAACTAGACACCTTAGCTTCTAGTGGGGTTTTTGGAGATCTGTGACTTTTGGTTCATTGATGGTGCTTATCCAGTGTAGGCTGGTGAGGCTTCTTTTGTTTTTGGTAACTCCCATGTGTTGGTGCTTTAAATATATTTTTATCTTTTGGGAGTATCTTTTTTGGTTCTAGGGTGGGCTTTTGACTTTTGGTGCTCTATTTTCGTAGATCCCCTGACTGCTAAATCGGATGTCTTGGGGTTGGTGTGTGTAATGTCCCCTTTTTTAGTGTGATCTTGTTTGATGTTGGTTAGCCTATTACTCAGACTCTCGTAGGCTGACAGGATTTGGTTAGAGGGTCAGTGGCCTTATTTGGTGGGTTTTGTCATTTCCATCCTTTGAGTTCAGTGATTAGCTCACAACAGGCCTTAGCAATTCAGTGGTTGGCAGCTTTTGATGGCACATCAATATGTTGAGTTATGAGAGAGATTAATTTTCTAGTGAATTAAAGTGTATTTAATTTATTTGACAGAATATTATAAATTCAACTTGATTTTATAATAAAGTGAATCACTTAAATTTATTTAAGTGAAAATTAAAACACTTTATGGAAAGTGTGCCCACTTATTAAATGTTGACTATTGAGAATGTGTAAAATACATTTTAAATGTATTTTAAATGGAAAGTGGCGTCACTTTTGGGAATGTGTGCCTTTTGGCCTTATAAGGCAAAGCAAAGGAAATTTGAACCCTATTATTGATTATTTGACATTTTCTTTGGCTTTGGCTAAGTTTTGCTTCTCTAAGACAAGGGTTTTAGGATATTTCATCTTTGGAGAGCGACAATTCTTCACAGATTTGTGATTGTGAGACTGTGAAAGATCAGTTGAATGATTGCATCAATGAGAGCTTCATCCATAAGTTCTACAATATTTCAACAGAGTTCTTGTTTAGTTTGTTTATAGAGGTTTTCAATAATTGACAGGGGAGTTTGGCATCTTCTTTCCTCTAGAAGATAGGTTCCTTTCAAGGCCGTACATTTCATGCTAAACCCGTAGTTTCTCCTTAAAGTGTGTAGCTCATCTAGCAAGGGTGTGTGAGTTTCTTGATGCAAATACCTCCCTTTTTGAGGGTTTCTCTGCTTCATCATTGGTGCCTAGCTTCTACAACTCTTTTGACTCAGTCTTCAGGTAGGAGAAATCACTATATTGTCTTCTACGCTTGGATTTGTCAGTATTCTTCATTCTTGGCTAGCAAACTAGAATAATTTATTAATAAAATAATCTGGAGCATTTCGGGTATGTCTAATATATGCAATCTCTTTGTTACAGTTATTTAATACCTTCTGCACTTTCACTTTATCAATTTTAGCTCAGCTCTAAGTTTTATAAGCATTTATATGTTGTACGCCCCTTCTCTTTTTTCTAGAAACTTTCTTTAAAAAACTTAAAACACAAGAAGATAAGAAAATACTACAGGGGTTTGGTTGGAGCCAGCTAGGCTCATCACAGTGTGCCTTAAGAGGTTGGGATTTAAATATTTCTTTACTACTAAGGCTATTGTGGAGTGTTGTTGTTCCCTCCCTTCTGCTACTGGAATTGGTTCTCTAGTCGGCATCGATTCTCGCTTTTTTGTTTGGCTGGTTAGTATCCCCTTTTGGTCCTCACTACTCTTTGTGAGGAAGGGGTGTGGGATTGTTTTGGGTGCCTCTGTTGTTTTTCTAGAGACGTTTCTCTTTATTGTGGAGGTGTAGGAGTAGTATGTTCCTGATGTGTTTCTACAACTGATGTTACTTCTGGCTAGCTTGGATGGGCTGCTTCTCATGTACTTCGTGTTTTCCCATGTTTTTATTTCCAGTATTTTGGTGGGATTGATCATTATGATTCTCTTGTTGGCCCTTTTTCTCGATTTGCTGATGGGTGTCAGGTTTTTCCTTACTGTTGGTTGGATAGATCTTTTCTCTTTTCTCAAGTCCGAGTCTTTTATTGAGGTGAAGATTACTTCTATTGAGGTGGAGCCTTCTCTTCTAGAGGTAGAGTTGGAGAATGTGGATTTGTGGTGGAGCTTTCCTTGCTATTGGTCTACTCTGTTATAGTACCTTTTGAGGTGGTACACACTCATATGGAGGTGGAGTTGTTTCTTGTTATAGTTTGACTACAGTGGTGGTAAGGCTCTTCTTGACATTTGCTCCATTAGAGGGGAGCCGACTCCTTTTGATGTGGATTCTGATTCAACTCTGTGTGTGAGGATGTTGCAAGAGATATTCTTCTTCCCGTTGGTGTGACTGGATGGCCTCCTACCTAGTGGTTCTTCAAGGTGTTTGTGTGTGCTATGGGTTTAAGGTCCCCGATAAAAACTGGTGTAATGCGAGGGACTCAGGTCCCTATTATCTAAAAGTAAGTAGGTTTTAGGTTCCCTTCTCAACCTGGTCTGGGTTCAATATCCTTTGTAAAACTTGGTGGTGTTTTGGGTTTAAGGTTCTCATTAAAAACTTTTTTGATTCTTGCATATTTGGGTAGTATTGTTGTTTAGTTGGTAATATGTTGCTAGTTTGTTGCTAGTGGTCTTAGTTGTATTCATGTGCAACTTGTTCTTCTCTGTGTGGGTTTTAAGTCCCCATCAAAACCTACTTGTTAATGGTTTCGTGTCCATTCAAAACCTATTTTTCCCCCTTATTAAAAACTAATAATTATTATTTAATTAATATAGAGGAATAAGACAATGAAAGAAATAATTAAATAAATGATTTATTTAATTAATCAAGATAGAATAAATAGGAGTTAAAGACATAATTAAATAAATATTTAATTAATTAGAAAGATTATTGATAAAGTGAAATAAATAAATAACATAAATTCATTTAATTAATAGCGGAATATGAATTAGATAATAATTAAATAATTAAACATTATTTAATCATTAGGGAAGGACGATAATTAGTGTTAAAACATTACTTGCAAGCTAGGACAATTTTAGGTATCTACACTTTTATCAAAAAGAAGCTCTTGAGGGGCTCACACTTCTTCCTAAACAAATACTTATCCTATAGACAACAAGAGAAGTGGAAAAACTAAAAGAAACAAGAGATGAAGGAAAAAGGGCATAGTTGTACAATGGAAAATCAATTATCACTAGTTTTGGACCCCACAATAAGATAAGGCAGTAAGTTGGAAATAAATAAAAATAAGTTGATTCTATAGTAGGAAGGAAAACAAGGTCAATATGAATAAAAAAGGGTTAAGACTCATCTTTGAGTCTTGTGTGCCAAAATAAATAACAATTAAGGCATGCTGAAGTTAACCTAATTTTAGTATATTGAAACTATAGAGGTTAACCTTAGAGGGGACTTGGGTTAGGGCCCATTGTAGGAGGTGGGGAGATAATTTATCTCATAGAAACTCATGAACATGAAGTTGGTAGCTTGGAACAAGGCAATGGAGAATGGAAAAGAGTATGTTGGTATAATGGTCTTGGTGAAAGAAAAACAAGGGTGTACCATTTAGTTGGAAAGAGAAGATACAAATAAGAAATATATTTGATTCAAATTTTTAAAAAGATAAAATCATATAAGAATTGCAACATGTTTTTTTGCTCCATGGGTTTTAAAAACTTACAAAAACAAAGGGCTAGACAACAAGGACCCATATGCAACCTACAAAAAGATATTGCAATGTATTGTCAACAAGGATAAGTTTTCTTAATAGGATATTTCAATTCCAAGGCTACCAATGAAAAAGATAGCATTCTTTGTTGCAAAGAGGATTACAATCCTATTTGGATTGAAAAAGAAATAAATCAAAAGTGATCAAGGTGTTCAGAAGACAAGACTAGTAACCATTTAGGGGAGGAATTTTTTACTTTGTCTAGTTCCTTTGACTTAATTATTTGCAATGGTTTGGATAGATGGAAGAAACTTGGAAGTTTTCCATGCAATACCTACAATGAGGTAAGTGTCATTGATTATGCAATTTTCTCACAAAGCTCGATTGAAAGGATAGAGGAAGTTATGAGTGGTAATCATATTTTGGCTTTAAAATTAGACCATAGGCCAATTTATTGAAGGTTATCATAGCAAGAAAGGAGGCATTGTGGGAGGAAAATTCAATGTCTTCAACAATCTCCTTCAAAGGTAAGAAATGTTTTAACATAAAAATTATATGATCTTCAAAGCAATGCTAGAGAGAATAATTAAAGAGAAAACTCATTTTCAAGGCCTCAACAGTCATGACTTGATAAATATAATACAATGAGCACTTTGGAAGTGTAAAAGAGCAAAAAATAAGAAGAAAACAAATTATTTTTTGGTTAATGTTCGGCGAATGATGAGGAATGTAAAACTATAAGGAAAAATTTGAAAGAGCTCAGAAAGAAGAAGATAAATATAAGTTGTACAAGCATATTTTAAGAAAGGAAAAGATGAATTCATGAACATGAGGCATAAAGAGCTAAACTACTTAGTAAAAAATAACTCAAAGCTTTTTAGAAGGAACTTCAACCAAGAAATAAACAAACTAAAAATAACATTACAACTAGTCAATGGTTTAAATATGCAAGAAAAATTTATGGGTAGGAATTAGAGGTTGACCTCCCTTGGTCAATACCACAACAAAAATATTTACCTTGCAAGAGGTTGAGACTAGTATTGAGAAAATGTGTGTAGGAAAAGAAAAGGACGTCAAACTTCAAGCGAAGTATCCAAAATGGGGGGTGATAAAATATCACACCATACATTATGAGAATATTCAACAAAATCATTTAGCAAGGGTTCTTAGTATATTGGACAACCAACCTAGCAATACCTCTTTTGAGAGCGGTGATATTAATAATCCAATTATAGGACCATAATGATCAACCATTTGTTTGCAAAATTATTTGACAATATGGTTGAAAATAAAATAAGCAAGTGGATAGAAAAAAAATGAGAAAAAAGACAAGCAAGTTTTAGGCCTAAGCACTCTACAGTTGATCATGGAATCATTTTGAGGCACATCATTTAAAAGTTTGGAGGGGAGGGAATAATTTTGTTGTTGTTTTGTTGACTTCAAAAAGGATTTCAACATGGTCCCTAGGGATAAGCTATGGTATATAATGAAAGAATTTGGGATTCCTATATAATTTAGAGGAACTATACGTAGGCTTTATGTAGAGGTTAAATCTAGAATCACAACTTCAACAAGCATTTTGGAAATTTTTAGAAGTGATGTTGGGGTCAAGCAAGGGTGCCCCCTATCCCCTACTCTTTTTGGTTTATATATTGAAAAGCTTGAAGAATGGCTAAAATTTCAAGGTGGAGATGGTGTTCATTTGGGAGAGTTTATAATAAGGCTTCTTTTATATGCAAATTACCTTATTTTGATTGCTAAATCAATTCACGATTTGCAAGAATTCTTATATTCCCTTGAACAATTTTGTAGAGCAATGGGGATGCAAGTCAAAACTAGTAAGACAAAAATCATGTATTTATTCAATAGAAAAAGTAGAACCAACATAAGTTATACTTTGAAGGCAACACTCTTGAAGGATTAACTGAGTACAAATACCTCAATATTGACATCAACAACAAGCTTAGTTGGGAGGGTTATGAAAAGATGCAAAATTTGGGAGGTTGAAAAGTTTTATATACTCTTCAAAATATATGTAGAGAGGTCAAGTTATGGGATTCAAAAACTACTCAAATTCATTTTAGGCTTGTTGTGCTTTTGGTGGTGATCTATGGGTGTGAATTAGGGACTAGTAGCACCTCATACTCAAACTAGAAATAATTTGAGAAAATTCAAAAGTTCTTGATCACAAAAAGAAATTAAAATAAAGGTGTAGAAACTAAAAAATTGACCACTTTCATTTGGTTAATTTACCCATTATTTAACCAATTTCATATCCTTTTCAAAGAAACATATAATAGATATCTCTGAAACTTCTGATGAAGAAGAATTTGAGAAGGAAAAGGAAGCCTTTCAGATACATGTACATAAGCAGGTAAAGGAAAGGAAGAAAAATAAATCAGACACATCAAAACTAGAGAAGAAAACAAAGACATCTCCAGAAAGACCGTGTAGTCCAATGAAGTTGGACTCATTGTTCAAAGGTATGTTCCATCATGAGATGTTGGAAGAAACTACCACATTATATGAAAAAGAAAGTGAGGAGAACAAAGCCACAATAATAGAAGCAATTATCAAATTCATTGTCATAATGGAGGAAAATATGGAGAACATTAGGAAGAAAGTTCCTGATGTTGTATGAAAACTCTTGTTGAAGAGAAGAAAAGAATCAAGTGAAAGGGAAGAGAAGCTCAAATCAAATTTTGTGGAGAAAATTGGATTTTCCTTATCTGTTGTTAACAAGGCCACACTATCCCAAGTACTTAGTAAAGAATTCAGAACTAAAAGAAGAGTCACACTTCTAATGGGAAGAGATCAAGATCAAATTGAGAAAATATAGAAGGAAACAAAATACAAGGTTACTAATATTGCACAAAAGTACATGACATGATTCCCATTGCCTCTACCAACAAGGGACAAGATCTGATAGATGAAAATATAGGTACTACTAATACAAAAGAAAATTTGGATACAAACAAACCAATGCAAGAGATTAATGAAGATGGGAATATTGATGAGATTGGAGAGGAGAATGCAAAGTATGATACTTCTATTCCTATGGTAACTCAAGAGACTACAGATCAAGGGAACTTGAAGACATTTGTTCCTCTAGTAGATACAAAATAGAACACTGGTGAAGGTGAGAAGCATGATACAGTCTGAGCAAAAGCATGAGGATAAAAAGAATCAAGAAAGAGAATGATGGTGAAAAGGAAGGAGAAGGAGATAAAAATGAAGATAATGAGCAAGGAAATAAGGACAAGGATGAAGGAGATAAAGACAAAGATAAAGATAAGATCTCCCGTGAAGAAGAAGAAGAGGCAAAAGAAGAAGTTTCTAATACCAGAAAGAATGAAGAAGCTGAGAAGTTTGAGGATTTACCTAATCCCTTCACAGAATCCTTCTCTAGTAATCCTTTAGAAGGTTTGTTGTCTAAACACTTAAAACTTCAACTTGTTGTTTCCTCTCAATTATTGCAGTTGACTATGCAACAGGGTAGTGTTGATTTAGAAAAGGTACCTCCTATACACAAATTTTAGCTAACTAATGTGTTTAATGCATCAACAAGAAAATAAATCATTGAAACATATCAAAAGAGCAGTGAATTAATAGATGAAGTTGTAAAAGCAATACAAGAGATCATTCCAAGAACTATTTTTGATGCATCCTTACTTGCGGTGGAAAATTTCAATCTATTGTTTGATTCCTTTAAGGAATATGCCTCCAGATTGAAAGACAAGCAAAAACAAAGGTTTAGTCAAGGATTAAAGAGAAGAAGCTAATGGATATCATAGAAAAATGTGCATATGCTCATACAAAAGTTGAAGAATGTTTGAAGGAAGTACTAGCCTGCGAGGATGGTGCAAAAACATTATTTTTGTATTGCATGAAGTGGCTTTATGCCACACAAAGGATAAAAGATGAAATGAACTCGATTGAGTCTCAGATAGCTAATGCATCAAAAGCCTATGATCCAACAGTAGACAAAGATGATAAGACCTAGACTGCTATAGTGGACTTGCATGAAAAATTCTTCACTTTGCAGAGCCAGAAGGAATAGATTATCAAGCAGCTTGCGAAGCTGAGGGACTTGGTAAAAACAAAGTATATACCCATCTCAAGTGCCCTTTCCAGTACTGACAAAATCTCAAAGATAAATCTTATCCCCAATATTGTAGAAGAAGAAGAAGAAACATTAATAGAGCTTGAGTCTCTACACAAAATTCTTGTAGCAACAAAGAAGAGCTGGGAAGAAGGAAAATCTACTTGGGAAACTATTCTTCAAAAGCTTCAAGGGTCCACATCATTAGGTTGACCATTTCTATTTTTATATATCTTTCAATTTTTCATGTTTTCAGATTCTTTGTACATATGCAATATATATTAGGAGTTTTTGGTTAGCTTCTCGAGGGGGACCTAGTTTAGTTTATACATATGTCTCGAGGGGAGCACCCTTTGCCCTTGATGTCAAAGGGGGAGAGATACTTGTGGAGAGATAATTTTTTTCCTTGGCACATGTTGCCATTAATGACAAAGGTGGAGATTGTTGAAAGAATGAAGAAGGTTGTCATTGATGTCAACACTGTACATGATGGATGTTTTACAAAAAAGTTATTTTGGCTAGCTTCAGCACACAGTGCCCTCCGATATTTTGGTTCACATTTGTTCACCATTTCAGATCTACATATGCGGTTCTAGCATGTTGTTCATGGATGTCATTGGCATCTTTTTTCATAATTTTAGTTGTTTTGGATAAGTGGTTCAAAAGTTGCAAGTAATAAAAGTTTGACAGATATGGTTAACATAGTTTTTTGTGTACTAGCTATTACCTAACTACTCTGCATTCCTCCACGGATTTGAGTTAGTCTTTGCGATTTTGGGAGAATGTTTTAAGGGGTTAGGACATTGAAATTTCTAGTTGGCATGAAAATTTGTGGTCCACATATCCTATGATGATGATCAATTGGAGTATTTTACTTTTTGGTTGTATACTTGGTCGACTTAAGGTATGCAAACAGTTAGGAAGATTAAATATTTAATAGTCAGCTATATTTTATTTTTCTTCGAAACATCGTTATTTTAACGATATTTCAAAAAGGGGAAAAATGTAGACACCTAAATTTATTCATATTTCATCCAAAATCATCCCTCATATGCGTTAATTAAATAATAATATTATTATTTATTAATATTTCCAATTTTCCTAAAGTCCTCTAAATTCCTAAGGTATAGTTAATTAATTAATTAAACACTTTGTGCCTTTAAACCTTTTTTCTCTAAATTAAATAAATAAATCAATTTATTTAATTTAATCATTATCCTATGGGAATTAAATTTAATATTTAAATCCACACTTTCTCTCACCTAGTCACATCCTCCATAATTATTTCCTAGTCTTAATTCACTTGCTAATCCCATCATTAGGGATGTACACATTCCCAATCCTTGATTAGGAGGTGTCACATCCTCCAAAATTTGCAAGTGGCCCCTAATCTTTCTCCACTAGCTTAATCCCTCACCTAATTACCTCACTTGCACTATCTAATCCTATGGTTAAACAAACCTAATCTACTTTCCATTTATGACATCCACCTTTGTCCTCCCAATCTTAAATGCTTTCTCCTTCTGGAGAAGCAATCCCCATGCCTTTAAGGAATTTTTAATTCCTTTAGTCAAACCTACCCAATTATTTGGGAAGATTGGACAAGAAATCCCTTTATGAGGGAGATCTTATCCAAACTCCCATGGTACTCCCAACGTACCTCTCCTCCTCTCACCTCTTCTCATGGTGACAAATGTCACCACCTTGAAAGTTGAGATGCCTCAACCCTTGATCTCCTCCAAGCTTCCATCTTGGCAGTCCATCTCCCTCTCCCTTGGTTAATGACTACAACTAGTCACTTTTGTAAATCATCCATTACATTCATTCAAGCCTTCATGCATCCTTTTTGTATTTTCTTGGTTTTAATTATAATTTTCTTGCATTTTAGAGTACAAAATCATTGCACACAACCACACCAATGGAGAAGTTTATCTACAACATTATCAAAACCTCAGGGAATTTGGAATGAGTCAAGGAAGTGATGGACAAATATATCATACCCAAATACCAGGCTAAAGCCATCAACACACTATCAACCTTGAGTAGAGATTCAAAAACAATTTTGGTTGGTGACACCATTTGTAATGCCACAACCCCAAAAAATGGAGACATGAAATAAGCTATAACACTTGCGTGAAGGATTAGGAAGAAATAATATGGAAATAAATGCTTTCTTTGTTGCTTGTTATGATAATCTTCTCACATTAGCCCATATTAAGAGGCTATAAGAGATCATCAAGGGTCAAGGCATCCTCTTTTTTAGTCTTGCTTGAATTTGATTATGTAAATTTGTTTTGAACTTAATAGAAAGGAAGTTGTTCCCTTAACAATAATTTGCCAAAAAAAGAAAAATAGTATAACATTATATGCTAATTGTAAAAAATAAATGTGAAGGAGAAAGGTGCTTAGTTCTAGACTCAATGAAGAAGAGAGAAATTGATGTGGCACTAAGATATTAATTTCGTTTGGTTTGTAAATGATACTCCTTTTAACATATGAATTTGATCTCACTAGTTTTTTACTCCTATTCTCTAATTCACCAAATTTCCCTATGCATGCTTTATTATCTAGATTGCTAATATTTAATAATACATTTAGAAGACTATCAAATTGCTAGGGATCAAGTTCTTCTAGGTCAACCTTTAGAAAAGGAGTTAATGATCACAACCATGCCAATAATGGAAAACAACAAGCTTTAGAGGTGTGATGTAGAACTAGTTATTTTTAGTTACTCCAATCAAAGTGATCCTAGTATGTTCCTTATTTAAATGCAGGAGTTATTTGATACTTTTTGATGTCTAGAATGAATGTAATTGAATGCCTTTTAATACATGTCTATAACAATAAATCATGCAAACAATTAATTAACTATGTCTAGAATGAATGTAATTGAATGCCTTTTTATAGTTTTTTCGTTGCTTTTCTAAAAAAACATTTTTTGCTTTTTCACTGCTTTTTCAAAAAAAAAAGAGTTTTTTGCTTTCTTGCTGTTTTTTTCTTCCAAAAAGCACTTTTGCTTTAAATTAAATAATTCATTATGTGCAAACATTTAATCACCTTTCCAATAGGATATTACACTAAGTTGTCTTTTAATTATTTCTCAACATTAGACAACATTAGTGAAATGATATTAAATAACTTAATAACTCACTGAAGTTGTGGAAAGTATTGCAACGTCATTAGAATCCAATTCTGACCACACCATGATGAATTGAAGTTGTAGAAAGATGATTGAAATCAATTTGGTGACTTTCTAAAAATAGCTTGCTCCTCTAAGTAGTTTGGAGAGCACCCAAAAGGTTGGAAATCGATTTTGAAAGCATCTAAGGGCTCCAACTAACCAACTAACTCAAACCCAAGAACAATTGCTTTGCAAGACTGATCAAATGCTTCTCCAAGAATGTTGGAGTTCTCCCTTACTAACCAATTAGCCTTCAAAAGACTTGGAAATTGGTTAAATGTGCATGAATTGGCTAAGCGCCAAAAGGGGACATTATGTTTGAACCCAAGCTTCTGTTGTGAAAGGCCTAGTGCTTTTGCTTCTCAAGTTCACCCCATTTGACTAGCCTTTGCTTGTTCTTTTAGACTTTTCATTATACACTCATGTGTTTAGATTTTCCAAATTTCCAGATGTATATGTTTTCAAAATTTGCAGTTCATGGAGTTCACCATGTCATTTCTCTAGCATGCAAATGTTTTATTTAGCTCTATCTTTGTAAATTGCTATTCAAGGTTTATTATGTTTATGATATACCCTAATTTTAGTTTTAGTTTTATTTGCTTCAAAATCCATGCAATTTGAGGTCAGTTGCTTCTTCTCAGTTGTTGTTGCCAAGTTTCTTTTTAGGCTCAATTAAAATTTGCCATTGTTTTCTTTTTATTTTATTGGTTTATTCAACTCCCTTTTTTAAAGGGTCAATCTTCAACTTTTTGTTGTGACCAAGGGGTTTCTTTTTTGTCAAATTCACTTAGGGCTTGCATTCAGATTTTTTATTATGTATGTTGCACTCAATAAGTTCTATGGAGCATTTTATGGAAATTGAACACCTCATTGCGTCTGTTGAGATTTGAATTTATGGCCTTGTTATGAAATCCCTAATGCTTTCGCCATTTTTGCTTACCTCAGTCAAGAAGCTAAATTATATCATTGTTTTAGGCAGACTTTCTGTTTAGGTACTTTTAAGGTGAATAGTATATCAAGAAAGGATATCTGATTATTGTTGAGGGTGATTGTACTTCTACATGTGATGTATGCTTCACTTCATCTTTCTAATGGAATGCATTCAGTTATTAAAATAATAAAATTTTGGATTGCAAAGATGTGGTTTACAATTATAATATTATTCCATTACCTTGTAATTATTATTGACGTAAGATTTTAATTTTTCCCTAATTTAGTAGGGGTGGATATTGTCCCCATCCTTAAAAAATTTACACACAAAATGAGGTCTTGGAAATCTTTTTGCTATATTATCACTTCAACTTTTATAGCAGCACGTATGGTAGAGCTTATTATAGATTGACCATCATAGCTACAACATTCACTTTAACAAAGTATCCATCTATATCAACAATAACCAATAGTAACACAACCAAAAATGAGATATAGCTCTAAAACAGTAGATCATCTAGACAACTAGCAGACCAAAAAAATAACCAGCTACATAGCTGACGAGAGGCCTATAGGGTCATTGGGTCCTCCAAATGCTACATCGTGTGCGCAAAACTTTAAAAGATTTCTTGTCTAGATCAGCTCTATATGCCATGCAGGAGCTCTTTTGCCTAAGCTCACCATGACATGGCCACTTCCTTCATAGGGATTCCTCTTTGCAGGAATATAAATAACTCCAAATCAACCAATGCCTACACATAAATTGGAAGAGAGGATCTTAATCCTTTAGGTCCATATGCTAGAACTATCTTAGCATGTGAATTGATGAATCAAGACCTTTTTCTAACAACTACCCTTTGTTTCCAAAGCCAAATAGTTTTCCTTCAGAAGCATCGCCCTGTTAGAGCTAGGTTCTGAATATGCAGAGTTCACATCATCTCCAGGTTCAAAGAGGTAGAGCAGAAGATCAATAGGAGATAGGTTTTTGATTTTGCAATATAAGTACCTCAATGAAAAGCTCACACATGACCTCTGGGTCATGTTTAGAAGAGAGCACATGAGCATCTAGGATTAAGCATACAAACTCAAAGCATTGGCATCAAATATGTTGAAAGTGTTGCATAACTTGTGCACATAATCCTCTGAGCAACTTCTCATTCTTCTTCATTGCACACATGAATACCAACGGTAAAACACCTTTAAAGAAGGGCACATAAAATTGTGGTGAGATTGAGTAGGAAGTATCATCAAATAGGCATGAAAAATTTTCCAGTACACTTTTAGAAATCATAAGGCTGAATGGGATTGCTTTGAATCCATTACAATAAGTTGATATCAAGTGTGCAAACAAGATAAGTCAATTGCATGCATGGGTGAGGAGTAATGGAATGCTGGCATGATTTTATGAAGTTGATGGGGTCTTACCAAGGACTAATGCCTCAAATTCATCCCAACAAACCAGGTTGGCGTCAACAAGGATGGATAGGGTGTTGTTGTCATGACTGGCCAAACATTTTGCAGCTTTCCACTCTTAGGAGCAACCATGTCATTTGACAGCTTTTGCTGGAAGTCAAGGAAAATGCTTCAGCAAGGATGCTAATCAAATTCCAATTCTTGAGGCATCAGAAATGAGAATTCTTATCCTTATCAGAGAATCACCCTTGACTACCAATTTGTTGACCCCAACAGACACGAGATCTTAAAACCTTGGACTGCAATAAACAATTTCATTAAAGTATTATTGTAATATTTAATGGTCATCTTAGCTTTTAGTTAGTCGATAGTTTACTTTTAGTTAACTTAGTTTGATAATGAATATCGAATATCAATTATCATTTCATGGTATCAAAGCATAGGCCCATTTTTGGCGAATTTTTTAAGCAATAAAAATTCATAGCTGATTACCTGAAGAATTTTTGGAAAATTTCATAAGTGTTTTTCCGATTTTTTTTAAGATAAAAATCAAGGTTTTTTTGTGAACTGATTTTTTGGAAATCAAAGGGTTTTTGAAGCTGATTTTTGAAGGGTTTGTTGCAGAAGATTTTGTGAAGGTTTTCAAGCAGATTTGAGGGTTTCTTTTGTCATAGATTGCTGATTTTTGAAGTGATTTTCTGCGATTTTTTTTTGGTTGAGTTCGTGATCTGATTTGGGCAATCTTGAAGAGTTTTTTGTAAAAAAATTTTGCTTTTTTCAGAAGATTTTGGAAGATTTTTTTGAAAGAATCTTGCTTTTTCAGAGTTTTTTGAAGTTTTTTTTGAAAGATCTTGCTTTTTTAGAAGTTTTTCTTAAAAATCTTGTTTTTTAGATTTTTAAATTTTTTTTGAAATAAATCTTGCTTTTTTATGAGTTTCTTTGAAGATTTTTTCTAAAAAATCTTGCTTTTTCAAACTTTTTTGAAAAAAACTCTTGGGTTTTGAGCCTCATTTTAGACAATTTTTTAAAAATCGTGGGAGTTGTGCTAGCTGATTGTCCAGGGTTTAGTGCTAGCTGATCACAGAATTTACCTCATTTTTCGTGCTTTTGAAAAATGAGAGGGATGGCATATATGTAGTATGATTAGGTGTCTACCTCTTATGCATTGATGGCCAAACAACCAGTAGATCTTATCAAATCATCTACATGGTACATTGATTTTGGAGCCTCTCAGCATTTTACAAATAGGAGAGATTGGTTCACAGAGTATATGGCTTGCTTCGATTCTGTCATCTTTGGTGGTGGGGAAGAGTATATAGTTGTCAGCAAGGGCAATGTTTAAATCACATTTGGTGGGAGAAATTTAATATTTCTCAATGTATACTATGTGTTAGGCATAGAGCTTAATTTGCTCTCGGTGAGTGAGATTATGTGACACAGTCCGAAGTTGGACATCATTTTCAGTTCACACAAGTGCCGAATTGTTGATAAGGAGTCCAAGAAAGTTGTGGCAGTTGGGCTTGAGGATCATGGTTTGTATCGGCTACTTGATACTGGAGATCCTCTGGAGCATGTGCTGGTTGCGAGGAGTTCATCTATTAACACTCTTTCGCATCAATGGTATGGGCATCTCAACATTGCCTACCTCTCTTAGCTGGCTTGGGAGAATTTGGTAGAAGGCTTGTTTGAGATTCAACAGTAGACACATGGTGTTTGTGGAGCATACCAAGTAGGGGAAGCAACATTGTACTCCATTTTCAGATGGAAAGTCTTGGAGAGCATCCAAGGTTCTACAGCTGGTTCATGCAGATGTTTGTGGACCAATAAATACTACATCAGTCACTGGTGCTAGGTATTTCCTCTTGTTTGTTGATGATTTTAGTAGGGAAATGTGGGTGTATTTTCTCAAGGTAAAGTCACAAGTGTTTAATGAATTTCAGAAGTTTAAGGCATTAGTTGAAAAAGAGTCTGGATGTCAAATCATAACTCTTAGGTCAGCTAATGGGTGTGAGTTCTATTCCAACCAGTTCATCGATTTTTGTGCTAAACACGGTATTAAGCGTCAACTTACCACACCCTATACCCCTCAACAGAATGGTGTTGTCTAACGGAGAAATCGTACCATCACAGAAATGGCCCGCTGTATGTTGGAGAACATGAATGTTCCTAAGAAGCTTTGGGCTGAGGCAGTGTATACTGCAGTATACCTTCTTAATTGGTCTCCCACACAGGCCGTTAAGAAGATGACCCTAGAGGAAGCATGGTTTGGGAGGAAACCAAGAATCACTCATCTTAGAGTGTTTGGTTTGACTGTGTATGTTTGGATTCTAGATGCCAAGAGGACCAAGCTGGAATCCAAGAGCTTGAAGTTGATGCTAACAGGATATAGTGACAATCGTAAGGCCTATCGACTGATTGATGTGGTCACTAATTGTTTGACATTCAGTAGGGATGTTGTGTTTGATGAGGAAGGTGAGCCCTTTTTGCTCTCTTCTCCCATCAAGAGTCCTGACAATCAGCCTCTGAAGACCAAGGATTTGGGAGCTAAGCTTTCAGTAGCTCCACCTATAGGGAGGGATTCTGACATTGTGGAATATCCTAGGCAAAATCCTCTACTAGTAAGGAGGGACTTTGATGATTCTGACATTGTGGAATCTTCTAGGCAAGATTTTGTTCCAACAAATTTTCCTCAGGATAACCTAGATCAGCATCTAGATGGTATTATTCTAGGCAGCCCAAGTCATGATGATGCTCATCCTGATTTGCAAGAAGATGCATCTCCTCCTCGCCCTAAGTGGTGGGCGAAGCTCAATGGTGATGTTCATGATGATGAGCTTGTTGAGGGAAGATCGTCTAGAGGCAAGAAGAAAAAGAACACAGTAAACTTTGCTCTTATGGCCAACATTTAGGGTGTTTATGAGCCCCAATAGTATTTAGAGGCCAAGGGTAAACCTAAACAAGAAAAGGCTACAGATTCTGAGCATCATAAGAACAACACGTGGATTCTATTAGATCTTCCACCAGGGAAGAAACACATTGGTTGCAAATGGGTATACAAGGTTGATGGAACACTGGATAAATACAAGGCTCAGTTGGTGGCTAAGGGGTTCTCATAGAGAAAAGGTATTGACTATGAGGAAACCTTTGCTCTTACAACAAATATGAGCACCATCCGACTTGTCCTAGCCATGGCAACACAATTTGGCTGGAAGGTCCACTAGATGGATGTGAAGAGTGCCTTCCTCAATGGAGATTTGGAGGAAGAGGTATACATGACACAACCTCCTGGTTTTAAGGTTGCAAGAAAAGAGAATAAGGTATGCAGATTGTTGAAGGCTCTTTATAGCCTAAAGCAGGCACCCAGGGCATGGTACTTGAAGTTTGACAAGTATTTGGTTGCATAAGGGTTTCAGAGGAGTCCCTCAGATGCAAATTTGTACGTTAAGAACACTGGCAATGATATCATCCTTCTTGTCATCTATGTGGATGATATCACCATTACTGGTAGTAGGTTACATTTGATTGAATAGATCAAGTCGAATTTGTGTTAGGCATTTGAAATGACGGACTTGGGTTTCCTACACTATTGTCCAGGTGTAGAAGTTTGGCAAACAGGTGGCAGTATCTTCATTTCTCAGTCAAAGTATGCCAGGAGTTTGCTAGAGAAATTCAGGATGGAAGATTGCAAAATCTCATCCACTCCTATGGAGAAGGCACTGAAACTTTCAACCTAATCAGACTCACCAATGATGAATGAGTCTGCATTTAGGCAACTACTGGGCAACCTCATCTATCTTACTACCATTAGGCTTGATCTTAGTTTTGCTATGAGCTACATTTCTCGTTTCATGATTGCCCCTAAGACAGAGCACTGGGTTGCAGCGAAGCGAGTGTTGAGATATGTGAAAGGGACAACTAACTTTGGCATTCTGTATAGCATATGCAAAGATCCTAGGCTGGTTGGTTTTACAGATTCAGATTGGGTAGGTTCAGTTGATGAGAGGATGTCCACTTCTGGTATTAAAGTATTATTGTAATATTTAATGATCATCTTAGCTTTTAGTTAGTCGGTAGTTTACTTTTAGTTTACGTAGTTTGCTTCAGTTAGCTTTTAGTATCTTTCCATTATTTGCTTTAGTTAATGATTGTTTCTTTTTAGAAACATTGTCTTGCAATTCTTTATATAAGGAGTTTTTCCTCTCCTTTGTAAATAATGAATATCGAATATCAATTATCATTTCAAATTTTCATACAAAGTTTTGTATCTATCCTAAGAGAAGTTAGAAAGCACTAATGAAAGTTTAAAGAGCTTAAAGGGCACTAAATAATGCCCCATCTCTCTGAGGCCCTAGCTTCACTGTGATGTACCAAAATTGAGATTTTAGAACCAAAGGGGTGGGGAAGCCCGTCTTACAAGCAAACAATCCTCAACTGGTGTCACAAACACTTTATTAAGCGAGACATTGATTGATTTCATCATGGATAGATGTCTTCCTAAAAGAAGCCTTCATATTATTCTTTTTGAAGGAGGCACTGGACACCTCAAAATAACAATAGGTCCTTTGGGTCCTATCTTCAAGCGTATGCTTTCCACTGACTTGCACTCATCATTGAAAAGGCAATAGGTCCTCTCTCTCCAAGTGAGTATTATGGGAATTGCTTGCCACAATGGAGGTAGATTAGAACTATCCCTGGCCGAAGTGATAAATTTTTTTGAGATGAAACCCAATTGAACCCAATCAAAATGGAGTGTTTGGGTGATAGAACTCTAAACTAAACTTGTGAAGGGGAAATGAGGGAGGGAATGGCTGGTCAAATTGATATAGATTATAAATTTATATTTTTTCCATTGTTAATCAATCTTTGAATCTCAAAATTCTATATGATTTAATTGTCTCACAGGTTTTAGTAGTAAACACAACCTAATAAACCCTAAAAAAATACTTAAAGTTAGAATTCTTAATTATTTAAAAGAATCCTAACTTAATATTTATTACTAAATACTCTTCTTAAGTGAAAAAGATCATTAAAAAAATACATTATAATTGTCTAGTAAACAATTCAATTCAACCATAGTGCAGTAGGGAAAGTTTAAACCCTGTGAGGTGAAATACTCACAATTCACTATAAACCTCATCTTGAAAAGAGAAGCTCAATGACCATCATTTAAATACTAGGTATACAGTCAATACTTTACATACGCTAAGAAGAAATGTCAACAAAGAAAAGCTGCTTGTCAGTGGCAAAAAGGAGCTTTCTGTAATGTCCCCATTTTGCAAGCATCAGAGTTTGGTGGATTTAGCCTATTCCTGACCCTTGTAGGCTAATATGTCTGGATAGAGGGTCTCATGTGGCAGTTACCCGGTGATTTGGGACATTACTCCTTAGCTTGATTCAAGTTTGGGCCTTTGCAGATGCTTACAGAGTGTTATTCAGACACTTACTATTTATAGTAAGTTAGGTCATTAGGGTTACTATTTCCGGTAGGGGCACCTGGCTCAGTTGGATATCTCAGTCTCGACCCAGTTTGGCAGTTTGTTGAGCAAATGGAGAATAATGGAGCATTTAATAATAATTAAATAATTATTATTATGACTTTATATTATAAAGTTAATTAAATGAAATATTAATTAATTAAATGGCTTATTATAAAGTATTTTATAACTTTATAAGATAAGAGAGATATTATTATTAAATGAGTATTTATTACTCATTTAAAAAGGGACGCCATTTATTAATTAATGAGCCTAAGTTGAAAAGGGGGAATTGAATAATATTAAATACATTTGTTTTTTTTGGAGGGTCGAACTTGTGAAAAGAGTATTTATTTCACAAAGGACAAATAGAACTCATTATGATATGATTATTCAACTTTGTTTTTTATTGAGAGCTTTGGAGTTTGTGAGAAACAAGGGTTTCTGCAGATTACCAGCCATTGGATCAGCTGAAGAGTGCTATCGGAGTGGCTTCATTCAGGAGCCATACTTGTGCAAAATTGGTGAAGTTTCAGAAGATTTCAACAAGGGTTTGAAGATTATCGAAGGATAATTAATTGCAGACATGTAGCTTCTTTCTTGGCAGCCATTCTATATCAAATTTTAAATATTTAATTGCTCCTACAGTACGCGCTACAGTACACGCTACAGTGAAACGTGAACAGTACCGAGTTACAGTGACGCTACAGTAATGTTCTGACATTTAAGGGTTTGAAGATTATGTTTCTGCTGTTCCTAAATATTGTCAACTGAAGCTATCGTAGCATCATCTATTTTGGGTTATTGTTGTGTAAGATTATTCCTAAGGGCCGATCTGCAGTTACAATACTCAGATTTTAATTCTTTGGAGGGCTTCTTTTCATCGATTCAACAAGAAGAACTAGGTGTTCCCTCTCACAGGTCTTGGCTTTGATTTTTGGACGAGATTGGAAAGGGTTTCGAGCTGCAAATATATTATTTTCTGTACACTTCATTTCCAGACAGGGGCGGACCTCTAGGTGGTTCGATTTTGGGTTAAGAGAGCTTTAAAATCCAAGAAAATATTCATGGAAGGTCTCTAGTTAACAAGGCTTTAGGACGCAGCGTTTGGAGGCAGAACACAAGAATTACATGTTGGCTGCAATTTGTATCAGGCGATTAGCAGGCATTCATCATCAGCAAATTATCATCTACAATCCAGGTTTCCATTTAATTGTAATCTTGCAAGTTTGTAAACCATTGCATTGTTCTAGCATAGGTCTGATCGTTGTCATAAACAATCACATTGCATTGCAATTATCGTTATTAATTCTCAGGAGGCTGCTTTGTTTAGTCATTACCATATTAGTCATATCATTGCGTTGGAAGTCACTTGAACTTCATTGTAACCACACCTATTTGAAGGTTAGATCTTTGATGAGATTTCAGCCATTTGTAATCAGTTTTCATCATACCCATTCAATATCTTAAGGCAGAGATTTGCATGATAAATGATTGTTTAAATTTCCATGGCTGTAGATGCAGATTAGCTTTCATGCCAAGTGCTTGACGGAATGTGCATTGGCTGAAAGTAAGCATTTTAATGTAGAGTTTATATATATGTATTTGAAATGCCTTAAGGGAGTTGCATTTGCATTAAATTCATTGCTTAGACTTCGTAGTATATATTTGCAAGCATTTAGAAGATAAGAGTCATAGAAGCAATCTGAAATTTTATCAGTCATATGACCCTTGTATGCAAAGTGTTTGTCGAAATTTCCAAGGCCAAAAAAAATCAGAAGTTTTCAATCAGATTTGAGCAGGGTCATCTCACTTTCAGCGCATTACAAGCTATTTGTAGCTGCCAAAGCAGTTCTCAAATTATTTATTTTATGAAGAAGTGAATCTACTATGCATTTATTATAAATACAAAGTTCAGAACAAAGCTTTTCACAGAAGACACATTTGTCAAAGATTTTCTAGGTTACTAGAAAAATGTGTCAGATTTGATGATCTATTTGAGCAAGGACAGGCACAACGTCTTTTATGTCAAATACCTCTTTCATTCCATCATTCATTTTTTATGATATGCAAGAATGTAAGATTGTATGTGAGGTTTCTTATGCCTTCTTTGGACTGAAATTCCATCCCTTCTAACTTTCAGGTAATTGTAATTTGTTGGAACATCATATGGCAAAGAGACAAATAACTCAGTAGTACAACATGTAGTAGAGCACCCTGACA
This sequence comes from Sequoia sempervirens, assembly GCA_007258455.2. Classification (NCBI taxonomy): domain Eukaryota; kingdom Viridiplantae; phylum Streptophyta; class Pinopsida; order Cupressales; family Cupressaceae; genus Sequoia; species Sequoia sempervirens. The sequence continues at coordinate 38,137,304 of VDFB02379711.1, read as the reverse complement.
GCAAATGAAAGGTTCTAAGTTTGAGTTCTTGCTAGGGCAAGGAAAAAAGTAGCAGCCATAAGCAAACCTATTACCTATTTGTCTAATGTGCTACAACTTATGATTATGTATGTTAACGATTTATGCTGTTGATATCCTCGACTATTCTATGAAGCATTCAATTCTAACAACTGCCATATCTAGCTGTTTGGGTAAAAGCTTTTAGCTGCCCTCTATGTCCAGATTGTTGGAAAAATAATCCACACTTTTGGTCATGAAGGTTCCAGTGGCTCAGTGGTAGAGCCCTAACATGCTAATGTGAGATTCTAGGTTCGAGTCATAGCTTGTCAATGGAAATTAACATGGTATGAGAGCCAAACTAGGAGCCCTAACATGGATGGGTGGTGTTAGAAGAACAATCCACACTTTGGATCACAAACAGAAATGTAGCTTTGTTGAAGAACACCGAATCAGCAAATAGGAGGTGCTAAGTTTTAAGTCCGATATGGTGTGTGGAGATTTAGCCAACTTCCTTTGTCAATAGCCTAATGTAGAACCTGAAAGAAAAACACTTGCTTCTGCCACATTGTTGGTCAAGTGTCTGTGATCTTTGTAGTTCACAAGGATTGAGCATTTTATATGGTTTCTAAACATCTCCCACCTCTTGCTGTCACAGTGTACCCGCTGGTCCCTCATTGATTTTCCTTGTGATCTGTCATTTGAGGTACATAACCACCTACCAGGTTGAACTTAGATCATCACACTGCTAGCAACTATGGCCTTGGCTGGCTATCTAATAGGTAATTCCTACATGATGTAGCTATTGTTGAGAAAAATACCCACAAAACCCTTATCAATTAAATAAGATCTTCATAATTATTAAGCATCCTAGGTGTTTCCACATTAACTCTTTGAGGAGATTCACACATTAATAAGATTTACAAGAATTTCAGCATCATTCCAGAATGTAAACAACACTTATAAAAGAAAGAATGAGAGAGATAGAAAGAAAATCAACAACAAGAAATATAATGACATAGATATATCCTGGGAAAACATATTTAAGAAAAACCCAGACTCCAAAGCACCGAACCAATGTATTATTCAACTACAATAAACCTGTTACAATACAATATCAAGTTCTTGCCTCCATGGAGATCAACATCCTCTTCCTTTGGTAGAAATCTGGCAGTTACATTGTCAAAACTCCTCTTGCATATCTCAATCTGAAGTCTTCAATATATAGTAGACTCACGGAGGCCCAAAAAAGCACCATAAGTCATCACCATGGGCCCAAACAAGGTTCCAAAATACTATGGTAAAATCCATATGACTCACACTCCATTATTTGTCATTTACCACCTTTAGAAAGATGTTCTATGAGGTGCCATAACATGCACCATAAGTGGGTCAAGATTACTAATCCACTTTGTAACCTCCCTCTTAATCATGCTTTTATGTGTCATAATATCTATTTAACTCTTACACCCTATCTTTGTAATAGATGCTTTTACACATTCTTCATGACAGGATATTCTTTTACAAATATATTCACACATGTAAATGCCAAAATAAATATAAATTACTTGTGGCATAATGGCCAAGGCATAAAGTGGGATGTCTCATTTCATGAGGACATATAAACTAATAAATAATTAAATAATTCAAATATTAGGCCTTGCAAGGTATATGACACACCTAATCCCAACAGCTATAGTAGCCAACAGTCTTCTCGAAGCTGCACTATAAGAATCCTTTCTAGTCCTGTGTAACTTTGTACTTAGTCAGCTCTGTGCAGAGTGCTGAGTCCTAGTTGTGACCATCGACATCTTTTTGGAATAGCACAAAGCAACATTTCAAATGATCAGACAAAGATTGGTTACATATTTCTCTTGAAATTATTCAATTGATTTATGGCCATTTCAGGCATTATTAAACTATGATAATGAAATTCCAAATTTTGTAGAACTTTTTATATTAAATAAATGATATATTTTATACATTAGAATGTTTTATTTCTTGAAGTGATGATGAGAAGCTTTATGAAACTTTATCACAGGAAATGTAAATAGTTACAATTTTTTTACCATTTCAAAAAGATTGTCCTTACATACCTACGCAGACATTCCTCAACTCTGTTTTATAATAAAATTGAACTTTTTTGCAGATAAACATGGGAAAACTTCAGAAAATTGAGAAGAAGCACTCAAAAACAATTATCAAGTCAAAGCACAAGCTTAAGCCCAAGAATAATGCTTTCAAACACAAACAATCTGATACCGGGGCGTCTTTAGTTGGTAACTCTTATCATGTTTCTTGCTATGTGCTTGTTTATATTTCTTAAACTCTCGTTCTTTTATCATTTACAAAGTTCAACTGCTTTCATAATACAGTCCTTTAAATAATGACTTGCTTTTCAAAAGTCTGTTGCCTTGGATAATATTCATCAACTAAGAAAAAAATCTCAACTTTTTGGATGTGGAACATCCTTTGATCACGCTTATGGATGTGGATTTCTAAGAGAATCTGAGCTTTATAAATGATGGTTCACAGTACAACTTGCAACTAATTGAATTGTATGAAAACTATAAGAGTTGTATGCACCCCCCCACAACACACACACACACACACACACACACACACGTATATATATTTGAAAATAAGTATTTTTATTGATACATAAAATACAACCTAGCTGAAGATTGCAGCAAGATTATATGATTCAATTACATTTCTTCATCCAGTTGCTTGACTAGCCTAATACCATAATTCAAAGAAAAGATAAAGAACATGGCAAGCCAGGTGATGCTGCACCAACACACACTTGGAAAGCAACTCCCACTGTAAACACTGCTAGAACACATGCCCACAGATTGAGGGTGAATTTAGATTGCTCCTGCCAAAACCGGTCTGCTAAAAAATAAATGTTAAACATAAGTCAACACACAATAAAAAGCGAGGAGGCAAAAACTTAGAAACCACTAAGAACTTGCTTGACTGCTCCAAATGCAGAGTGTACTAGCTGGAAGACCTGCACTTTGACCAGCCAGATTTTCATCAATGCTGTTTTTTGCCCTTGGAATGTGATGGAACTCAATTATGGTAAAGTTCTTGCTGATACAGTTTATAAATTTAACCATGTGCTGCTGAGAAAACACTTTTATGATGAGATAGTTTGATTGTATTGATTATCACTTGAGAGCTTGTAGTCCTTCTTTCACTGATATAGACTGTAATCTCTGTCCTGGGTATTAGGGGAACTAGAATTTATTTACTTTCTTTAGACCTTGGGAACATGATGGGCTAAGTGTTGAAGGAGAGCTAGAATGTTCAAGGCAGTGGACAAAGCTGTGATCGATTTCTCCTTGACTTGATGAATCCTAGCTTTCCATATTCTCCAAAAAAAAATCTGGGGAGAAGAGATCTATCTGGGGATCCAGGTGGCTTCTTTGTGAATATCTGGAAGGTTGTAAAGGATGTGAATTGCTTTTTGGAATGAGTCAGGAATAGTAGCTTTGAGAAAATTGTTGAGTAAGACTAGCTTACACACTTGCTTGGCATAACTACGCTCAAGTAAAATATGCTCTCAATTTTCTTCCTCCATGAAACATAGAGCACACTGGTTAGGGCTAGGATATTTTGCTTTTGACAATTGTCAAATGTCAACTATTTGTTTTGTAAGAGAAGCCAATACAAGAAGTTCGCTTTGGGGATGGCACTAATATGCCAGATATGCTTCCAATTGGGAAGAGTGGGATGTTCCTTTGTAGCCTTTGCTGATAGACTATGTTCTTGTTCCTTTAATACTCCACTAGATAATTTTATCTTCAGCTAGAGGATCAAGAGGGATGCACCCCTCCAAGGAGTTAGTGAATGTTCTAGAAAATTCTTTCTTGTATTAGCAAAAAGAAAGATTACAATATAAAGCAATAACAAGGCACTGTGGATATTAATGAAGCCAACTACTTCTAACTACCTACAACTGTAGACAGACTAAACACATTATAATATTGACCATTAACAAAATAGAGATATATTAAATATTATCTTAACACCCTCCCTTAATGGTCAATCTGTTAACAACACCAAGTTTCCCCCTGAATTTGACAAACTTATCCGGGCTCAGAGACTTGGTGAGAATATCTGCAGTTTGATCCGTTGTTGTAACATACTGTAGCTGAATTGATCCGTCTTCTACCAACTGGTGGATGTAATGACAATGAAGCTTGACATGCCTGGTACGTTCATGGAAGACTGGATTTTTGGCCAGTTTGAGCACCACTTGATTATCAGTATACAAGGGAGAATGTCCTGCTTGTGACATATGCGTGTCAGAAAGCATCTTGTGGAGCCAAACTGCCTCACTTGCTGCTTTAACGGTTCCTCGATATTCAGCTTTAGTCGAGGAAAGAGCCACGGCCTGTTGCTTCTTGTTGGTCCATGTTATAGCACCTGCACTCAAACTGAATACATACCCAGAAGTAGATTTTCTGTCATCCACTGAACCTGCCCAATCTGAGTCTGTGTAACCAATCAGCTTTGGATCCTTGCATCTGCCATAATCAGAAGTGCCCTTAACATATCTCAGCACTCGCTTCGCTGCAATCCAATGATCAACTTTTGGAGCTGTCATGAAGCGAGAAATGTAGCTCACTGCAAAACTGATGTTAGGTCTAGTGGCAGTGAGGTAGATGATACTGCCCACTAGTTGCCTGAATGTCGTTTCATCGACGAAGGTGAATCAGAGTTGGCTGACAACTTCAACCCCTTCTCCATAGGTGTGGAGGCAGGTTTGTAGTCTTGCATCCGAAATTTGTCAAGCAGACTTCGGGAATATTTAGACTGAGAGATAAAGATGCTATCAATGGTGCCAAACTTCAATACCCAAACAATAATGGAGAAGCCCTAGATCTGTCATGTCAAAATCCTGAGACAAATCTTGTTTGATTGCCGCAAGCAAATGTGCTAAACTACCAGTAATGATCGAGTCATCAACATAGACAACAAGAAAGAGAATATCATCACCAGAGTGTTTGACATATAGATTAGTATCAGAAGGGTTGCGCTGAAAACCATGATCAACCAAGTACTGATCAATCTTGATATATCATGCACAAGGAGCCTGTTTTAGTCCATAGAGCGCTTTCACGAGTCTACAGACCTGATGTTCTTTTCCGACAACCTTGAAACCAGGAGGTTGCGTCATGTAGACTTCTTCCTGCAATTCACCGTTGAGAAAGACACTCTTGACATCCATCTGATGAATTGTCCATCCAAATTGGGCTGCAATAGCGAGAAGAAAACGAATTGTGCTCATCTTGGCAGTAGGAGCGAAGGTCTCCTCGTAATCAATGCCCTCTCGTTGTGTGAATCCTCAAGCAACTAATCTGGCTTTGTATTTATCCAAAGTACCATTGGCATGATACTTGACCTTATAAACCCATTTGCAACTGATAGGTTTCTTCCCAGGAGGAAGATCAGAAAGAACCCAAGTGTGATTCTTCAGAAGACTATGATATTTAGTCTCCATAGCCTTTTCCCACTCTGGAATTCCTTTAGCCTCTGAATATGTATGAGGCTCGTAGATGCTGTGGATGTTGGCCATAAGAGAAAAATTGATGTTGTGTTGCTGCTTGCTCTTGCTATGAGTTGATCTGCCCTCAATGAGTTCATCATCATGAAGATCCCCAATAGTCTTGAACCACCACTTAGGCCGACGAGTAGATGTGCCAACATTTGAAATAGGAGTAACATCATCTCCTGGGAAAACTAGAACAAAGTCATCTAAATGTGAGTCCTGAGGAAAATCAGGTGGTGCTAGATCATGATCAGTAGACTCCTCATCTTCAGAGTCAGGATGCTCTGAAGCCCTCCCATCAGGGGAACCAAGAGGAAGACGAACACCCTCATCAGGAACCTTCATTGGTTGATCCGCAGGACTGGTAGTAGGAACAAATGGACCAGTAGTCTCATCGATCACAACATCACGACTGAATATGAGATGATTTGTCTCCACATCAATCAACCTGTATGCCTTGTGATTGTCGCTGTAACCAGTAAACATAAGTGTCTGGCTCTTGAAGTCCAACTTGGCACGCTTGGCGTCTGGAATCCATACATGAGCTATAGAACCGAAGACTTTCAGATGGCCCACCTTAGGCTTATGTCCTGACCAGGCTTCTTCTGGAGTCATCTTCTTAACGACCTGTGTAGGTGACCGATTCAGGAGGTAGACTACAGTATAAACTGCTTCAGCCCAGTATTTCTTAGGTACATTTTTGTACTCCAACATAGAATGAGCCATTTCAGTAATGGTGTGATTCCTACGTTCAACGACACCATTCTGTTGAGGGGTGTATGGTGTGGTGAGTTGTCTTTTAATGCCGTGTGTAGCACAAAAAGAAGAGAAGTCAGTTGAACAAAACTCCCCCCCATTATCTGACCTTAGAGTGACAATCTAAGAACTTGATTCCTTCTCAACTAAGGCCTTAAACTGCTGAAATGTATTGAACACATCTGATTTATGTTTCAAAGAATACACCCACATTTTCTGACTGAAATCATCAACAAACAATAAAAAGTACCTAGACTCAGTAACAGGAGGAGTATTCATTGGTCCACATACATCAGTGTGAACCAGTTGAAGTACCTTGGAGGCTCGCTAAGAATCACCATCGGAGAATGGTGTCTGATGCTGCTTGCTAGCTTGACAGGCTCCACAAACTCCATGATTTTGAGTTTGGATCGTAGGTAGACCAGCAACCAAACCCTCCCGAGATAGTTGAGAGAGGTAGTGCACATTCAAGTGCCCATAACGCTGATGCCAAAGGTTGCTGATGGTTGTACTCCTGGCGGCTAGAGCATGCTCCTAAGAATCACCGGAATCAACAAGTTTGTACAGACCGTGATCCTCAAGTCCCATAGCGATTGTAGTACGAGTCTCCCAATCAATGATGCTGCAAGTGGAGGAACTAAAAACAACATCCAACTGGGGAGAATGCCGCATGATCTGGTTGACGGAGAGGAGATTATGTTCCATGCCGGGAACATAGTAAACATCAAGAAAGAGTAAATTTCTGCCTCCTGAGTGAATCTGGACAGTGCCCTTACTAGCAACTATGTACTCTTTGCCTCCAAAAATGATAGAATCAAAGAATGGTTCGAATTTTGTGAACCAATCCTGACAATGAGTAAAATGCCGTGAAGCCCCAAAATCAATATACCAGGCAAAAGATTGTACTGGATCTGCTGTTCGCTTGGCCATAAATGCATAGAATGCAGATTTTTTCTGCTCAGTGTGCTATGCGACATTTGCCTTTGGTTGAGATCTTCCCTGCTTCTTTTGTTCAGAAGCCAATCGAATGTGACAGTTAGCCTTCATGTGACCATATTTATGGCAATAATTGCACTGAACGTTCTTTTTCTTCTTGCTGTCCTGAGAAGAACCAGAGCTTTTCAGTTGAGAAGTTTGCGCCTTCCCTTTGTTCTTAGCAGAAGATTTGGTAGAGAACACTTGCTCTGTGGAGGTGGAACTGGTATTGCTTCCAAACTATTGTCTCCAGCGATCCTGCTGCAAGAGCTTGTTGCAAAGATCTTCAAATTTGAGATCAACATTGGTGGAGGTGATATTCGGCGTCTCAATGAAATGCTCATACGAACGTGGGAGACTCTTCAGAGTAATGACCACTATATCTTCTTCCTCCATTTTTCGACCAATAGCTTCTAGCTGATCACGAATGTCCTTAATCTTCGTCAAATGTTCCTGTAAGGACATTGTCTCATCCATCATGATGGAAAAAAGCATGTTCTTGAGAAAGAACGCTTTGCTCTTGTTGGAGGTTTCATGAAGGGCCTTCAAATGATCCCATATTTTTGTAACAGTTTTGCCAAACGGTACTTGAGGTAGCTACTCATCTGTGACTGAGAGTTTGATGAGCATGACGGCTTCTCGGTTGCATTCATCCCATTTGTTTTGGTCCTTTCTGGCTGCAGTGGGACGGGTTGAGTTCCCCAAAACGACTTGATCGAGACATTGATATTCAAAGATCGTAATCATGCGCTGCTTCTAGGTGTTGTAATTCTTCCCATTGAACTTCTGGCTGCTTTCGAGCATTATATTCGTTAGAGATGCCATCACGTACCTCGAGGTCAAACTGGTGAGGACAAAATAATGCACAGAAAACAGAAACAGGTGCTGCAAAACAAAGTCCAAGGCAGAAACTGAAACCCTAGCACGAATTTCGAAGTTTTATTGAAAACCCAAAAAATATTAATAAAAACCTAGAAGGATTTAGGAATACATAGAAAATTTTAACGGCACAAATTTTGAGGCACGAAAAACGAGGTACCCAGAAAAATCGAACGACAACCCAATTGAGATCTTGAAAAACCCACCAAGAATCTACAATCAAAAAAAAAATTCGACTTGAAAAAGAGGGTAAAAACCTTAGTCGAAAATTCTAGAACCCTCGATGGCCATGAGAGCTTCAAAAAGTTGCAGAAAATAACTCGAATCTACACGAAATCGAGCCAAACAAAAGGTAGAATCCTAGGCGCTCAAACAAAAGCCCGAATAGAAAAACGTTGCCCATAAATAAATCGCGGCTAGAGACTTTCAATGAAAACGCGTTACAAAAAATGCAAAGGTGAGGTTACGAAATCTGCCAGAAAGACGTCATAGGCTTGACGCGATGCCATAGACTCATGTTTCAGGAAAATCGTGCCAGAGAAGAACACAAACTGGGAAGATAGGTCGCGGGCCTACAGAAAAACGAGCAGAAGAACAAAAAAAAAATGTGGTCACAAAATCACGCGCCCAGAACACTCAAAATCGTGTGTATACAAGAGCGATTTTTCTGAGAAAAAAACAAACACGACTTTTACAGAAATGAAACCACGGATTTTCCAAAAAAATGGCGCCCAAAAACCCTAGTTTTACTCTGATACCATGTTCTAGAAAATTCTTTCTTGTATTAGCAAAAAAAAGATTACAATATAAAGCAGTGACAAGGCACTATAGATATTAATGAAGCCAACTACTTCTAACTACCTACAACTGTAGACAGACTAAACACATTATAATATTGACCATTAACAAAATAAAGATATATTAAATATTATCTTAAGTGAAGGCTTACCAATCTTTCTCTCATGCATTGGAAGATAAATTTCATAGCAGCTTTTAACTTTGGATACTCCATTAAAATTCATGACTTTAAATAAGGTGAGAATATTATTTTGATTGAGCCATTTCTTTACCTGATTAGAGATTCTAGGTTTGCAATTTCCCATGATTTTGTCCTTTAGGAGATGTATCTTAGATCCATTACCAGACAACCGAGAGAGATGTTGGTAAATAAAGGGAACATCAGCTTCAATGTTTCACCAAATTTGGGACTTCTTGATGGTAGAAGGGTGCTGAGGAATACCTTTGCTAGGCTGAAAATAATACTTTTGGCATAGAAATTTAGCCTATCACCTTTCCGGTTAGAACTACTCTCTTTTTTGGTTCTTGTAAGCTGCTTCCATTTGACTAAATGGTATTTCTTCTTATTATCTTGTTTTCCACCTGTTGTCACATGAAATTGCACCTTTCTGAAATTGGATCAGCATTCCAATGACACAATGGGAATGATCTCAAGATGTGGAACCCTTGTAGTTGAGTTCAAAATTCTGAAGAAGGCCAACTTCCTTTCTAATTTATATGCAGAGTGTTGATCCAACTCACCATTGAATAAACCTATATACTAAGTATATTCTAACAGCTTGTAGAGGGAAAGAGAGAGATGCAAAAAATTTAAAGGGTGGTGATGCACCTAGATTAATCGAGTTTCTTCTTGCCCACTACAACACAGTGAACCAACTGGATTGCTAGGTGAATTCATACAGTTCTCTGTTATACCAGTTCCTAGAGGTTTATATGGAGGTTAGGGTTTGACAAACACTAAGAGGGAAAGAGATGATCCACAATTAGCTCCTAAAAATGAGTTTAACACAAAATACAAACATAGAAAAACATAGAAACAATCATACAATCATAGAGGAAAGAAGATTTGCATAGTATGAAAGATGTGAGAAGAGGTAACATAGCGGTTTTCATTATTATAGAGGCATGGAGCTTGTTTAAAGTTGTAGAAAATGCAAAAATACATATACTCTGCTAGAGAAACAAAGGAAAAACCTTTTATAAGTGAGCACAAAGTGCTTTTAAATGCTTAGAAGAGGTGCAAGAAAAGAGATCGTGTGGTAGGGAATGAAACCCTAGTTGTGACCTTGCCAATGATATGTAAACAAATGTACACCAAAACCTGAGTTGGAGGTGTGAGAAAACATTCTTGATACCATAACCATGCCTCAACATTGATGAATCCATGGATGAAGTGCAAAAACCCCCACAAAATCCGCTAAAAAATTGTGATTGTGATGTCCCCATTATTTCAATGGAGCCAAAACAAAATTAGAATTAATTAATTAAATATTTAAAATGGTCTTTATCTATCTTTTAAGACTTTAATTATTTAATTAATTAATTATAATTGTGACTTGATAAAGTCACTATTAAAGTCCTTAATGAAATAATTCAGTTTGGTAAACTGAAAGTTGGCAAATATATTGATCATCGGGTGGATTGAATAGCAGCACAAAAGTTTGTATGAAATCGAAACTTTTGTAAGGAAATCTTTGAGAATGAAACCTCTCAGAGTTGTGTTGTGACCTTTTCACACATCACCCCATTCCAAATGGGGACCTCCTAATTTTTGCTCCATTCTGGTCTTTTGGCTTTGGTTTTTTCTTTCTCTCTCTCTCATCCTGTCTCTTTCTGTTGTCTGTCTTGCCGGGTATGTGCTCGTCTTTGAGCTTAAACGTGAAATTTTGGCTAGGTCTATAGAATTAGGGGTTTGAGTTTTCCAGTCAAATGGAGTAAATAAATTGGAATCTAACCTTGACAACATAGTCAGCATGCTTCCAGTAGGCTCCCAGCTAAGTTTCATCAAATTCTGACAACTTACTATTTTTAGTAAGTGTGCAATTCAGGGCGTTCTCTCAGCACTACTGAAGTTCTCTCAGTCACACTGCATCCAGAGCATGTCAAGCTGCTCGTCTGCAAGTTTTGAGCCAGAACGAACAACTGTCTATTTTTAGCAAATTTAGCTTCCAGAGCAGATTTTAGGGTTTATATGCAAAGTTCTTCAATGCATGTCTAGAGATTCTTTCCGGGTTTTCTGAAACCTACGCAGTGATATAACATGCAAAATGAACGATCACTTTTAGAGTTCAGCTTTCAGAAGCTATTTTTAGGGTTTGCATGTTGAGATTTTCTTTGCATGTCAGCACGTTCCTTGTGGGTTTTTCGAGGGCTTCGCAACGGTATAACATGCAAACCAGGATTAGGACTTTTTTAGAAGCCACCTTTAGAGGCTATTTTTAGGGTTTGCATGTCAGAGTTTTCAGTGCATGTCAGGTGATTCCTTGTGGGGTTTTCAAAGGCTTCACAGTGGTGTGACATGCAAAGCGAGATGATCAGTTTTCAAAGACTTACTATTTTTAGCAGGTCCACTCTGGCAGCTACCCAGCGCATCAGAACCACAAACAGGGCAAAGTGCAACAAAAACAAGGTCAAACGGAGGTCATTTGATATACATGCAAGTCAAATTAGGGTTTCCAACTTCGGGACCCAAAATGAAGGGTAAAATGTCAGAATTTTCAAAAATCGATGTATCCCACTGCGATCAACATCTTTCAAGCTATCCACCGGTAAAATTTGAAGGCAATCGGAGCACTTACTATTTATAGTAAGGCGCTCCAGAAACTGGCTAAAAATAGTAAATTAGCGTTAGGCACCAATGTGAACGGGCAAGTCATCCAATGAGGAGCACGTCATTCAAATTTCAAGTCAAATGGAACTGTGGAAGTCTCAGAAACAGGCAGTTGCTATAAATAGTAAACCACTTTCAGAAACTGGCTAAAAATAGCAGGTCAGCTCGAGATGGCAGTGTGAACAGGCTAAGTAGGTCATGAGGATCCTGTGGTTAAAATTTCAAATCAATCCGAGCTTCAGAGATGTGGAAATCAAAAGACTTACTATTTATAGTGAGTATTAAAGCACGAGCAGGCCGCTGGAAAAATGGCTAAGTCTGAAGCTTGTCCACCTTGACCTCCTCAATGCGCCCAAGATGACTAACAGAGGGTTGAAAAAGTTTAAGTTTGAACAAAATCCTCCTCCACCTTGAAATTGCGCCCATCTTCAAGCCAGGTTGATAAAATCGTCTAAGGCACTGAGTTCGTCCTGCAAGACCCTCAAAATGCACCCAACTTGCCTTGAGGATGTTAAGAAAATTCTAAGTGATGGACTTAAATCCACCTAGACCCCTCAAATGCGCCCTCTTCAAGGTGGAGATGTTAAAAATTTTCCAAGGCAAGAGTTAATATCATCTTCATACCCCTAAATGCACCCAGCTACAAGAGGCATCAAGGAAAAAATGTTAAGTGTTGAAAACATCTACCTCCACCCTCAAAATGCGCCCACCTTGCCAAGGAGAAATGAAGAAAGTTCTAAGTGTTAAGCTCATCCACCTCCACCCTCAAAATGCGCCCAAGGAGAAATAGGGAGATGAAAAAGTTTTTAAGTGTTTGAAAATATCCTCCTCCATACCTCAAATGCGCCCTCAAGGAAAGTAAGATGAAGTACGAGTTACCAAGGCAAGGTTAAATCCTCCACCACATGCCAAATGCGCCCATCTCAAGTGAGGGTGAAACTTGAATGTCATTTAAAACATGCATGATAAATATTCATCGTTGAAACTTGAATTGTGGTAGCTTGATATACAAAGTCTATTGATGCCAGGGTTCAATTTGTATGATTTTGAAAAAAGAAGCCAACTGAGTAGAGTTATCAACATTCTTTAGAAATCATAAGAATTTGTTTATACACCAGCCATTTTGATGTCTTCTTGCAGTCTCAAAAATTATTTTGTATCATTACATTGGTCTTGAGAGTGGTAGCTTAATATAGCTCCACAATACAAAATTTGTTTACTTGTGCAGTGTAACAATGGCATAAGGAGATTTTTCTTTGAAAGAACCAAAGGGTGACCACACAATCGAAGTGTATAAACACATATCTTTTTGTAATATCAAGGATACTTTTTGAATCTTCCATGCATTGCTAAACTAAAAGGAAAGGTCTTTCGCCTAATCTGTATGCAGCCATGCTTTTGACATTGTCAAAAAGAGCAAAACAAATGAATAAGAATGAGGTAGTTAAGGTGTTTGAAGTGATTAGAGGTCACTTTTAGGGTTCCCTTGGGCATGGGTCAAAGTCAAACTCCATAAAACATTAAAAAAATGCTCAAAAAAACACTTTTTGGATGCCTAGGCACGCAAGTTCTGTCTTGGTTCGCCTGGGTTCTGTCTGGGTTCTGCCCGAGTTCTCTTGGGTTCTGCTTGGGCGAACCAGACCCAAAAATGAAGGACCTTGGTCGAACCCATAGGCGAACCGAACCAGGACCCGAACCAGGAGTGAACCAGGACCAAGACCCAGCCCAGAACCCAGTGAACCAGCTACTTAGGTCATATGTATTGTGTGTATCTTTGAAATCTGTAAAAGAGGTCGATTGTTTGTAAGAATGAGGTTTACATTTTAGGGTATTCAGCACAATATCATCTATAAATGTTGAATACTTGTGATTGTGGTTGTGTTTGCTCACTGGTTTGACATTGTACTACTAACTAGATATGCGTGTGTGTGTGCGCATGTGTTTTTTTGTGTTATTGTATGTGTTTCTCTTATTAATTTTACCATTTCTAAAGTTGACATTGTTAGTGTCATTCCAATGGTTTAAGTCCCAAAAGCCTATGGACATTTCATGAGGATAGGCTATAATAGTGCGACAGGAAGATTGGTTGGAGGGATGTTGAAGGGATTGATTATTGATTATGATGTTTTAATTCTAGTGGTGACAAAATCTCAAGATCATTGATAATTGTTGCAAGTGGGATTTTTGAAAAAATTGAGGATGTTTAGCTTGAGTGGGCTTGATTTGTGTGTACTTCATAGAGGAGGCACATGTTTGAATTGAGAGGGGGATAGGGCTATGCATCGTTGAACAATATACCTTGTGGAATTTCCATAAGGGACTTTCATACACCAAATTGGTTTATTCCTTTGCTATGACCTTAAAATCTACAATTTTACCTTTAGACATGCTTTAGGTAGGAATTTCAATTTAGAAAGTATTGGAGTAAATTGGTGTATAGACACAAAATATATAAAATATTGCAAATGGATAATTGAGTGGAAGCTTTAGAAAACAAGAAGATTATAGAGAACGTTGATAGACCTAGTGGGACGAAACAAAGATGTGGGAAATTTCAAAAAATCAGGTTCTCTCTTTCTCATGAAGTAGTCCTTGTGGTAAATTTTGTAATATTTTTTTTAATATAGGTCCATGTAGATGATGCTTGTGTAGATGTGATTGGCCACTAGGTGTGAGATCTTTTGGGTCCATAGTCTCACATCTTAATACATCCAATTCACTTCCACAAGAATAAATAAAATTACTATGAAAATAGCATTTGTATGTTTAATCAATACTAATATGCTCATTGCTAGATATAACACCTCTCTAGTTTGGAATGGAGCTAGAACAACCAACTGCAGAATTATCCACCATCACGAGATAGCCAGTGCATGAATTTAAATGTACATCCAAGGATGTCTATGACCAAGGGCTAAAAGGGACCAAGTTGGGACAATCCTGAAGGAAGCATGGAAATTGAACAAACACTCTTTCACCAGCTATATGAACTTTTATATTACATTAGCTACCCTATCTCTAGGATGTTGTCTAGTCATTTGTTTGTGTTGCCAAAGAGGTGATGCCGCATCAATTTTGAATGGCTTCTCTAGTACTAGGTCCTGAACTAGAACTTAGCTATTTTGTATGAATAACGAAACAAACAAACAAACAAAACCTACCTTGTGTTAACTTTAGAAAAAAAAAAGCATTGCAACTCCTATATTGTGTATAAAAAACTAAAACAAAATTCAAAATATTTCTAAAAAGGATGTTTTTAAAAAAAAAATCCTTTAAATACTTGAAAAAATCACAAAATAAACCTAGCTTTGATGATTGAATCTCATAGTTGCAGCCATATCTCCTATAGTGGTAGAATCTCTATGTCAAGCCTTCACACTTTAGAAGAAATATCTTACAACCTTTAAGAATTAAAAATGGTGGGTTGGAGACAAAATATTGTTTTGGTCTCTTCTCTTTGTGAAATGAGGGCATAAATGAGTGACTTTAGGCAAGAGGATTGAAAAGCATGCATCTTACGGAAAAGTTAGGTTTGTCATGTGTCATTGTGTTCATTTTTTTTTTATATTTTTTTTCATTTGAAGGGTTGGTGGCTTTTGAGTTTACCCAAGGTTAGGCCCTGAAGAGCACAAAGATTTACTGAGAGGGGGGGTGAATCAGTAAATCAACACAAACTTTCAATTTTATTCTTTTTGAAACTTATTACAATCAACTTTTGATATGAACCAATTTCCACAAGTTGACACAACTTTACTGAAATGATTTTTTACAAAGAAAGCACCAACCTACAGATTTACAACATGATGATTTAGTAGAATGTAGCCTACAAGGAACACCTAGACCTTTACAAATTTAGTAGGCTCCTACCTACAAGGAGCACCAACCCCTAGTGCAAGGCACCAAACCTTGTCTTGATGGATGTATGACAGCCTTCAATCCGATCTGCACATTCCCAACTCTCCAATCTGCTCTATGTGATAAATGATATCACCCTAAGCCCACACAAGGAGATGGGTCTTTAGACTGAACTGCTTATCCTATAACAACCACACCATAAAACTTGAAATGAATGCCAAATATATATCTTGTTCAAGACTTGCATCCTTTGTAGTGAGAGAACACAACTCTTGACTAATCGCACCTCTTCATTTGGGTGTGAACTAGTCTTAATTAATTTTTCAGATTTAAAATACCTTTAATAAACTCTCTCCTTAATTTTCTTTTCAGCCGCACTTGTGAAATATTGAGGATCACGTCTTTTTGAAATTACTAATGACTACTGGCTGAACCTGTTTATTTTTAAGGAATAAATGCGTTTCCTTAGAAACGCCTCTCTTTAAGTAACTTATGAATGGTAAGTTATGTTTTCTCTTAGACCGCACTTAGTGGTGTTAACACACTGGTTAGATATATTAACTCGTATCCTTTCAAGAATACGTCTTTTACAAACTTGCGTCTGTAATACTCATGCCGTTTGATGAAGATCTGTCCATGGAAAACAATTCTAACGAATTCCTTAATCAATGCATATCAAAAGGAAATTACGCGTCCTTGAAAAATCATTTCTAATATAGTCTTTTACTAATACGTATTTAAAAGAAAATACGCGTCCTTATTATTTAACCCGTGCTTTGATAAAAACACGTTTCTTTGAAATCCGATTAGATACACTAATCATCTCATCAATCTGTAATACAAATTTATCACAAACTATAGTCATATCGAACTGTCCAGGTCTGAACGAATTTCTTCAGCGCCAAACTTGTTCGTCTCAGGTCTGAATAA
This sequence comes from Sequoia sempervirens, assembly GCA_007258455.2. Lineage (NCBI taxonomy): Eukaryota > Viridiplantae > Streptophyta > Pinopsida > Cupressales > Cupressaceae > Sequoia > Sequoia sempervirens. The sequence continues at coordinate 38,120,724 of VDFB02379711.1, read as the reverse complement.
ATTTCTTCAAACTCATTCGTTCCATTATTATTTCTTCAGCTCCAAACTTGTTTGTCTCAGATCTGAATATGAAGATGGTGCCATCTTTCTTCTAACAAGATGGCATAATCCATTGCTCAACAATATTTTGACATCAATGACAAATCTTCTTAACAGGCCCAAGCACCCCGAATATATGAAAGGACCCACACAATACTCAGGGTGTGGACCCAACCTTGAACAAATGTTTGGCCATCTTGTTTTGAACTAGTACCTAGATCATTTTTTTGGAATTTGGTAAGCAATTTTGAAGAACCCAGTAACTTAGGTTGAGGGGTAACACCTCTTGCAAGTGTATAGGGGTGGAGCCCTTGGGAAGGTTTAGGGGCAATGTTGCTTACAAGATTTAGGGGCAATGCCCCTAGTGCATTCCTTGTGCTATAGGGTGGGGTTGAGGGGTAGAGTCCTTTTCACCAAAACCAAATTAAGGTTTCAGGCCACATGTACCTTCATGGTACATGTTTTTTTCATGATTTTATTGCTTTTAACCTATGTACCCCAAGGAAGCATCCCCTAATGTTTTTAGGCCTATTTCCTATTTGCAGCATTTGAGGGATGTGAGGAGGGATCATAAATGTCTCCCAATCATCCTTGATCATCAAAACAATTTAGAAACGCTTTTGAGACACCTTTTTCTTTAGGTATGGTAGGAGATGGCTGGGGATGGCTAGGGAGCATCTAGACCTTCTTAGGGATAACTAGCTATCCCCTATAGCCCATTCAACATAAAATAGGAATTAAAAAAATACAAAACCAATAAAAAAGGGATAGGGGACCCCCACACCCATTTACACTAATCCTTAACCTAGATAAGCCACATCATAAAAACAAGAAACAAACTCATTTTTCCATATACCATATTGTAAAGAAGACAAAGGAGAAGAGTTGTGAGAAGAGAAGAGAACAACAATGAGAAGAAGACAAGAGCATGAAAACTATATTAACTTAAAAGCAATAATTTTTTTTGAAAAATGGAATATGCCTTGAAGGTCTATGTGGCCTCAAAGGCTTTAATTTGGGCTTGGTGGTGGACCCCAAGTCCTATAGTCCTCAATGCTCCTTGAGCCCATTGGGAGTGTTGCCCCTAGACCCTTGTATGGGGCATAGTTCCTCAACCTTGATTACATCTTCATCTAGTCAATCAAGAGAAATAGGCTTAACTTTCAATGATTCGAGAAGTTTGTGGTTGTGCATAGTGTCGTGCCAATTCAAGATTGACAAACTCTTGAGTATCATCAAACACTAGTCACACATTTGGATGTTGACTCTAAAGATGCCATAGGTTGAGGAGGAGACATGTGAGGGATTTGATGGTGTTCCATTGGATGAGGTAGTGCCACGTAGTGGCAATTACTTGGACTTAGACTTCAATTTTGATGCAGTTTTAGCAAATGTTGATTAGGGCTGGTGGCATATTATCTATGTTTTGGGCATTTTGTTGTGATTTTTATATAATATGTATGTGTTGGCGTAACAACTAGCACCTCTGGAGTATAAGTTGGTACGGACAGCTATGCACACTACGCAATGAGTGCTCTTCAAATTAGGAGGGGAAGCTCCCTCGTTGTGCTTAACAAAAATGCTTGGAAAGGGAAAAGTAATCTAAACTATCTCCTGTCTTTTTTGTCTCAGTTGTAGAGGTACAAGGCTTTCACGAAAACTCTATACATTGCAGCTAAGTATTTTCTGGTTTCGCAGATCACTAACTACAACTGGGCTAATTATTTAAAATTTATCCAGTTTCCTCAAGAAAACAGAGCATGAGAAAATGGAGCAAGGATGACTATCTGACGATAAACAAGTATAGATTCTCAACTTGAAGGCAAGGTGGCACATCTATCAGCTCAATCTAAACAAGTCTATTGGAAACAACAATATACGATAAACTAAATACAAATTCTCAACTTGAAGGCAAGGTGGCACATCTATCAGCTCAATCTGAATAAGTTTATTATTCACACACATCACACGATAACCAAGTATAGATTCTCAACTTGAAGGCAAGGTGGCACAACTATCAGCTCAATCTGGACAAGTTTATTGAACACGAAACAGATTTGATCTAACTAAGGAAAGAATTCACCATTATAATTGCATGAAACCCTATGTGGCATAACAATTCATCATAATAGCAAAAACACATGAACAGATACAAAACGAGCAATATTGAAGGCAAGGTGGACACAGCATATATTTCTCTCTCGTGCAAAAGTTATGTACAAATGAGCAAAAACTCTTATTTATAGACATCGAAAGGTGTAGGGAACCCTAAAATCACCTTGAGTCAACTACAGTCTTGCAATGCATGCAAGATTTATTGCTAAACCCTAATAAAGGAAACTATATAGTTAACTGGAAAACTACCATCAGTTAACCGAAACATGTAATCTAAAAATGGACAATTGTGCAAGCATGCACGTCCTTATTGAAAGCATGTTAACTGGAACACTACCATCAGTTAACGTAAACCCTAAATACAACTCCAAGTGAATAAAGCTAATCTCAAAATAGATATGCATGAGATGAGACAGCGAGTTAACTTGAGAAAATAACGCCAAGTTTAACTTGTGTGTAAAATGTCTATTCTGAGAGGTGGGAACTGAAGTCTACTGATCGTGATCTCGAGCAACCAATCCCTCAACGAGATTGTTAACTGCATCAGCATCTAGAGCTCTGATACTTTGTCGAAGAATGCTATGCCTGTGTAGCATGTCCTCACCAGCTGTGATCTAGGACTGAAGTTCACCTCTGCTCCTTGTTGCTTCATCGAACAACACTGACATGACTGTAAGCTGATAAATCTTACAGCCAATGGTCTCCCCACTGAAAATGGTATGAATGAATGCTTGGAGTTCTGACTGAACATTAGTAAGCTCAACATAAGCACCACCCTCAATCTGATATCGACACGGTAAGCGAGATACTAAGGTTCTCACAAACCGGAGTGCACTAGTAACATGCTCTCTACTCTCAGCCAACTTTGACGATATAGTTTCCTCTATCTTTTTCTTGAAAACCAATTGTGTTTTCCAAGAGTAGATAGCTTCTTTATCCTCTGCATCTGTGACTGATTCATATGCCATACTTAGGTGAGCAATCATAATCTCATCCCGGGGTCTATTAATCGCCATGTCTCGCTCCTCATCTTGGAGACGAATACAGAGCTCTCGTTTATTGTATCGCAACTGATATAACTCTGTAAGCATAGCACGACCTCTAGCAATGAACACCTCTTCCCACTCATCCAAACGCTTGCCATATGCCACTAAATGATTAAGTTGGCCTTGTTCTACTGGAGGCTCAAGCATCAGTGGGAGTGTAGCGATGACATTTGTCTTGTGTACAAGGCTAGAAATGTACTGACAAAGCTGTCTGATTTCAGCCTTGAGGGCTGCCTTATCTTCTCTGTCCTTCAGTATTCTATCCCTAGCACTATTTGTAGCAACTTGTAGGAGATCAACCTGAGTCTGGCGTGTGCTACGACCAAGGTTGACTGTAATAACCTCCAAGTCTTGAGATTCCAACTCGTTCAAGCTCTTCCACTGTGGAGGTATAGCAGTCTCAACGACAATCTCCATGTCAGTATTCCTCTCCACGTGGACCATGTTCTTGATCCTCTTGTCTGGCACATCCTGATAAACCTAATCAAAATTTGAGTGATTAAGGACATAGGATGGCTGCCTCCTCTTCCTTCCCAGTTGCGCCTCTATCCAAGATTGGTCTCGGCTAATGCTACTGGAAGGATCTGTACTAGCAACAGGAGGTTGCGACGAGAGTGAATATGTAGAAAAACTACTGCGAGGAGAGTCTAAATCCAATTCAATGTGAATTGGGACTAGTGACTGCTCAGGAACTAGTATAGGAACTTGAGGCTGAACCTCAAGCACTGGTGGGCTCTGAATTGGCCTTTGAACTGGCTTTGTGATAGGCTGTCTGTCAGGCTTCGTGTGTGTATCAATGGCAAGCGCCTTTCCTTTTGAATTGTTTGGCGCTTGACCTTTTTTAGGAGGGTTACTCCTCTTCTTCTGTTTAGGTTTTGACGAGGAAGGTAGCGAAGGATTCACCACTGGCGGCTCTGCTCTAGGCACACTCACCCTCCTAGTCTTCTTACTGTCAAGGTAAAGTATACTATTCTGAATAACTCTACTTGACCTCTCCTTCACTGTCGTGTACTCCTTGGTGTACCAATCAACTGCCGACAATGGCTGTGTGTCAACCTGCTCTCTGAAAAAATGAGGAAGATCTTCTCCCTCATCATCTAATAAGCCTCCCACATCTTCTGACAAGAAAACAAAAATCTGCGAGAGAGAGAAACGGCCGTAACTACGTCTACGAACCTCGAAGTCATCCGCGCAATTTTCCCAATAATCCTCCATAGAAGGCTTATGATATGCGCGTCCAGCAAGGCGAGTTGTGTAATGACCCCAAAGATCATAGGCACGTGCCTCAACAAGATACTTGAGATGATATCTTTCGAGCTCTTGTCCTGCAACTTTGGCATCAATAGCCGATTTGCACCAATATATTCCCAACTGAAAAGGAAAAGTGGCAGATGGTTTGTGTTTGCGACGTAAAAGACAATGAACACCATGCAACTGCCTCAGGAACTCCATAAAAATTGTCTTATCCGAAGGATAACGTGGAAACATAGTTGGATTTCCTGTAAATCCATATACTCGGATGTAGGTGTATGTCGGGAACTAAATAAACCAATCCGCCCAACCATCCATCGCTGCTCTAGCGACTGCCGAGATATGAACGTGCAACTCCCGGTCCAAGTTTCTCACTGTATAAGTCAGAAAAGCCTCGTGAACACGCTTGAAATGACGTTTAGCCCTAGTGAACTCAAGCTAATCGTAATACTGATAGACTTTCTGAACATTGAGAATGCCCATGGTGTTTAGTCCTCGGAACTGACCCTGATAAGCAATCAAGTACACGAGATAAGAACACATGTGAAAGTCATGAGTAACTAAGAAACCGGTGATCTGCTTGTGGATAACATTGCTCATGAAGGATGCCCAATCATAATGCTCCTGCCCAGATATGATGCGACCAATAATGTAATACATCCAGGGCTGGAAAACATTTGCATGTGATTGACCTGAGAAACGATTCAGGAGTGTAATTAGAATCGCGTACTCATCCTTGTACTCACCACGACCTACATTGTTTGGCAATCTGTTCTTTGCTTGCTTTAACCATCGTTCTGCCATTTTACTCTGGCATTTGTCCACATCAGCATTAAATGCCTGCTCGCACTGCTCCATAGAAATAACAAGACTGTTAGGGTGCTAAGATATACCAAAACTCCTTTCAATATCCAGCGGTTTGAGACTGCAAATGACTCGTCCATCTACTGACACTATCTCACGAGTAGTAGAGTTGTAATGCTTAATACAAGCTATCACGAACTCAACACAATGAACAGAGATAGGTATGGAAGCGGCCTCCAATAACCTGGACTGTTGAATGTTCTGAATAATTGAATCTCTGATCTTGACTGGATCTAGGACTGCTTTTGGCAACACCTTATGAAGATTCGTCTCAACTGTCCCGATGAAGTCGTAAGGACTGATTTGGTCCTGTATTCAAGCTGAGTGTACTGCATTTTGAAAAACTCGCCTGTTGATTGTGAACTCGACTATGTTCTGACAAGATTTCTGGAAAGCTAAAAATAGCCCGCTGAAGCTAAAAATAGCCTTTTGAAGAATTATTTTCGGCGAAAAATTTGAGATGTGGGTTTTGTCCAGAAAAAGATTCCAAGACAACCTAGAATGTCAGAAATGCGAAAATATGACTTCTACTCGACCATGCAAAGAGTTTTCAGTTGAGAAAATTAGAAACTCGAGAATGAATGTTCTGAAGTTAAAAATTCCTGAAAAATCAAACGCACAATTTTAATTCGAGGAAGCTATATAGAAATGATCTAGATGTTGAGACTTGCCAAATTCGCCAATTTCAAGAACATGCGAATTGTATTTTGAGAGAAATTTGAGAACCAAGGAGGAAAAAGACATTTTTTATAAGCTCTTTCTTCTGTGAAAATCGCCCTTGTTCTTCAAACTTGCTGATAAATGTGAACTTTAACCTGCAAAAAGAATATGTTTGATGAAATCGCCTTTGAAAATTGATGAAGAATTTTCCTCTGCTTTGAGAATTCGCCTTTGCCTTGAGAAACCACGAATTTTCTTGAAGCTGTGAGAATGAATAAATGATGGCACCATGCTTAAATAAGGGAAATTCGTACCACTTTGTCTACTGCAAGATTCAAAACCTAAACCAAAATAAAATGATTTTGATTGGACCCCCTTCAGCTATACTGCCACTGACTTGAAGTTTGAAATTTAAATAATAATAAAATATTCATTATGCAATTTGCAAAGGCGCCAATTTTAGAAATTCGCCATTTTAATGCCAAAATATGCAAAATAAATATTAACTATTATTTAACTTCAGTTGACAAACCGAATGAAGCCTTAGGATTCACTGGCAAACTTCATTGATTCCGAAAAGTCATTATTTGGCCTCATAGGCGTCCATTTGCTCAAGATATTGCATTTTTTATTAACTTCCTACTTTGTTGCTAACTACAAAGTTACAACTGGCCATTTTCAACACTGATTTCTGGGTGACCATATGATACTGAGACTGAATTGGTGTATTCATCACGAAGCCTGCAGAGCAAGGAAGAAATGTCTGCTGGGAGTCATCACTGCAAAATCCATCATTTAACACCTCAAAGAATTAGGCACCCTTGATTAAATTGATTTTTAGGTACCAGACAACCATTTCTCCAAACTGCCAGCTAACACTTCAAACGGCTGCCGACGACGAATGGTGAACCCTGCTGACAGGCAACCAAGCTCACTGTGTGACTAGGAGTATTCTGCATCCAACGAATATACGCGAGGCATCTGAAAGCTGTATTAAGGACCCTTAAAGTAAAAGCGCCCTTGGCTTGAAAAGGCACAAACACCATTTTGACGAAAATGCAACTCTCAACCAGATGCCCTACTTTGACCTCTGATATCTGGAGCTAGGATGACCTGATTCGAGCACTGTCTGTCTTAACGCACAGCTAGAGGGGCCCACGAGAGAAGTTTCTAGAGGCGACGAAGCGAGAAAACTGCTTCTAAGACCTCAAATAGAAAGGCGCCTTTCCGAAGATGGAATAGATGACCAAACTTAACCATTTTCTGAGCTGTCTTTGTTTTGCAATATTTCACCAAAGACCTCGCACGTACGAGCATTTGCAAAAATCTCGAAGGCTGACGGTTGGGCTCATTGAATAGATAAAGTAATTACGCTCAAATCCTGTGAAGACTTTGAATGCGAACAACTTCATCTGACAGGCCTAAAGGCTAGGCACCCCTGGCCTACAGAAATACAATGAATATTTTATGCCGGTCCGCCCGTGAAATTACGTGCTTGGTAGAATCTCTGCCACGATCTCTCAGAACGTCGGATTAACAGGCAACTTGGTGCATTGCGGAGCTGGGCTAGAGTAGCAATGATGTCAGGAAGACCTCATCAGCAAACTTTGCCATCTCAGATGTCATTTTAAAGGGCGCCCCTGAGCTACAGGGGCATAGTTACACCATGTGAAGTATTCCTGTGATGTGAACTCTCCTTATAAGCTCATCTTCAGATGTCAGCCGCTGGAGCTCTGGGACTCGGATGACTGCGTTTGATAACTCATCGGACAGGCAGACTAGTCGTAAAGAGATTGATTGTATCAACCATCAGGAAAACCAAGATTTAAACCTCCATTAAGAAGTTTTCCCTTAAGCTATAGGGGCACAAAAGCTGGAAAAGGACAAGCTTCTGCAATCTGGAACTTCTGAAACTTTCAACTTTTGTTGCCAATTACTGGAGTTACGAGTCTTGGATAGCTTCGCTAGATAGCTTGTCGGATAGGCGGACTAATTCTGAAGAGATTGACTGGATTCATGAGCATTTACCACAAAATCTAGGCCTTCAAAAAGAAGGGCGCCCCTGGGCTACAGGGGTGCAATTCTGCTTTTCCTTGAAAAATCTCCAAAAACTGACCACTGGAATCTTCGTTTTGATCATTGAAATGACCATTAAAAGTATAATTGCTGTCGCAAAATGCTCCTCCACCGTGAAATGTTTCATTCTAAGTCTCTGATTTAGGTTCTGATCAATGGATATTGCCTTTGACTGACAAAACTCCATGCTTGATATTGCCCAAAAACTGTATTTAACATCATTTTAGCAAGGTTTAAACTATTTTAAACAAAATGCCTTGATGAAGCAAAAAAAAATTGGTTTGGGTACAACAGTATGCACATTGACAATGAAAGCAATTAAATTTTATTAACTTGTTTGTTGAATCTCATGTGAAATCTCAATTATACTCTAATGTTATGTATTAAGGCTCTATATTGTATATGATGAATGCCTCATCAATGTTAGCATATGAATTTTTGAAATTTTCCTATATTTTAAAATTTTTCGTATTTTTTTAATCGTCAACTCGGATGGCTCTTCTCAAGGAAACTCGGGTCATGCGGGAATTGGTGGTGTTGGTCGAGACAGCTCTGGAGATGTTCAGTTTATCTTCTTTCTTCATACTAATAATTTAATGGAGGCTCAAGCCATTTTATCGGCTATAGAACGTGGAAGTCAATTGGGGTGGCGAAGGATCATCTGTGAGTCTGATTCCCAGGTTGTGGTGAACTTGTTGAATAGGTGGCATTTAGAGGATGTTAGTTGGCATTTGGCTTTGCTTGTGGAACAGATTCTTAACATCTGTGCTTCTTTGGAGTTTGTTACTTTCACTCATATTCCTAGAGAATGGAATGTTGTCGCTAATTGTTTGGCTAAATGGGCTTCTGATCATATTCATGATTGGAATTTGGTGGATTGGGGTCAGTTACCCTTGGATTTGTTTCAACAGTTGGATCACTTGGTGGAACTTGATAGGGCTATTTAATGCCCTCACTTTGTACTTCTTGTTTTAATAAAAAATTTATGCCTCCTTTATGTTAAAGGACACTAAATTGCCATCTTTTAACTATCATTCTTGGCTGACTTTATATGTAGTTCAAGGGAAAATTGTAATTAAATGCAAATGTTTACAAATGACAGATTTCATATATGACCAACTTCTTATGTAAGGCAGTGCCTTTCTTATGAAGAAATATGCTTTATTTATGTGCTAGCCAACCTCCCTCTAATAGGTGATTTGAAGATTAAATAAAATCATATATGTCTTGTTTAAAGAAGCTGACCTCCCCATGCTGGCCGACCACCCTTGGCATCAAAGAAAGATATATCAATCAATTTGAAATACCATATATATATATATATATGGCAGTGATCATGAGATATGATAAGCAACGATTGTTATTAATAATGCAGCAATCATTTTATAAGGAGCATGTAATGGTCTACCCCCTTTTGTATAATAATTTTTTGCTCGATATTTTTTCAATTTGATAGATATTCTATTTATCAAACTTATCACAACATCATTGGTTTATTGAACAACATAGTCAAGTGCATGCATGACAAATATTTGAAAGATTCTAAAGCAAATCTGACCTTTCCTAAGACTTATTTTCAGTGTTACCCCAAGTTTCCGGGACAGGGACGACAAGGGACGGCGGGATGGGTCCCCAAGTTTTTGGATTTAGAGGCCAAATTTGGGGACGACGGGGGGATGGCTATATAAAATATAGGGAAATTTTAAATATTCATATGTGTTGTGACCTTTTCACACATCACCCCATTCAAAATGGGGACCCCCCTAATTTTTGCTCCATTCCTCGTCTTTTGGCTTTGGTTTTGTCTCTCTTTTGATGTCTGCCTTTCCGGGTATGTGCCCGCCTTTGAGCTTAAATGTGAGATTTTTGCCAAGTCTGAGAATTAGGGTTTTGAATTTTCTGGGCAGTTCGAAGTTAAATGGAGTGAATAAGTTGGAATCTGAGCTTCACGTTGCAGTCAGTATGCTTCCAACAGGTTCCCAGCTAAATTTCATTGAATTCTGACAACTTACTATTTTTAGTAAGTACTAGATTTGGGGCATTCTCTCAGCATTGTTGAAGTTCTCTCAGTCACACTGCATCCAGGGCATGTCAAGTTGCTCGTCTGCAAATTTTGAGCTAAAACGGACAACTAGCTACTTTTAGCAGTATCGGCTTCAGGAGCTGATTTTAGGGTTTGCATGCGAAGTTTTTCAATGCATGTCAACATAATCTTTCTGGGTTTTCCGAGAGCTTCGCAACGAGGTAACATGCAAGTGGAGTTGGTCACTTTTCCGGAACTTGCTATTTTTAGCCAGTGCTCGCATGTTGATAATTTTTTTGGGTTTTTTGAGATCTCTTGGGCAGTGTGACATGCAAACTCATCCGGCAGCTAATTGGTCATTTTTTCAGATACTTACTATTTTTAGTAGGATCACTTCAGCAGTTGCCCAGCACTTCAGAATCACAAACACAACAACATGCAACAGAAACAAGGTCAAACGAAGGTCATTTGATAGACATGCAAGTCAAATTAGGGTTTCTAGCTTCGGGACCCAAAATGAGGGGTAAAATGCCAGAATTTTCAAAAACCGGTGTATCCCACTGCGATCAGTATCTTTCAAGCTATCCACCGGTAAAATTTGAAGGCAATCAGAGCACTTACTATTTTTAGTAAGGCGTTCCAGAAATAGGCTATAAATAGTAAATTAGCAGCAGGCACCAGTGTGAATGAGCAAGTCTACCGATGAGGATCACGACATTCAAATTTCAAGTCAAATGGAGTAGTGGAAGTCATGAAACTGAGCAGTTGCTATAAATAGTAAACCACCTTCAGAAACATACTATAAATAGCAGGTCAGCTTGAGATGGCAGTGTGAACAGATTAATTACGTCATGAGGATCTTGTGGTTAAAATTTCAAAGCAATCCGAGCTTCAAAAGAGGGAAAACCTGGAACTTACTGCATATAGTGAGTATTGAGCTGGCTGGTGAAGATGAGGAAAAAAAAACGCCTAGGTCTGGAGTTCATCCTGCTCATACCTCAAAATGCGCCCTTAAGCTGGCAGGAAGCTAAAATTCTTCTAAGTCTGGAAAATTGAAAATGGGCCCCCTTGAAAAGCACCTTAGTAACTTGAAGATGGATGGAAATTCTTCTAAGTGATTGAAATTTGAAGCTCACCCATGAAAATGCGCCCTTGGAAGGTTGGAAGGCTGAAAATTTTCTAAGTATGATAAAACTTGAAGCTCCTACCCTCATATGCGCCTTGGCTACTTGGGTTTGATGGAAAATATTCTAAGTACTTGAAATTTGAAGCTCCCTACCCCAAATGCGCCTTAAGATGAAGAGAAGCTCCAAGAAATTTCTAAGTATTGAAAATTGGAAGCTCAAGGCCTCATATGCGCCCAAGAAGAAGAGGAGGCCTTGAAAATTTCAAAGACATAGAAATTGAAAGCTCACTATGCTAAATGCGCCTTCACTTGGAGATGGAGTTTGAAAAGTTTCTAAGGCATTTAAACTTGAAGTGGCTACCTCAAAATGTGCCCTTGAAGTGAGAGGAGGTTGGAAATTTTACTAAGTATTGAAAACTTGAAGCTTACCCCCTCAAATGCGCCTTAGGAAGCTGAAGGTGGTTGGAAATCTCACTAAGTGTTGCAAATTGGAACCTCAAAGGTAGAAATGTGCCTAGCATGGGAGGAGAGTCGTGAAATCTTCTAAGTACCTAAAACTTGAAGCAAGACCCCTTATGTGCGCCTTGACTTGGAGAAGTTAGAAAATTTTCTAAGTGTCACAAATTGAAAGCTCAAGGTGCTAAATGTGCCCAACCTTTTGAAGAAGAAGTTTGAATTTTTTTCTAAGTGTGGAAGCTGAAAGTAGACCTAGCTAAATGCGCCCAACTTGCATGGAGATGCTTGGAGTTTTTCTAAGTGTTGCAAACTTGAAGTAGGGACCCCTAAATGCGCCCTAGTGGATAATCAGCCTTGAAAAATGTCTAAGGCAATGAAACTTCAAGCTCAGCCTAGCATATGCGCCCAAGTGAGAAGGAGTGAAGTTTGAATTTTTCTAAGTGTGGGAAATTGGAAGCTCCCACCCCCAAATGCGCCCTTGAGGGAGAATGGAAGATGAGATGCCTAGGAAATTTTCTAAGTGTGAAAAATGAAAGTAGAAGCCGTTAGGGTTAGAGATGGCAGATATCTAACAATTAAATGCAAATTTAATTAATAAACAAAGAAACTAAAACACACACAAAATAAATCATAACACAAAATTTAACGTGGTTCACCCAATCCGGGCTACATCCACCAAACCGCAACCATCCAATACTTTTATTATCTAGTGCAAAACTTATTACAATCTTGCGAATAATCACATTTTTCATCATATTGTAATACCCATCCGAACCCCTTTTTAACAAGCTTAGAAGCTTCCAGATTTTTGGTTCTACAAAATCGAATTTTTCCTTTTTCGTTGATTTTTACCTTTTTCTGTGACAACGCGAAAAAGTAGGAGGAAAATTTTCCTCAGGGGGCTGCCACCCCCGAACCCCCGCCCAGGGCCTGACCCAGCCCCGAACCCCAGCAAGGATAGGGGCCGGGGTGTACAGTATACCATGGGCTATACAATATAGCATGATCAGTCGCCACATACCAACAGAAGCTCCCAAATGTGCCTAGTCTTGAAGACAAGAATGTTGAAAATTTCTAAGGCAGATAAAGTCAAAGCTTGAAGGGTCATATACGCCTTGACTTGTAGGAGGAGTTAGGTATTTCTCTAAAGCATCAAAATTGAAAGTTCACTACTCTATATGTGCTTGGACCTTGAGAAGGGTAGGAAATGTTACTAAGGCATTGAAACTAGAAGTCGACACCTCCAAATGCGCCTGGGACAAGAATTGAGTATTGAAAGAATTTCTCTAAGGCAAGGAAATTGGAAGTGCAGAGGGCTAAATGCGCCCAACTTGAGCAAGTGATTGAAAAGTATTCAAGTATGGCAAAATGAAAGTGAAGAGGGTTAAATGTGCCCAAATGCCAAGAGATAGCTTGAAAGTTTTTAAGCTAAGCTAAAATGGAAGTTCATGCGCCCATGCTAGTGATGTTATTTGAAATTTTTCTAAGGCATAAAATTCCACCTCTAGGGGAAAATATGCCTGAGCTTGAAGAAGTGATGAAATTTTCTTTGGCATGGATGAATTGGTAGTGGATACTTCAGAATGTGCCGACTTCATGAGATTGAAGAAGATTTTCAAGGCAGAGCAAAGAAAAATCACCCGGATGTGAAGAATAAGAATAAATTTGATCGACAAATATTTTTCTAAGGTTAAAATTCAAAAAAATTAAATGTACCCCTTCATTTGTAGACCCATGGATTTGACGCTTTCTGAAGGGAATTTTCTTCTGGGTATCGAACATATGTGACAAGGAATTGATTTCAAAGTCTTCCACAGCTCGCCAAGGATTTCGAGGTGAAGATTTTTGATGGGCACCAGATTGATGAATTTCCTAAGGAAAATTTACGAAATTTTCTAAGGCAAAGAAAGAAATGTTTGTGAAAATAAAATGCCTTGGTTGATGAATTCGAAGTTGATTGCCTAGCTGAATTTGCTCAAATTCTTTGTGAGGATAGTCTTCTTGAGCCAGAAATGAATAAAATCAAAGTTGTCAACACCTCAGCTGGTGAAATAAATTTCTTGAAGGGGATGCAGTTGAAGTTTACACTTTCAAAAGATGATTTTAAAATGCATCTCTTAAATACACCCTTGAGGATGATGAAATTTGTCTAAGGCATTGAAATTTGATGCGCAGGTGTTATATGCCCCAACCTACATATGTTAAAAAAATCATGAAGAAAGCAAAGTTTGTTAGAGGAAAAGTGATAGACCCCATCAGATCCAGAGATCACTCAGACCTCGGGAGTCAAAGCATGAAAATCAAGTAAGGTGAGTTTATATTATGAACTATTCTGACGCTCTTCTCCTTGCTTGTTTTGCAGGGTGAACACTGAGGCCAGAGCGCGATGACTTGAAGCAATGGACCAAGATGATATTACAACCTTGAAGTGAGATAAAGTTACACGTTTGAAGCTCCAAGAAATGGCTAAGTGTTAGAATTTCTCCTCAAAGACCCAAAATGCAACCAACTCAAGGAGGCAAGTGGCAAGAAAGAAATGTTTTCAAAGCCCAGGATGGAGGTGTTGATGTGATTTTTGTGACCGCACCAATCAGCAGAACAAAGTAATTCGAAGGCTACTCCATTCTCTCTTGATCAAAGAATTTTGTGCGCTAAGATTGCAAGAAAGATCGCACGTTCAACTCTAAGGTTCCAAAATGCTTTGGAATACCCTCAGTAGGTTCGTTGTGATATGCTATTTACACGAGGGGACTTACACAATTGTTCATAAGGCTTGCATTTGACAACAGATGGATGATTGGAAGGGATTTTTTGCAATGCGGATGATTTAGCAATAAGGTATGTTTTCCTAAAACTAACCAGAAAAATACAGAATTGAATGGCTGTAGGGATTAGAAAACTTATGGTCTATTTAAAGATAGGACGCGGGATCAATTTCGGCAAACTTCAACCAAAATCTGTACTACCTCACGTTGGACAACTTACACAAAGTTGCTGCAATCTTCAAGGGGATAGCAAGAAATTTTCAAATTACAATCCAACATCAAGGCACCGTCAAAACGACGCATACCAAGACATGAATTATAACTGAAGTTAGGCTTATAAAATGCTCCAGTTGACCACACAAGACAGACTTGCCGTCAGCAAGCTGCTAGTGGTATGGACTAAAATGAAGTTGCCTCGATTAACACCACAAATCCACAGCTAACATCTACTTGCATGAAATAAAAACTATGCTACTTAAAACTACTTTATGCTACTTGAAGTAGAAGGGATGAAGAAACCTTGCTAGCTATCCATAACAAAGACGAATTTCACCATCAATGAAAGATCTTTTATTATGAAAGTTTTTCACAACAATCTCTTACAAAGTTTTCAAAAGGAAAACTTTCCTTCTTCTTCAAACTAGGCTATGCTAAGCTACACAATTATACTATCAATCTCTCTGCTCTAGTCTCTAGTCTGATGTCTAATTTAATGAGTACAAATGAGGGGGGATGCCCCTTTTATGGACGGCTTGGATTACAATCAAATAAATGGCTAAGATTGAGCCACCTCAGCCCTAACCCTAAAAATTGCTAGAATGGGGAGTGGTACAATAAATGAATCAAAGATTCCCACTCACTCCCAAAATAGTACAGGCAATTAATGCCCACAATCAGTCTTCCAGAAGGTTATCATCCAGAAGTGCGTTTCCCTTCTCCTTTTCCTTGGCTGCAAAATCGATGAACCTGGCAAGCACAGCCTCAACCTCCTGAACCGAGAT
The DNA here is from genome assembly GCA_007258455.2 of Sequoia sempervirens. Taxonomy (NCBI): domain Eukaryota; kingdom Viridiplantae; phylum Streptophyta; class Pinopsida; order Cupressales; family Cupressaceae; genus Sequoia; species Sequoia sempervirens. Next base: position 38,105,302 of record VDFB02379711.1, on the reverse strand, counting down.
CGGTGGAATGTGATCAAGTTGAAATTCCAACACCGTGACTGATTGTCCATGCCGTGTGCAAGACTTTCTCCAAGCAGCTAAAGCATCCTGTGTACTCTGAATTAGGCTGGAGAAAGTCAAAATGTTTTCAAAGTCATCTCGCACAAAAGACTTCACCTCCGAAAATAAAGGTGCCAACCTACCCCTCAAATTATCAGTAGTCACCTCATCAGGATTCAACCGTCTAGCAAAGATTGCCTCCAATTTGTTTAGGACTCCATCAATGATGTTCATCATAGCCTTCCTGACTCTAGCTGAATCCGCCTGAGCTGCATCAAAGAATCCATGCCCTATGACTACTGAAGAGTACCAGCTGGTAAAATCGTACCTATCACCCTCCTGAATAACTCCCCCATCAATCAACATCTGCAAAGGAGTATGCATCAATGCCTCCAAACGGTGAATAACTTTGCTCTAATAGACAGAAGTATCACCCCAGGCCTAATCAACTGCCTCCACTCGTGCCATAATGCCGGAAGCTTGTTGGAAAGCATGAGCAAGATCCTCGATGAACTTCTTTGTCTCGACACGAACACTTGTAACCCATTTGTTTGCCTCCTGTGCCATTTTTCTCAAGTCCTCTAAGCTACTGACTGATTCTTTAGATAATTCGGCTAGAAGCTCAAGTGCCGAAATCTCCTGCCCACAAGGACGAGACAAATGCTGCATGTATCCTATCAACGTCTTATGCTCCTTCTTCAATTTCTTATACTTTCCTTCAGTTCTGAGCAATCTATCCTTAAGTGCCTAATAGGAATTATCACACTCCTCAATGATCTGTGCATCGGTGGGACGACCTAACTCCATGGTTGTGATCACATAATTTTCTAGCACTGCTTCATCTCGATCACAATCAACCCTCGGCACAGCTACGTGAAAGGTGCGAGAGTCATCCTCATCTGTTGAGATCTTCGAAAATTTCCTAGCTCTCTTCTTGGGTGGAGGTGCGCTGATCCGACTCAAAAATTTCTCCATCTCTACTGCTGGATCAGCCTCTTCACTGGGGCTCCTTCTCATTCTATCTCTAAGCCAATCAGGTACTACCTGCTATATAACAAACGACTGCTCCTCTCTAGCTTCCTCCTCACGGACTTGTTCTACTTCAATTTCATTCTGGCGAGGCTTATTGGCCTCTAATGGCTGAGTATCTCCTGAAACTGCATCATCCTCTAGAGCCATCTCCAACTCACGCTAGAAGTGTGTATCAGTAGTAGTCTGCTCATCTTCCTCCTGCTGATCATCTCTAGTGGGCGCATTAACACTTTGGCCAACTGATTCTCTTCGTGGTGGCTGAATTTCTTCATGTAATTCTTGCTCCTGATTCAATGCATTTCTCTGATCAGCAAATAGAGAAACCTCCTGTATACTTGGAGAACGTGTCTCCAATGGCCTAGGTGACTCAATCACAACTCTCGGAGGCTTCGGCTGAACTGGCTCCTTCCTTCGAAATTCTGGACCTCGAGTAATCTGTTTCTTCCTGTTGGTAGTGGGTGTCCTATGATCTCCCATCAAGTTGTAAGTCAAAGGAATTGACCTACTCTTCAATCTGCTCACATGCCTTTCAACCCATGCTCTGGTGAAAGTCATGACTGGGATACAAAGCGTGTCCAAATCAGCTATCTCTGGCTCCGACCAATTTGGGAGTGGAAGTGGCATGTCTCTCACTGCCTCATAATCTGGATGGAGAACATTCATGTCCTCATCCACCTGGTTTGGTACTGGAATGATTTCACACTCCCTGATCATACTCAATGGTAGCCTCGAGAACATTCTTTTTCTAACTTCAGCCTCATCTGATGCAGCAGCCCAGTAATCCTCAATATTTGCTTTATGCTTGAACTCTTCTGACAGTATCCATCTGATATTGTTGTGTGGGTCATAATGTTGTCTGCTGGTGTGATAAGAAAAATGAAAGAACTGAAGCTCATTTTCAGCTTCTCTGGCTGCCTGAAGTGAAGGACACACCTCATCTGAATTCCCCATGACAATCGAAAAGTCAATTCTTCCCTTCTTTCTCTTTTGAATCTTATCAAAGGCAACAAGTTGCCTAGATATCTCTAATATCAAAATTCTATTGGCTGGGTACTTAGGCAATCTATATGGGTATGAAGAAAAACCTTGCAGCCTGATATAAGAAAACTTTGGAAACTGAACAAACCAGCACCCATACCTTTCTATCAATTCCTAAGCTTCCCTTGAGATTCTATAATGAGTCTGCTACTGAAGTGATCTCGTTATATGCATGGTAAAGGCATCATTGACTCTCTTGTAATGGGAGGTGCTCGTCAGGTGCAACTGTGGACAAGCTTCATGGATTTTGAACTTATGAGAGCCGCAACCAATTGGCTCCTTGTATGACATTCCCCTATACTTTGTCATACGAGCCAACATGTAAATAATGTAGGAGCCCATGTAGAATGTCTTCGTCCTCCTCAAACTCAGGAGCTACTCATTCAAGTTGTCACTAATCATCACAGCCCAGTTGATGCGCTCCTTTCCTTCCAACACGAGGTTTATGCAATAGAACATCTATGACTCAAAAATAAATGCTTGAGGGAAACCTCCAACTCTGCTAAGCATCATGATCAGGTCACAATACTCTTGCTTCAAATCATCTAATATAATCTACTTCGGCAACTTTGTATGAGAGGGCTTGGGCTTGTTCATCCAGCGAGCGTTGATCATGTCGGCACATCTCTCGAATGTTGAAGCATACATTCGCTCAACACGCTCTCTTGTCTTGTAAATCATCCTCTCGTGCAATGGAATTCCAAATGCTTCGCCGATAGCTGCAGGAGTGAGGTTGGCGAATACTTGACCATCTAGTGAGACAATAGACCTGTGATCAAGATCATAGCAATTAGCACACTCCATCATTAGCTCTGGACACTGAATAGCTGGCGGAAAACTAGCAGCTGCATATAGTCCACTTTGAACAATGTTGTGTGAAGTGATCGAAGGACGATGACTGCCAACTCCCATCATCTGACTTTTAAAAGCCTCCAAGTTGAAAGAACCCAAATTTGTATCAACCAACTTGCTCAACTTTGAAGTGAATTTTGACTTTGGTAGGAAAGGCTTGCTCAGCTTCTTGATAACAACCTGCCTGGATGCAACATTGCTATCTCTACCAGTTGCTCTTACTTCGTCCATCCTGCAAAACAACAAACAGCCATCATCAATTAACTTAGAAAAATAAAATAACATGGGGCTGCCAGTCGACTTCTAGAATTGAGAAGCTGCAACATTATATTTCATTTGCAAACCTCATCTTCTCCTCTAACAATTTTGAACTTTCAACACTTAGAAAGTTTCAAACAAGCTTCAACAACTTCTCCTCAAGCAATTTCAAACTGAGAAAGACTTAGCAAATTTCTAAGTTGGCTGCAGCAACTTCACACTTAGAGAAAATCGGCCAACTTCACCTTCAGCAATTCCTCAGCACTTAGACTTTTTAAATTTGCACTTCTTCAAAGTTTTAGCCTCAACAATCCTTCTACTTCTTCAAGTCGAACTTCTTCACCAACTCAGCCACAAGCTTTCCTCTGCAATCTCAATTTCAGAGCTAGAATCGAACTTCTTCAACTGATGGAGAAAAATGAATAAACTTTCAGCTCATATAGGCAGGTCGAATTCTAGAAGGAAGCCAAGTTTACCTAATTCATTAAATCTCCACTACTTCACAGCAGAAATTCGAATTTCCCTCCCTCTGGCAATTTCAACACTTGTCTACAAACGAAGGGGTACATTTAATTTTTGAATTTTTTGAACCTTAGAAAAAACATTTTTCATCAAATTTAATCCAGTTCTTCATCTCTGGGCGTATTTTCCTGCTCTGACTTGAAAATTCTCATGATCCTCGTGAAGCTGGCATCCTCTGACTTCTTCTCGCTAATTCATTCATGCCTCTGAAAATTTCATCACTCCTTCAACTTGGGCGATTTTCCTAAGGAATGTGGAATTTGAATATTAACACTTAGGAAAAATATCTTATCAATATTATCAATATTAGGCATCAAGGAGGAATTTTTTTGTCAACTACCAACTTGATGAGGGCGCATTTGAGGTAGCCTGCAGGATGAACCTCATGCCTTAGAATATTTTATGGCTTCCATCACCTTGACTTAGCATGGGCGCATTTGGAGGGGTCAGCAGGACGAATTCAATACTTAGAAACTTTTTCATTCACCTTCTTAGCATAAGGGCGCATTTGGCATAGGCAAGAGGATGAACTTTCATACTTAGGATTTTCCAGCTGCCTGCTCGTGCTTTATAAATAGTAAGTCTTTTGATTTTCATATCTCTGAAGCTCGGATCGATTTGAAATTTTAACCACAGGATCCTCATGACTTACTTACCTTGTTCACACTGCCATCCTGAGCTGACCTGCTAAAAATAGCACATTTCCAAAGGTGGTTTACTATTTATAGCAACTGCCTGTTTCAAAGACCTTCACAACTCTATTCGACTTGAAATTTGAATGACGTGCTCCTCATGGGGTGACCTGCTCGTTCACACTGGCGCCTGCTGCTGATTTACTATTTTAGCCAATTTTTGGAGTGCCTTACTATAAATAGTAAGTGCTCTGATTGCCTTCAAATTTTACCAGTGGATAGCTCGAAAGATGCTGATTGCAGTGGGATACACCGGTTTTCAAAAATTCTGACATTTTACCCCTCATTTTGGGTCCCGAAGCTGGAAACCCTAATTTGACTTGCATGTATATCAAATAACCTCTGTTTGGCCTCGTTTCTATTGCACTTCTCCCTGTTTGTGGTTCTGATGCACCAAGCAGCTGCCAGAGTGGACCTGCTAAAAATAGTAAGTCTTTGAAAACTGCTCATCTTGCTTTGCATGTCACACCACTGCGAAGCCCTCGAAAAACCCACAAGGAATATCCAAACATGCGAAGAAAATCTCAACATGCAAACCCTAAAAATAGCCTCTGAAGGCTGAATACTGAAAGTTATCATCTCATTTTGCATGTTATATCGTCGTGAAGGTTTCTGAAAACCCAGAAAGAATTTCTAGACATGCATTGAAGAACATTGCATATGAACCCTAAAATATGCTCTGGAAGCTTAATTTGCTAAAAATAGACAGTTGTCCATTTTGGCTCAAAATTTGCAGATGAGTAGCTTGACATGTCCTGGATGTAGTGTGAGTGAGAGAACTTCAGTGGTGCCGAGAAAATGCCCTGAATTGGACACTTACTAAAAATAGTAAGTAGTCGAAATTTGATGAAACTTAGCTGGGAACCTGCTGGAAGCTTGCTGACAACAACGCTAGTCTCAGATTTCAATTTATTCACTTCATTTGACTTTAGATTGACCAGAGAAATACAAACCCTAATTCTATAGACTTGGCCAAAATTTCGCGTTTAAGCTCACAGACGGGCAGATCCCCGGAAAGCAAACAGCAGAAAAGAGACAGAAAGAGAGAGACAAAAACCAAAGCCAAAAGACCAGAATGGAGCAAAAATTAGGGGGTCCCCATTTTGAATGGGGCGATGTGTGAAAAGGTCACAACAGGGTGGAAAGATGGAAACCCAAGCGTTAATGGTCACCATCAAATACTTCAAAGTTGAAGAACAACATCAAGGAGGAAAATCATCGTCGAGTAGGAGAAAGAGGTTGTAGTCGTGGAATTTCAAAATGAGAACGTGTCTGCCATGCCAGAAGTTGAGGCTGTTTGATCAAGTCTGCAGTCAAGGATAAGAACAGTGAGAACGCGTTTCTAGACAGGAATATTCTAGAAGGTGGTGGACATTAATTGCTCATTTATTACCCCACTCTTCTTGGTGGCAGTTTTTAGGGTTAGGGCTGAAGTGGCACAATTTGGGCCATCCATCTGATTGTAATCTGAGCTGTCCATTGGACTTGGCCAGCTATATGAAGGGGCATCCCCCCTCATTTTTAATTTAGTTAGACACTAGATTAGACTAGAGATTAGAGCAGAGAGACTTTAGTTGTAATAGCTTAGCATAGCATAGTTTCAAGGAAAAGGAAAGTTTTTCGTTGAAAACTTTGTAAGAGATTGTTGTGAAAACTATTATAATAAAAGATCTTTCATTGAATGATGAATTCATCTTTGTTATAAGCAGCTAGCAAGGTTTCTTCATCCCTTCTACTTCAAGTAGCGTAATTTCTTTTTCATGCAAGTAGATGTTAGCTCTGGATTTGTGGTGTTAATCAAGGCAACTTCATTTTATTCTATACCACTAGTAGCTTGCTGATGGCAAGTTTTCCTTGTGTGGTCAACTGGAAAATTTTACAAGCTTAACTTCGGTTGTAATTTACGTCTCAGCATGCATCGTCTTGATGCCAAATTGCGACTTGAAAACCTCTTGCCACTCCCTTGAAGACTGCACCAACTTATTGTAAGCTGTCCAACGCGAGGCAGAGTAGAGTTTGGTTGAAGTCTGTTGAGATTAATCCCACATCCCGTCTTAGAGTAGAATTTAGAACCTTCTTATCCCTACACTCATTTAAATTCAATTCATTTCTGGTTAGTGTTAGGAAACTTGTGCTCACCTGCCAAATCATTCGAACCACATGAAACCCTTAATCTGCTGTCTGCTATCAACTGCCGAACAATTGTGTAAGTCCCCTTGAAATACCAACAAAAACACATCGAGCCAACTGAGGGTATTCTATTGCACTGAAGGAACGTTGGAGTTGAACGCACAAACTCTCTCGCAATCCTAGCGTGCTAGATACTTTGATCAAGAGAGAATAGGGTAGCCATTGGCGACTTTATTCTGTGTTGGTGCAGTAACAAAAATCACATCAACAATATGATAACATGGATAAGGCATGCATAATATGCATTATAGAACCTTAACATATAACATTTGTGTTCAACATTATTTGTCAATAAACTAAGTGTTTTTCCTATATGTTGAATTATCATTTGTTAATTGTTAGTGATACTAATAACTATCAAAAAAGAACACAACAGTTAAATTAAATAGTCTTATTGTATTTTTTGTGATACCAGTACATAATAGAAAAATACTTATGCTATACTAGTTTTTGGGAGGACTTGTCTAGCTATAGGTATGGATTATGGAAGACCAAATGTAAACTGCAGCAAACAAGGATAGGATATCCTATTGTGTTGACATCCTTATTGGAATTACTAATGAAAAGAATTCAGAACTTGAAGTGAAGAAAGTTGACTTAGTTTAGCTATTTAACTATAGAACATTTATGCCTAACACATAATTGCACTTGCATACAATAAAGCATCATAAGTATGGTACGTGATCTTGAAATTTAGCACTGACATTTGAACTTGTTGGTGTAATTAAAAGTGTTGTACCTTGTCCTAGGTCATAATTACACCTTAGTTAAGTTTACTTAGGGACCACATAGGAGGTTGTTGGAGATTTTCCACTTTTGGTGGATTTGACATGTCATTACTTTATCACCTCCACCTTTTGTGGACACATCACGTGATTATCTCTCCACCTTTTGTGGTGATTATCACATTATCACTTTTCCACTTTAGGTGGAGTGATAGCTTTTCATAGTTGTCTCATGTCATAAGATTACGACACTTGTCATAATCTTATGCCCTTCTATGTTCTCACCTTGGTTATATAACCAAGGGGTCCTCTATGTACATTTGCTCATCATATTCTATTTGCATTATTGGCAGAATACAGTTTATTCTTGTCATATTGTCTCTATCTCTCTTATGCTTGTGCTTTCTATTAGGCCTCTAGATCTTGGGTGGCTACCTTCATAGCCAATTCGTACATGGCATTAGAGCTATTGGAGTGCCTTTGGATTGTCATTTTGGAGAGATTCTTGGAGGGTTCCATTTTTGGCCTTGTGTTGCAGGTGCATTTTGGGAGCTTGTTGCATCAAATTTGAGCTCGCCATTGCGTTCGGAGTGTCCGAGATAGTCAGATTTGCCTTTTGTTTCGTCTTAGTTGGACATTGGAGGCCAAATCTGCAAAGGGTTGAAGATTGTGGGTAGTTGCCAGATCTAGTTGCTAGCCACCACTTTGGAGCATTTTCATCCAGAAAGGACATCGCCATTGTGCTCAGAAGGGCCAAAAACCCATAAATCGACTGCCAAATCATCCAAATCGAAGCAAATTGTCCGTCGAGGCAAAAAAAAAATTGTTGGCCAATATCCATACAGCCTAGCGATTATTGCGTCGGTACAAATTTTTTTTTGTAAAAAAATTATTTATTTTCTACAAAATTTATTCTATAAAAATCATAAAAAAAAATCATTTCGCAATTTTTTATTTTTGTTATATATTGTAAAAGTTTTAAATAAAAAAAAAATCAAAAATTTTGAAGTTTGAGCAGGGTACGCAGAGTACCCTGCCCGCTTACATCAGCAGTATCGGAGGGTACTGAGTGTACCAAGCAGGCCCCGCAGGCAGCCATGTGGCCTACGGTTGTGGCCCTCTAGCCCCACGCAGCTATCTCCGAACTGGCGGGCGGTCACATCAAAATCCGTTGTCGGTTCTTTTAAAAAAAAAATCAGTGGACATTTTCAGAATTCTGACAGTCATAAAATACCCGACGGTCAAAGATTTTGATGGAATCTTAAAGATTCTGGCAACGGAAAACATCCGCGGCAGTTGAGGTATATTCCGGCGACTATAGCATATTCCAGCGAGCAAGGAATATTCCGTTATCATTCCAACAACGCGCTTTTCCGGTGACGGTTTCTGGAACGTCAATTTTCTGCTCCTACTCGGACGAATATACCAGATAGTGGAGTATATTCTTTTTCAACGGGCATACGGCCGTCAAATTTAAGCACTCAAATTGACGACGTCAGCACTGCGTCATCCCACTTTTTGAAAAATTAGACCCCCTCTCCATTTGAGTTTTTGATTTTTCAGTTCATCTTCAGAGGCTCATATCTTGGTCATTTTGAGGCCTTTTTCAGTGCAATTTCTTTTTATTTGGGTTAATTTTTCATGTACTTTGCAATGCTGGAATTATTTTTTGATTTTGGTGCATGAATTTTCCAAAAAAATCGATTTCTCTTAGGTGTAGCTGAATTGTCACCGTTTTTGCAACTTCCAAGGCTTCGTTTAGGCTCATACGAACTCCTTTTCAGGTGCCATTTTTTTTTTAAAGTGCATGATTTTTTCTGAAATTCACAGTGGTGCTATCAGTTTGTAGTAATTGTGATCAGAAATTGTACTTTCAGCACTTGGTCATTTTTGGCCTATTTTGGCATTTGTAAAGATAAGATCTCAGTTTGGTCTTTTGTATCAGTAATTTGAGTCTGTTGTAGCCTACTAAAGGCTGTTGTAAAACATTTAAAATCAGAAGCCCACTTTGCTTGGCTTGCAAGTGGCCATTGTACACACACTAAGTATAAAGTGCCAAATCATCTTTTTTTGGGGGGGGGGTTCTTTGATTGAGTGAATTTGGGGGGGTGTCTTGTGTGATTGTGCCTCTCTCTCTATCTTGTTCTCTTTCATTTTGCTGCTATGGGTTTTCCTAAGTTTCCTTTGTTAACTCCACATAATTATGCTTCTTGGAAAATTGATGCATGGAGTAAGTTAATGGAAAAAGGATTAACTCATTATATTGATGGAACTGTTGCTGCACCATCTGATCCTAAAGCTGATCTTGTTGCTCATACATATGGATTGGCTCACTAAAAATGCTATGGCTCTTGGAACATTAAGGAAATATGTATCAAAAGATCTCATCTTTCAAATTGAAAAGTGTAAAACAATCAAAGAGGCTTGGGAAAAGTTTGGTCAATTGTATGGCCAAGTTGATGAGATTAGAGGTTATCAGCTTGACAATGATCTCACAATGTTAGATCCCAAGAATTTTGATACAATCCAAGACTATGTCACTAAGGCAAATGAGCTAAGAGCACAGCTTAAGGATTGTGGCATTGATAAGAAGGATGCACAGTTGGTCTACAATTTGTTGGGAAAGCTTCCATCAGAATATGCAACATTTGTTTCTAGCTTCCAAACCCATCGCTTGACAGTGGGTAGTTCTTTCACTATGCCATCATTTGATGCATTCACAAAAATGTTGATGTTAGAGCAAGCAAAGTTGATAAGCATGGGGATTCTCAAGTCTTCAAAGTCCAAAGCTTTGGTGGCTAATCAAGGGACTCAAGGAAAGGGTTCCAACAAGAAGCAAAAGCAATCTAAGCCAAAGACACAACAAGATAAAGCACAATCATCCTCTCCAAAACAAGGGAATTCTTCATCTTCTCCCAAGAAGGGAAATTCAAGCAAGAAGGAGAGACCAACTTGTTCATATTGCAAGAAGTTTGGTCATGATGAACATCATTGCCACACTAAGCAAATTGATGAGTTGACAAACATCATCAAGAAGAACAACATCAATTTGCCATCTGCCTACAAGAAGAAGGATTCATCTCCTTCCTCTTCCTCACAATCAAAAGGAAAAGGGCAAGCATTTGTGGCTACTTAAGGTTCTTCACAACAATGGATACTTGACTCGAGTGCCACTCATCATATGGGTTCTTCAAGGGAACAGTTTTCTTCTTTGGAGCCATCTAAGGTACCTCACATCTTCATAGGAGATGATACTCAAGAGGAAGTTGAAGGCGAAGGTTCGGTTGCCATGGATAATGGAACATTTGAGAATGTTCTCTATGTTCCTAACTTGAGTGCCAATCTTCTTTCAATCTACCAAATCACTCACTTTGGAGATGGCAAGAAAGTTGAGTTTCTACCAGATTCAGTTGTGGTCAAAGAACTTAAGGATGATGCCTTGGTTGTAGTGGGACAAGCCAATCACAACACTCGGCTTTATTCTTTTTCCCACTTTGTGCCTAAGTCTCCTTCTACAGCCTTGCTCACTCATTCAAATTCAGAAAGTAAGCTATGGCATGAGCGATTTGGACATCTTAATTACCACTATCTTCAGTAGCTTAGCTCCAAGGGTATGGTTACAGGACTCCCTCAAATCAGCTTTTCAAAAGGTGTATGTTCAGGTTGTTCCATGGGTAAGCATCCAAAAGAGAAATTTGACAAAGGGAAGTCTTGGAGAGCTTTGGAAGTTCTTCAGTTGGTTCACAGTGATGTAGCAGGTCCATTTCCAGTACCATCATTTAGCAAGGCCTGCTATGTCCTCACCTTCATTGATGACTACTCCCGCTTCACATGGGTCTACTTTCTTGTTCACAAGAGTGAAGTGTTTGACAGATTTCTAGCCTTCAAGGCTCATGTAGAGAAGCAATCAGGGAAGCAAGTGAAGATTCTTCGCACAGACAATGGAAGGGAAAATGTGAACAATAGACTTGAGGAATTTTGTACTACTGAGGGGATTGATCTTCAACATTCAGTTGCATACACTCCACAGTAGAATGGTGTTGCTGAAAGAAAGAATAGAACCCTTAAGGAGATGGCTAGCTGCATGATTCATGCTCATTCTCTTGGTCCTCAATTTTGGGCAGAAGCTATCAGTTGTGCCACTCACATCCAAAATCGGTTTCCCCATAAAGCTTTGAAGGGTATGACTCCTTTTGAGGCTTGGTGTGGTAGAAAACCGGTTGTGAGACACTTCAGAGTTTTTGGTTGTCCAGCTTGGGCACACATACCTCTAGAGAAGCACAAGGCATTGGAACCTCAGAGTAGGCCTTGCATCTTTGTTGGATATCCTGAAGGTGTTAAGGCATATAGACTGTTGGATCCAAAGACACATGAGCTATTCATTGAGAGGAGTGTTCACTTTGAGGAAAGTTCTCCTAGCTTGGCCTCTAATCCTCCTCTTTCTTCCTCCATAGTGGAAAGTGATGATAGTGACTTAGATGATGATTCTTCCTCAACTTTGACTCACAGGATCACACCTTCGCAGGGTCCACTTGCAGTTGAGGAGCCTCGTCCTTCATCTCCTACTCGACCTCGTTGGGCTCAACAGACTCTTGAGTCAGCAGGTTCTCTTATTGGGGATCCTTTAGATACTCGAAGGACTCGATCACAACATCAGGATTTTCCACATGCTTATATTGCTAGTGCTTCAGATCCACAATCCTTCAAGGAAGCTTCAGGCATTCCTAAATGGGATTCAGCAATGGAGGAAGAGTATAGTTCCTTGATGAGGAATTGCACATGGGATTTAGTTCCTCTTCCTAAGGGGAGAAAGATGGTTCGATGTAAGTGGATCTATCGGACTAAGTATGCAGCGGATGGAAGTCTAGATAAATACAAGGCTCGACTTGTGGCAAAAGGTTTCTCACAGGTTCCAGGTGTTGACTATACAGAGACCTTTGCACCCGTTGCTAAGATGAACTCTATTCGCTTGACACTTGCTATTGCCGTAGCTCATGGTTGGGCTGTACATCAGATGGATGTGAAGAGTGCATTTCTTCATGGGGATCTTCATGAGGAGATTTACATGGAGCAGCCATAGGGATTTGTTCAGGATTCTTCTTCGGTTTGCAGATTGAGGAAGTTTATCTATGGCCTCAAACAGGCCCCTAGGGCTTGGTATGCCAAGATGGATTCCTTTCTTCTCTCAGCAGAATTCACCAGGTGTCATTCAGATCCGAATGTCTACATTTTGCGACAAGATGATTCTCATTTGCTACTTGTGCTCTATGTTGATGACTTGATCATTACAGGGAGTACCTCATCCATCATTGGCAGTGTCAAATCTGCTTTGCATGACAGATTTTCTATGACTGACTTGGGCCTTTTGCACTATTTTCTTGGGATTGAGATTACATAGTCAGCTTCTGGGATTTCTCTTTCTTAGCCCAAGTATGCTCTTGATCTTCTAGTTTGATTTCACATGGGTGATTGTAAGCCTGCCCTGAATCCCTTTCTTTCAGGAGTCAAGCTTGAGGCTAAGTGTTCTACTCCACTTGTTGATGCCACTTTGTATCGTCAACTTGTTGGGAGTTTCATCTACTTGACTCACACATGCCCTGATATCTCCTTTGCAGTTGGCATGGTTTCACGCTTTATGCAGGAACCACATGAGCTTCATTGGAAAGTGCCAAACGCATCTTGCACTACATACAGGGTACACATCATCATGGGATTCACTTTGCAATAGGTATAGGACTTACCTTGGTGGGATATACAGATTCTGATTGGGTTGGTGATCTTGATGATCGTAAGTCCACTTCTGGCTACAACTTTCATCTTGGTTCCGGCCCCATTTGTTGGCAGAGTAAGAAGCAACATGCTATTGCTCTTTCTTCGACTGAGGCTGAGTATCGAGGGGTTGTTAATGCCGCTGCTGAGGCTATTTGGCTTCAAAATATTCTCACCGAGTTTGGCTTCACTATTCCACGTCCTATAGTCATTCATTGTGACAATCAGAGTGCCATTCAGATCTCGAAGAATCCGGTTCACCATTAGAGGACCAAACACATCGAGATTCATATGCACTACATTCAGGAGCTGATATAGGAGCAAGTCATTGATTTGTAGTATTGTCCTACAGCAGAGCAGGTTGCAGATATCTTTACCAAACCCTTCACTGAGAGTATCTATCATCATTTGCGAGCTCTCTTGGGGGTGTGGGATGTTTCATCTGAGGAGGTCACTTGACATCTTCATTCTCTCTTTTGGGGGGGGCTTTTTCCTCATTCGAGCTTTTGCCTTCTCATCTTTTTGAGTTCTTGTTTTGTTTCATCTCTCTTTTGGGGGGGAGTTTTTTCCCACGTGGTTTTCTCCTTTTCTCCGCTTTATGAGAGATTGCATTGCAGTTGTACATGGGTACCTAACATGGCTTAGTAGCCGGGACCCATCTTGCATTGTTTTCTTTTGTGTACATTCTCCCTAAGTTGCACTTAAGGTGTTGGTGTAAAAGTGTTGTACCTTGTCCTAGGTCATAATTACACCTTAGTTAAGTTTACTTAGGGACCACATAGGAGGTTGTTGGAGATTTTCCACTTTTGGTGGACTTGACATGTCATTACTTTATCACCTCCACCTTTTGTGGACACATCATGTGATTATCTCTCCACCTTTTGTGGGTGATCCACCTTTTGTGGTGATTATCACATTATCACTTTTCCACTTTAGGTGGAGTGATAGCTTTTCATAGTTGTCTCATGTCATAAGATTACGACACTTGTCATAATCTTATGCCCTTCTATGTTCTCACCTTGGCTATATAACCAAGGGGTCCTTTATGTACATTTGCTCATCATATTCTATTTGCATTATTGGCAGAATACAGTTTATTCTTGTCATATTGTCTCTATCTCTCTTATGCTTGTGCTTTCTATTAGGCCTCTAGACCTTGGGTGGCTACCTTCATAACCAATTCTTATAGGACTAGATGCCACAGTCAATATTGAATAATTGTATCAATTACACTTATCCAAAGTTTCAAGACAACAAGCAGTGGCACCAATTTATTTCATGGGTGGACATAATTAAGTTCACACTCCCTTGCTATGAAAATGTTTTTTTTTTGTTTTGACCATGCTTTGATGCGGGGGACAACTGACCATCCTGGGAATGGCTAGGGGACTTCTAGGATGGCTGATTGTCCTGAGGATGGCCAAGGGACTCCTAGAAGTCCCTTGGTCATCCCTGGAATCAATCAGCCATCCCCCATCCGGTCAACGGCGTCCCCCCATTTTGAGGATGGTTCCCCATTTTTTGGCAGAAAAGGGGATTGTCCCCTGTCATCCCCCAGCCGTTCCCCTATACCCGGGAAGTCCCGAGGACAGGGACGAGGCATTTTTAGGGGGGGGGGACGCATCCCCGGGTTTGCTTGCTTATTTTACAATATTAGGATGCACAAAAATTTATATCAGTTTGTTGCATACACAGAAAGATGTGATTGTCTCAGACATTAACAAAGAGAACCTGATATACATTAGATGACTGCTCAAGAACTAATTTGCAGACCTTAACAAACTTAGAAATCCTTCCAAAACTTAGAGATAATGCCTTTATAACAAAGTGAATCATGACCAATGCTTACATACTCAGGATACAATGTTTGTAAACTGTTACAAAGTAATTTCCTGCTGATAATAACAGATTTCTCACTAAAAATAGTCTCAGAATATACAAGGAACTTACAGATTGCTCCAACTCACAAAAAATGGCTTAGGGTGGGAAGATAATGAATCGACCAAACCTGGAAACAACTCGCCCTGGCCAGACAAGGGACCGACAAACTCAGGAAGGAATGTTTTTCCATGAAGAGCTCAGGCGACTCTCATAAGGGTCGCATTTTCACTTCAATGGTATCACTCCATGCCTCTAGAGCAGCCATGACTTCATCCTTTGGTCTTGCAGTAACATCACCTTCAGATGCGCCTTAAGGAGGGTTACAATATGCTCAAATACACACGTTTTTTCTGCTTGAGTTCACACGACCTGAGTATTAATCCTCATGTGGCAGCTCAGGAATAATGTGGACTGTTAACAGGTGGAATATTGGCCCACAATGAAGAACACGACCTTGCTGATGAAGGTTGACCATAAATAAAGAAACTTTGAGCCCTAACGCCCCCAGAGAAATCTTCTTGCTCTTTGCTGAGGAGGTCGACTTCTTAAATGGCTCACAAATGCCCAAAAACTGAATATTAAAACTAGAGAAATATTGCAAGCACCTCACCACACTGATATTCAATATTCCTCAAACCCTTGCATTAACCCTACTGAGAATATACTTGCTTATCACCAATATTGCATTTGAAAAATGATTCACAAAATTGCAATGAAGCTCCTGTAGAAACCCTGAGTGACTTCCTCCACAAATCCAGCTAGGGTGGATAGTTTCACTACTAAAACTGGTGCCAAAGATAAGGGTTTCCTTCCTCAACTAGCTACAAACAATAAACTGGAAACAATCCAGCAGAGTCTCCTTAAGTTGTCAAATCCATCATAACCAAATGAGAGCCTAAAAGCAGATTAAATAGGAGTGGAGGGAGAAATTAGGGCAGCCTCCAATTTGAATCCTTTTCCCTCCAAAAACTTTTTTAATTTTTTTGCTTTATATTTTACAACATTATCAAATAATCCTCAAAGCGGTGTCCTACTCGAAAGGAAACTATTTTACCTTATTCAGCCTTCTAAAACAACTTAAGTTATAAAGTTATTTTATTAAAATAACTTAAGTGACTTATAAAAAGTGAATATTAAATAATCCAACCTTAGTCTCTCCAATGCCACCATAGAAAAAACACTATTGAGGACACTATGAGTCTGAGACCAGTTTCCCGAAATAGGCTTACTAAGGATGGAGCGACTAACCAATGAACAACTGGGGTGGGTGTGAGGAATAAGTAGATGGAAATGTATAAGTAGCAATTGCAAAAAATAGTAAGTGCTCACCAAATATCATACTGGCTAAAACATTAAAGCTCATCGGACAACTCCCACATACTACCCAAATAGGAAACCCTACATTGCACTACTGCTTGGACCAATTACTAAAAATAGTGAGTCAGAACCAAACTAGCCCAAAGGAGGACATCGAAAATGGGGACATTACAGAGTAGCAATTAATATATATAATACACATATCATTCGAAGGCAGCAATTATTAAGTGTCAAAATGCAGTGATAAAGATTCATAAAAGGCAGCAAAAGACATCTTATTAAAAGGAAAATATATGTATGTATTAATTACTCATTTTAAGCGATTAATAAGTTAAAAAATGTAGCGATTAAATATATAAGAAAGCAGCGGTTAGTTTTGAAGAGGCAGCAATGGAGAATTAAGAGGAGACATGACTGTCTCAAGAGGTTATCTCCTTTCCAAAAGAATGCCTCTCTTCACTCAGTCATGAGGATATAATAGGAATCAGATTTGTGTGAAGGAAGGTGAGTAGATGTGTGAGATATGTGAAGAGTGAAGAAGGAAAAGTGTGTAGAGCAATGGAGTGAATAGATTATTTATAGAACATTCAAATAGGGAAAGTGATCAATAAGAGATATAAATCTGGAATGATGGAGTAAGATACACATATAAAGAAGATCAAATAAGGAGAAAAATGAAAGATAAATCAAGCATGGAGAAATGAATATATAAAAAGTGTGTGGAGTAAAAAGAGATACATCATACTTATACCAGCAGCCTTGTATGAAGAGAGGAATAAATATATAATTAAGGCAGATCTTGTGAGAAAGGCATATGTAATCATAATGCATTGAAGGATCAGATTTATTCTCAAGAAGACAAGATGCTATTGGAGAGGTTGGTGCCTCATATGGAAGAAGGTCGGTGCCTCATACGGAACGAGATTGGTGCCTCATATTGAAGAGGTTGGTGTCTCTTACTAAGTTGGTGCTCAGTTGTGGGGATTGGTGTCTCCAGTGAGTTGGTGCCTACAAATCATACAAGAGGGGATTGGTGTCTCTTGTTGGTTGGTGCATACAAAGATTGTAAAAGAGACTTATATAAAAGCAATATTTTTCCATGGTTTTCTCTCATAAGGGTTTCACAGAAATCGTGTGTTCTTGCGTTGCATAATTGTTAGATCTTATGTAAATGATATTGTGCAATTGATATTATTGTGGTTTAGTTTGAAAAAGTAAAGAATTGTCTTATACTAATTCACCTTGCCCCCCCTTCTTAGTATAAGTGTGTGTTTCATCAGAAACATGTTCCCATCCCCTGCTGTCCTCATCCTAGAAACTTGGTGTAACATAGGTTTCAACCCAGGTCCCTCAAATGTGGTCAAATTGTCAAATTTCAACCAAAATTGCTCTCAGAAAATAACCAAAATTTGCTGCAGAAATGAGCAAAAATGCCCAGAAGACAGATTTTGAGTTTGAAAAATTGCAAATATCGTGTTTTTTTGATTGATTTTTTCGGTTGAATGATCAAATGAAAAAGATGTCAGTTTTTGGAGTAAACAATGATCAGCAGGGCAAGTCCTGATTAATCATTATTTTTTCCCAAATTCTTCCTTTATGATATAAAGTCTAAAGTATAATCAGAGGGGAATTATCAAATTTTTAAATGAGAAAGAGTAAGGGTTGGCTATTCTCATGCATTGATATGCAAACTTTATTAATAGGATAGAGGCTATATAACAAATTCTGAGTGGTGAAAGGTTGAGAAGGGAACAATTTCACCAACCAGCAGTTTCAACAATTCAACACAGTGAAAATAGCTTGCAATCAAAGGTATATCTTGCTGAATTACCTCACTGCTTTTTCAGAGCAATGGAACATCCACCCTAAGAGTCTAGAAGAAGGGTATGCTGCCTGCATTTGAAATTCTGAGTGTCAAATGTCTGCTCGCCTGAATTCTGGGAGAAGGCACTGCAACTCCAAGAAACAACAGCTGAGGCTTTGCTTTTCTCCCTTCAGTTCCTTTGTGCCTAGTTTTGTCATCTATATATAAGCATTTCAATTTGTCTTTCTTGGTCTAAATCCATGTGTGAATATCTGCCTTGATTATGTATCTCATTTTCAACAGGGTTTAGCTTGAATAGCACCCATCCATGGGTTCCTGTAATCTTCCCTACAAGCATGTACATGGACAGGGTTTCTGTAATTTTCACTACAGTCAATATATACAACTTTTTCATTATTAAAAAAAATCAACTTAATCTTAAGAAGATTAAAAAAGTACCAGTTAAAGATGATGAAAATATATTAGAGACTTTGATGATGACTGCCTTCATATTGTCTAATCAGGATACTTCATGGGCCAAGTGAAGAAAACGCCTGAGAAGTTTGGCTAAAAAGTCTTACAATAAAAAAGAAATGCTATAATAGTCATACAAGAAACATTTGCAAATCAACTCAAAAGTGGTGAAAGAATTAATTTCACTTCACATAAACAAAATTGGACATAAAGATCAGTCAAGAGCAATTGATAAATATTTCAAGGCAATTAGGATGACATTAAATATCATGAAGATAAGAAATCTTGAATATTGAAGGGATAATGGAAAATGGGGAAATGAAAAGACATTATTAAAAAATTATGAAATTCTAGCGAGAGATTGTTTTTATTGAGGAAAGCTGGGACATTTCAGGTCCATGAACTAGGGATTTGGTTCAAATGGATTAGGTAAATGAGGCTAACACAATTGAGGCTCAAGAAGTATCTATGTTTGAAGAGTTAGGTCTAAGGAAACATGAGAACCTGGTGAGTGAACATAATCGTACTGGAGATTGATGTTTCTGCAGTTTATCACATGATTATCTGGTGAAACACAACTACATGGGGCTTCGTTATTATCATTAAGCAGTGGTTGAGAAATAATATGCATCTGGAGGGAGCAAAACTTTCAGTGATCAAGGTTTAGTGTCGCTGTCATCTCCAGAATGATCATGATGAGAGGCCTTTAGTGTAATGACATTTGTTGTTTGCAATATTTTAAGCTACTTAAGAAGGCTATGCACGGTGTCCAGTTCATGTTAGGAGTGAGACATCATTCAAATATAAAGTATCATGCATGGTAACTTAAAAATCATTGCCTTTGGATTGTGGAGTCATTTGTAAATTCCTAGTATTTACTAATAGTAAAGGATATGTTATGAGAATTTGAATTTTATTGAATGTCCATTGTATTTTATTTCTGCATGCTTTTGCTTTTCATATTTCTGTATATAGATTTTTCTTAGCAAAGTTTGCATTTATAACTCAATGTTTTCAATCAGAGATCCTGTCCTGGCTTGTTACAAGCAAAAATGAAACATAAATCAGAGTGAACTTTTTTGTTATTTCATTCTTGTAATCTGTTTGTGATTGGTATCAAATCTTCACTAGTATTTTTTTACTCAAACTTTTACACATTGGCTGCATCCACATCAGGCTGTCTGAATTCTTTGTTGCATGCCTTTTTTGGCAATAAAGGAGTCTTAAGTTCAGCATTTTTGGAAGAAATGGTCTTTCTTTCTCAGTATCAACGCCAAGTTTTCTTATGCATTGCTATTTCTGCAGATACACAAAACAAAGTGATATTTCGCGTGGACGAACTTGGTTTTTCCATGGGGAACGCAAGATTATGCTGTATACAGAGCGTGCTCATTTCTATCATAGATATAAGGTGTGTTACATTTTGAAGCAAATGATTGCACATTTTTTATTTATTACATGGTACTTGTTTATTGAAATTAGGGTGCTTATGATGCAGATCCGTGGTATACGGGATTTGATCTATTATTCTCTTCCAGAGAGGAATGACTTTTATGCTGAGGTAGTATATTGCTATTTGTGTCTTTATCATTTTAGCTGAAAATGGTCTTTACCTAATTATCTTCTATAAAAGTGTATATGCCTTTAACTATAGCATAACTTGGTATTTTCAATTGCCATTTCAATTTGTGCTCTACAGATTTTAGTTTTCAGTTCTGTACCATGGTCTTATTGCTCTTTGTTTTGCATCTGTTTCTCAGATTACCAATATGTTTGAAGGGGTCGATAATCCTACATGCACTGTTCTATTTTCACACTTTGATAGTTTGCAAGTAAGAAACTGCGTATCTTATCCATCTTGTGTTAGATTGCTATTTCTGTTAGATTTTTAATTTTTTTTAGTTCCTTACTGGAATGATGCTATGGTCCCAATTTGGTTGCAGCTTGAGAGGATTGTTGGAACATCTTCTGCACAAAAAATGTTGAAATCTAAGAAGCAAACATTCATATTCTGCTAGAGAAATCTTGACGTACCTCAATTAAAGCAGTGCAATCTTGATATATTCCTATCAAGTACCTTTTAAATCACTATTGACGTTCTTTTGGTAAAAAAGCCTTTCGTACAATTGTTATGCAGATGAAAAGTTTGCATCTGATCCTATTCTTCTTTGTAAGAACCACATTCAGAAGTGTAGGATATGGTCTCACTTAATATCAATTTACTCATTTAATTTTAAGATCTATTACAAGTCGTAACTTCTCACGCAATCTCCACATTTGTGTTGTTGGTGTTGCTGGCCGACCATAATATCAATGTTGCATAATGTGTGGCTGTGTAGTTAAGCGCCCACTCCAATGTCATAAGGGGTTTTACAATCCAAAAAACTAATACTTTATCCGGCGATCTGTGTAATACTTTCTTGTTATTTTCGCTCATCCTTTTACTACTTTCCACACACTGCTAGTAACAGTTCAAAAAATATTGTAAACTTTCTAGCTGTGCAGTCCAAATTAAAAGCACTTTAGACTTTCTATATTTCTGAATTCATTTAATCAATGGATCAGTACCTTCCTCAACACATATTTTAGATAGTCGTGTACAATGTTCTTTATATATGTATATGTATGATTCACTGAAAGCATACAGGCAGTCATGGCATATCTTTGGTCAGGTATGAACTGGTTCTAACAATTACTGGGTTTAATATAGTATTTGATGCACATTTTACACGGTCCAATTTAACTTGGTCCATTCTATAATGCAATCTCATGCGCATTTAGCATTTAACTTGACCATTTTGCAAATGTGTTCATCAGAGTTGAATATGGATTCCAAGGTAATCAACCCTTTGGGAAGTTTATTTGTCTTGAGCTGTATCACTTGATCATCATACTGCTGTTTAATCTTTTCCTGGTTTACTACAGAAAATTGATCTTCTTGGAGTAGAAAGGCCAATATCTATTCATCGCTCTCAAATGCCTGCCAGTTAATGTTGTTATCAGGAATTGACGGCCTGGTAACCACCTTGACATACTACTATATTTTACTCTTTTTAATATCACCTCGGATATCAAACTGTGCTCCAATTGCCGCAAGTTTGTCAGCATGCTTATTCTGATTTCATGGGATAGAAATTAGATTGAAGGCATTAAACTCCTCAATTATATTCCATACTTTGTTTCTGTATAACTTCAAAGCATCATTCTTGGCAACATTGACCCCCTGACCTGATTGACTATCAATTCACTGTCCCCATAGACTCTCAAACAGTCAATTCCTCTTTTCCTTGCCCATTTGAGGCCTTGGATAAGTCCTTCATACTCAACACTATTGTTAGAACATGTAAAAGCAAAACGGAAGGCTGAAAAGTAGTTAGCACCTTGTGGAGAAATCAACATTGTACCTCCACCTGCTCCATTCTTGCTCCTAGAACCATCAAAGAACATCTCCCAAAGTCTAGTTTGTTGTTTTAACAATTGATTTGAATCCTTTTCAAGGTTTGGAATCTCTGCGTCAGGCTCAAGTATGACATAGTTACCCATACCAGCATCTCAAATGAGGTCTTCAGGACTTTCCAACACATTTTCAACTGCCCATTCATGTAGAAGCACATCAAGAACAACTTCTGCTTGAAATTCTTGAGCAACAACCAGCTCACTGTCAGTGAAAATGACACAA
Organism: Sequoia sempervirens; assembly: GCA_007258455.2. Classification (NCBI taxonomy): domain Eukaryota; kingdom Viridiplantae; phylum Streptophyta; class Pinopsida; order Cupressales; family Cupressaceae; genus Sequoia; species Sequoia sempervirens. Next base: position 38,083,030 of record VDFB02379711.1, on the reverse strand, counting down.
TTTGTGTCTGCAGCAACATGAGCAACATTGATGGGACTTGGGTTATATGGCTCAATGTGATCCTTAGCCAACGTTTCAGACTTAATGGTAACCTTGGTTCCATATATTGTTCTAAATAGAATATGTGACCAATCAACTGACACATAACCACCTATCTTGGTTGTAAAGTCTCTTGATAAGCACAAGGAAAAGAAAGGTGGAAGGTCTATGACACATATGTCATGGGGAATTGAAAAATTAGGACAAGCATGAAGGGTAAGACTCAAATGTTTAATGATGCTTAGTGTATTAACGGAGGTACCGTCTAATTGGATTACTCCTTTATCTAAAGGCTGATACTTTAGCCCAATCTTGTCAGCAATCTGTTTTGGCATTACAAAGCTACTAGCTCCACTGTCTACCATACAGTTATGAACTAACTTGTCACCTATGATTACTGATACATAAAAAGGAGGTGGTTTATCTTCTTTTCCTGTCTCTTTGTTGGGTTTATCATTTCTTTGAGTATCATTTCTCAATACAGTGTTAACTTGACCTATTAGGGATTCAAACTCAACGGACACCTTAAGGTTTGACAAAGCTGAGCGTAAAATATCCTTTTGACCTGGGATGACTAATGAATCCCACATAGACATCGTTACATTTGTCTTTTTCATACTATCAAGAATATTAAAGGGTACAGCTAGGTTTACTTTATGATGTACCTTTACGCCAACATGATCAGCTTGCAAGTGTGGTTGCTCTTTAACTGGCAGTTGCTGATTTTTTTGCCAAACAGGAGTCACTTGAGATGTAGATGATTCTGTAGCCGCTGCTCCTCCTTTGTCAGCTGCTTGATTAAGCTCCAAAGCTCTTTTCTTTGCTCTCGTATTAGCTACAATTGGAGAATTGTCCACATTCAATCCACATAATTCCTCACCTTGCCAGTTACGTAGAGTAGTGTCATTGGTAGGCTGATCTTGGCATTGTGGAGATGCATCATTGAATTCATTCTGCTGTGAACTTGAGGCATTCTGTACCATCAATGCTTGATTAATAAGTCCATTTGAGCAAGTGGATTGATTGTGAGACTGGTTGTAAGGGTAGCACCATTCATAATTGGCTGCTAAGTTGTTTTGAATAGGGACAAGATCCTTAGCTGCTCTAACAGGTGCTGGAGCATAGGCCTGAAAAGGTCTTGTGTTCACATTTTGTCTTGGGCCCTGGTAATTTCCCTGGTAAGCTGGTCTACTACCTTGATATGCTTGTTGCTGACCTGGATTTTGCTGTTGATAAGGCCTACTATATGATTGCTGCTTCTCTAAGCTTACAAGCTTGTTACCAAAAGACTGCAATAGGCTTTTGATTTCCTGTAACTCATTTGGAGAACTTGAAGCATCATTTTCTTGTGTTACAGCAGCTGGAACATATGGCAAAGGTGCAAAAGGTGGTATCTACAGAGGAATATTTGTGTGAATCTCTGGGAATATAGGCATTGGTGGCCTAGGAGCAAGTTTACTAGCCTGTATTAGGCTTTTTTTAGCTCTGATTGCTATTTCAAAAGCATCTGGTAGAGAAACACCCCCCATTGATTGTATCATAACTGAAATATCGCTGTTTATAGTTCTAAGATAATACAGGAAGGCGTACTCAGGTGAAGGCCTCACCGTTGCAGGGATTCTATCTTAGGTTCTTTGAAATCTGAAATTGAAATCATTCATCTGCTCTTGTGGAGCCCTCTTAATTGTAGTTAATTGTTCCAATAGAGACAAGTTATCAGACTTGTCCTGAAATTATTTATGCAGCTTGTCTCCAAATTTGTCCCAAGTTGCAATTGAACCAATTGCTAAGCCCCTACACCATTGTACAACTCTTCCTTTCAGTGAAGCTGCCAATAATCTCACAGCAACATCCTCTTGAGTTATGTGATGGACTCCGCATAACGAAGCCACATCTCGTATGTGTTCAACTAGGGTAGTCTGATCTTCCCCAGTGAAAGTTGGCAGACTCTTCAAGGCTGCCATTGGAATGTCATTGTGATGTGCCAGATTCAAGGGGCTCCCTCCATTAAAAGCAACAAAGGGTTGATTCCTTGGAGCGGCCATTGGAGGTGGATGAGGTAGATTTACTGGAACTCTAGATGAAACAAAAGACGGGACAACAATGTGTGATCCCACAGATGGAGGAGTGGATTTAGTTCTTCTAGAATAAATAATTGTCGTTCCTCACCTTTCTATCACTCTGCCTTGTCTTCTTGGTGGTGACAGCTGCAAGTATTTGAAAGGAACTAAACTGTACTCCTTGTTTGAAATATTCTCATAAATCATAGAAGGCGTTGATTCTGAAGTTCTTTTTCTCTACGGAGTCGCCAAGTATGCACAATCGACTTCTGTAAAGTCTGGAACCTGTTGGTTGCATACCAAACCAGCGATATCAAGTGGAAAAAGTTCCACCGGGCGTGCCATAAACTGTTGTCTCTTAGAAATGCACTCTATGCAGAGTTATAAAAATTGAGCTTTCTAGAGAAACATGGGATCATTTCAAGGCTGTGGGTCACTTAGAGTTGAAATGAACCTCCGGAGAAGGCCGGCTTCCTTTGGTGTCATCTAAACTAATGATTCGTAAAGGGAAAGGGAGAAGGGGTACATAAATTGAAAATTGCTCCTATGGTGATACACCGAATCAATAAGAAATCATGAAATCAAAACAAGATGAACATACACTAAGAAGCTAATGGTTAGTATTTTACTTATTCAACATGACCCCTTTAGAATTATGCACTATTCTTAAAAGGCTTGCTCTACATACATACCTTAAGAAGGAAAGATGAATTCACAGCTTTAAGGTATGAATACAGATTTTAGAAAAAACACAATTGAGAACTTGCATAATCTAAAAGAAATACAGAACTGAAAGTAATACAAACATTAACACTAGCTTCCGAGATAAACTTTGTGCTTTATTCCAAATTCTAGTTTAGTTACAAAGCATACATCAGCTGGGAGAGGATTGTTAAAAAATCACTAACTCCAGAAAATGCACAATCCGAACTCCTTTACAAAGAAGCCAAAAAGCCCTATATACAAAAGGATCCCAACCCTTTAGGGCATACAAAATATCAGTCTTTAGAAAAAATCCCCCTAGATCTTTTGCCTGAAATTAATGCTGCACCCTGCGTGTCCTGTTGTCCATGTCGGTGAAGAGACATTCCCCGGAGAAGCCCTTAGATCTTTTGCAGCTACCGCATTCATTTCTGGTCCTCGTGTCTGCCTTTGAATCCCCTGTCGAGCTACTTTGAATGCTTCAGAGCCGATCCACGTCGATTCACTCTGTTGATCCCCTTGGCACCGGTCAGGCTGCCAACAATTCACCCGTAGCTTTCTCTGATGGGCTGGACACATTCCACATGGATTCCTTAATGGTCAAAAGCACGCTTAGTCAGAATCACATCTTGGCTAGACATTGAAAGTGTCACCGGTGCGATTACGATCCTCCGCAATTATCACCAGGACATGAAACCATCGATGAGAGCTCTTGTCGAGCTTGAAAATTCATACCGATATCCCTGAAATCATCGGCAAGACACAATTCCTTCGCTGAGACATCATACCAACACCACCAGCTCATACTGAAGGCATCAACTTTCCTGTCGGGGAGACATTCTACCAGTAAGCTGGGATGTCACAGCGAAGCTCTCCTTTTTCTCTGTTGACATCAGACCTCGCCTAGACAACATGGCGAACTCCATTTCCACTTCGGCAAGAGCTTGCTCGGTCGGTGAGACCTTCATCGATCTCCGCTTCCTTTTCCGAGTTCATTTTGACGTCTCCCCGAGCTCCTCTTCATTCGACAAGACACCCGAGTGTCGGTGAGACGTCTTACTGAAGGAAAAACGCTACCCCGAGACCCTTCATCTTTGGCAGGAGTTGATGCTTTCACCGAGACATCGTGGTGAAACTACTTTCTTTGGCCGAGACCACGAGTTGGCAAGACCTTCGGACAAAAGCAAGATGTCACGACAAACCCACGTCATTGTCGGCAAGGCTCCATACTCTCGGCAGGACCTCATGCCGAAAGCAAAACTTCCTCGGTGAGCTTTCCTCATCTTCTATCGGCGAGAGTTTAATGATGTCACCCCGAATGCACTCCATTCTACCGAGCTCTACATCTCTTTCGGCGAGACACTGGCAAGTTGGGAAGACTTTATAGCGAGTTCCACTAGTCATACTGATACCCGCTTCCATCGCTAAGACCACACCATGTCGGCAAGACATTGCTCCGACGGCTGGAAGTTACGCTGATGTCAAATATGTCAGGGAGACCCTCTGCATTCGGTGAGACATTCTGGTGAAGGCACCAACCTTTGCCGAGAGCCCATCCCTTCGGGAAGACATCTTGCCGAAGGAAAAAATTAAGCCGAGAGCTCCTCGGTGAACTACCATCGGCGTGACCTCTTGCATTCGGCAAGACCTTTTGTCGAAGACGCTTCCCCTCGCCAAGAGTTCACCCTTCTTGTCAAGGAGAGATCACCATATCGATAAGACCATTTGCCGAAGCTTGCTTCCTTTGCCGACATCGCCTTACTTCAGCGAGACCTCACCCAATCGGTAAGACCTCTTTTGCTAAGACTCTCACTTGTTGCTAGGACATCATCCCGAAATGATTTTACTTCCCCAATGCGACCATTTCCCCCTTTCGGAAAGACCACATCTCCGTCGGCCAGACCCCATGGTGATGATGCCTTCATTTAGCAAGAGCCCTTTTAGTCGGCGAGACATCTGGTGAGTCTTGGTGACTCTCTCCTTAGAGGATTTTCATGCCGAACTTGAACAAGGGAGGCTCCCCAACTGAGTTCCTTGTGACCTAGCATCAGATTCATGACTTTTTCCCTTGTGCGAATGTTCCATTTGGCCTTCTTGAACCTCTGTCACATGTTTTATCCTGCCTGATTGAGCTCGCAGGTGAAAATTGGCCAACAATTACTTTGGATAAAAATGGTTGAAAGTTGGTTAGAAGAAAATTGATGTTGGTGAAGGGCACTTGGTGTGGAACCTTTTTTAAGTTATAAGCATCTTTGTTCTATACAATGTAACTAATTTTTTTATGCGTGTATATTGTGGCACTACATATTAGAGGTCACATTTATGATGGAAGGTTATTCTATAGAATTAATTTTTATGAGCATCATGTTTAGTAAACATAATAGAGTGAAGATTTATTCTAGTAGATAGTACTAGATCTAAGAGAATTTCATAAGTTATTCTTTGAATTTTCTAAAATATAGATTGATTATTTTCTTCAAGTTTAAAGATTTTAAGGTTCATATAAAAAATAGATGGATATGAATACATATTATTGAGGTCAAATAATGAAGGTAAATGTTACTCCAAGAATTTGATGATTTTTATAAACATAATTATTGTGTGACAAAAAACTACTCTATGTAACATTAAAATAGAGTTGTAGAATAGATGAAAAATAAATTGATGAATAGAGCCAAAAGTATGTTGAGTAGAGTTAGGGTTGAACAATATTTATGGGATAAGATTGTAAGTACGGCTTATTATTTAGTAAATAATTTAGTAAGAAAATATCCTACTTCTAATTTTGTTGATAATACATGAGGTGTGGACAAATAAAAAATCCATACATTTCACTTATTAGAGTTTTTTTGTTGTAAGACTTATATTCACATGCCTAAATAAAAATGATCTAAGATGGAATTTAAGGTTGAAAATAATATTTTTATTATTTATGGTAAGAATGTAGAAGGTTATAAGCTTTGGAATCCTATAATACTTGAAAATAATTTATACTCAAAAATGACTTTCAAGGAACTTAGAGTTTTTTCTAACGTTTAATAGTTGAAGGAAAAAAAGGCACAAAGTTGCATTTGAGATAAAAATGAATAACACGAAGATGCACCTATAGAATAACAAGTTGAACAAGAAGTTGGAGGGGAAGATGTAGTGGATAGTTTGGAATAAGATTAAGTAGTGTCTTTTACTCTTCCCTTGAAGAGCTCCACAAAGCAACAAAAATAGCTGAAAGGAATAATCCACAAAATTTCTATTATGTATTTGATTTATCTTGTATTAAAGTTGAACCTTGATTTGTGATGGAAATTTTTTATTCAAAATAGTGAAAGTATTGGAAAGAGGCCATGTAAGAGGAGGTTGTGGCTTGAAAACAATTGAGACATGAAATCTAGTAGATTTGTTTGAATGAATGAAGCTCATTGGATGCAAGTGGATGTTTAAAAATAATTTTACAGTGGATGGTAAGTTGGAAAGGTATGAAGCTAGATTGGTAGAAAAATGGTATTCTTAGGTTAAGGGAACATGCTTTGGTAAAATAAATTGATGGTGAGCAGTGGGAACGAGAGCAAGGGTAGGAGTTTGAATTCCTTTGTTGCAGAGGGTGAGGGAGAAGCTAAATCTAAGGATGAAGTGGATGGGTTGTGTTGGGTTGACAGGTTGTGGATGGTTGACACGTCATAGGTAGCTAATGACTAGGTTGTAGTTGGCATCTCTTTGGGAGATGGTTTTGTTGGTGTTTCTGGGTTGCTGTTGGCAAAAAAATTTCTTGCTATTGTTTAGGGTGAGGTTTGGTTTTCTTGTGTCTGGTCTCTATTGGGATTTTTTCCTTTCTCTTATTCTTGATTGAAATGTCAAGGAGGATGGGGTGCTAATTGGATTGGCTGAATCCCTTCTTTTTTCCTATGCGGGATTCCCTTTTCTCCGTGGAGGACTACTGTTGGAAGTTGGTTTTTTGTCAATAGTAGGGTTTCTTTTGGTAGTTTTTATGGTGCCTTTTTTTGCTGGCTTTGTTGTGTGGAGGCTTTTTCTCACAGTAGAAGGGTTGTTGTAGATAGTTTCTTTGTTGATGCTGGTAGTTGTTGTGGGAAACTACTAGGAGCTCATGGCTATCGGTGGGCTCATGTTTGATGCGGTTGTTGTTGATGCTATGAGCCTTTCTTTGTGGAGGCTTTCCTTTGCTTGTTGTGTGATCCCTTTGTCATCTGTCACCTTACTTGGGGTGAGGTATGGTTTTCTTTTTTCAGGAGGGTGTTGGGAGTTTTGGCTATCTCATATTCTTGGTTGGCTTGTCAAGGAGGATGGGGTGCTTAATGGATTGGTTGGCTCTCTTCACTTTTCTTGAGGATTTCCTTTATCTTCCTGTAGGGTTGCTAATGTTGGAAGGGTTGTTGTTGTTGAAAGTTGTTCTAGGCAATTGCTTGGTGCTTGTGGCTGACAATGTTGGTTCCCTTTTAAGGGAGCTATTGATGGTGGTGTTGCAACAAATGGTGGGGTTTTGTTGTGCTTGTTGGGGGGTTTTATCCAGGCTGTCTCACATGTGGCTCTGTTTTGGAGGAAACTTGTGTTGCCAAGGGATGTTAGGTCAACCCTTTCTACTAAAGTTGCTAGCCATTAGATTCTTCAACTACTATTTCCTATAGAGGGGGAGATTGCTCCTTTTGAGGTGGCGCTTGTATGGCCTAGAGAGATTTTGTTTTGGTGGTAAGGGTTTTCTTATCATCCTCACCTATAGAGAGGTGCCCTCTCTTTTCGAGGTGGAGGTGGGGTTGGAATTTTGGGTGGATTGGAGCTGCAAGATGGCTGATGCTTTGATGTGTTTGGTTGTGCTTCCCAATACCCCTATCGAGGTGGGGTGTTTGGTTTTTCTAGTTCTTTTGAGAATCAGGGCTTGGTGGGTGTTTTGCACCTTTTTGTTTTTTGTTTTCTCGAGACCTAATTTTTTTGTGCTAAGTGGTTGGTTTATTGATGCCTAGTTGATTTAGGTTGTGCTCAAGAGTCATAAGGGTTCAAGGTCCCTGACAAAACCTGGATGTAAAAGGTGGAGGGTCTTGTTTTTTGATGGGGAGTCTTGTTGCCCTCTTTTTCTTTGTTGTTTGTCTATTTCAGGAAATTGTTTTTTAGTCTCCTAAGGTTTAAGGTCCTTGTCAAAACCTAGTTGTTAAGGGTTTAAGGTCCCTTCAAAACCTATTTGTTGCAGTGTGGTTTGATTTGAATATCTTTGTTTGGTTGCTGTCATTGGGCTACGGTTTGGCATTTAGATTATTTTTCTAGTAGCATCTTTTCCTTGTAAATGGTTTTAGGTCCCTTCAAAACCTTCTTGTAATGGGTTTTGGGTCCCATCAAAACCTGCTTTTCCTCATAAAAAACATGCTTTGGTAAAATGTCTTTTCCTGTTGCTAAATTGATTTCTATTAGATCTTTGTTTTCTAGTATTATTGTTTATGACTTAGAAGTAGAAAATTGGATGTTAAAACTACTTTTTTACATGGGGATTTTGAAGAGGAGATTTATATGCAACAACTTGATAATTTTATAGTGAAAATAAAAGATAATTTGGTTTGTAGGTTAAATAGATCTTTGTATGGTTTAAAGTATTCACCTTAGGTGTGGTATTATAATATTGATACCTTTTTATTAGACCTTGTTTTGCAATAATTAATACAATTTATTGTTTATTTTAAATTGATTGATGATCAATTGCTAATTATCGTATATGTTGATGATAGATTATTCATTGAAAATAATAAGGGGATAATTAAGGAGCTCAAAAATTAATTTTTGAATAGATTCAATATGAAGGATTTAGGAAATGTGAAATACATTTTGTGAATGAAAATAAATAGATATTGGGTTAGAAAAAAATCTGACTCAATCAAATAAAGTATGTTTTGATTAGAGGTAAAAAATGGGTTTGATGGGGCCCATCACCCAATACAAAGGAAGGCACGCTAAAATTAGGAAACATCATAAACTATCAGCAGCCCCACAACAACCTTAAAAGATAAGTAGGATCACAAACATTGCAACAAACAAACAAGCACGTGCCAAAGACCCTATAACATCCTGGTTTTAATTGGGACTTGAAACCCTATTAATACACAAGCAACCTGCCTTCATCCGCCAGGCGTTAGAAAACCATCTGCTCATGGAATACATCATAGAGCCAAAAAAGAAGAAATGCATAGTGATGAAAGACACCACCAGACCCCTAATCAAAAACTTGAGCAAAACAAACCATTGGGCACAATGCCACAACATGAACCAGGAGGGCATCACCAAAAACAATCAGCCATCCTGCAACAAAGCAAGAGAAGCCAAGAAACTAAAAACATCCAAGGACAACACCAACAACACCGAATTCGAAGAAACACTCTGGCAATAGGAAACCGACTCCACAACCACCTCAAAAGGAAGGAGTTCCCCTCTATAGGAGAGGATGCTACAAGCAATAAGACCACCACAACTATAAATCACCAGTACCCTCCACCTCCACCTCCATAGGAACACCACCCACCTTAATAAGAATAGCTGAGGGAGGTCCACCTCCATAGGACCATAGGATATAACTAATGTAGTAGTCAAGCAAACAACCGTAGCATCCTTAGGTAACCACTGCACTAGAAACAAACACATCACCAACCAACCAACAACAAAAATAACCCCAGGCCAAAAGACCACCAAAAACAAGGATCCATCCTCAGAAGGAATGAGAACAACCAAACCCCAAAAGGAGTAGGGGAGTGTAAACAGGAAGGAAATCAGGAGATGAGCTAGCAGGAAAGACCACTAAGCAGCCTAAACATGCTAATCAGAGCCTGAGATAAGCCAAGACTCCCAACATCCAACCAGAAGGAAACACCACCGCTCCTCAACAAGGGGAAGAGAAGAACCCAAAACACACCAAGAACAAAAACCCCCACAATAGAGCCACCAAACAAGAAACAAGCAGAGCCGAGGGGAAATTGAGAAGAAAGTAGAAGTAGAACAGACCAAAAAGAAGAACCCCCAAGCCTTCCTATTACGCTAAATAGGAACAAAAAGAGGCCTCTTTTGCAATCGAACTTCCACAGAAAATCCTACATTCACTAGCTGCTTGGGAGAAAGCCAAAAAACCCAGCCCTTAGCCATTATATAAGGAGCCCAACCAAAAATCATGGGAAGCCAGAGCACCAAACCCCAACACTTTCTAAAAGCCAAAGGAAAGTCAGGAGGGAAGAACATCCTCACACTAAGAGACAACCAACGAACTAGGGGAGTCCCTAGCCAAAGCCAACAACGGGAGCAAGATTAGAGCCCACCAAAAACTAAGCGTTCCTAGAAAAAACACAAAACATCTCCCTCACAGGAGAACCAACCACACCAAGCATGCCACACAGGGCCAACAACAATTTCAACCAAGTTGAAAACACAAAGGATAACTTCATGTTTAGGTAGGTCAAAACCACCTGTAAAACCTCCACCAGGTGACATAAAGGGAATAAAACACAAACCCACCAAGCCATAGAAAACAATAGCTTTCCCATCTATGGAAAAGCAAAAGGCATTCAACCCATAGAGAAGGCCAAGAGAAAAACCCTCCACCGCTAAAGGATCTCCATCCCATGCGCTCAGAGAGGCCAACGATAGAAGCCCAGCCAGGGCACGCCATTCATCCATCTCTCCCTCTTCCTCAGAACCCTCCTCGCCTGCTGAAGATTCAAAAACTCCTCTCCTACCTACTCCGCTCTGCTCCATTCCAAGATAAGAGAAGCCTCTCCAGGTAATAATCAAATAAAGTATGTTGACAATATTTTGCAAATATTTTCTATGCAAGATTGTAAGTTAATGAGTATTTCCTTACCTACCAACATTAGTTATTTTAGAATAATACCCTATATCTAAAGATGATTCTCAATATATATAGTGTTCTTTATGCTAATATTTTAGGAATCTTGATGATGTATGCTATGATTTGTATGAGACTAGATATTGCTTGAGCAGTGAGAGTTCTTAGCATTTACATCTCTAAGCCTAGTAGAGAGCATTGGCCCCGTGTGGTGAGGGTGTTAAGGTAATTATATTTTTATCATGGGACTAATGATGTGGGTATGTTTTTGGACATACAAGGCTTTGTTGATATAGATTGAATTGGTGATTTGGATAGCAGAAATTCAACTAGCAATTATACGTTTGCTTTGTGAAGTTGTAGTTAGTTGGATGAGCAAGATGCAACCCATAATTGATCTTTTTATTAAAGAATAGAAGTACATGGTTGTTACACATGATTGTAATGTGGCAATATATATTGTGTTTAGGTATTGGCTTTGAGTATAGGAAAGTGAGGATTGGTTGTGACAATTAGTGTTATCAACTTGGCATGAAATTTGATGCACCATACTTGAACTAAATATATTGATGTTCACTACCACTTTGTCCATGGGATGGTTGAAGATAAGAAGGTCTAAATTTAGAAGGTTGATACTTTACATAATGTTGATTCTCTTACTAAGCTAGTGAGCACAAATAAGTCATATTGGTGTAAGGAGGCTATAGGCCTTTTACTTTCTAGTACAAGTAACTCATTTTATCTTACTTTATTATACATTTAAAATGTAAATATAAAATTTAAAGAGTATTAGGATTAGATTGGGTATGTTGTTCAACTTGTAACAATGTAAATTCTAAGGTCTATCATAACTTTCTTATTTGTAGATGGTTATCTATTATTCATAGGTGGTAAATAATTGATGTATTTCCAAGAATCATGGAGTGCAAAAAATGGGACACCCATGTGGAGGTGGGGAAACATAAATTAATTTAATAATCAGTAGTGACTTGAAAATATCATTACAAGTGGGTATTAAATAGATAAGTTATATAGAAAAAGAAACCATAATAGTACTAGAACATCTTCCTCTTTTAGCGGCCTTGCAAAATAATTAGTGATTCATGGTGGAACACTTGAAAATTACTTGTGTTTATTATGGAATGTATTGAATAAATATGCTTGGTGAAGGTTATATATCTATTCGTATTTTGAATTCATGGTTATAAAGCATTGGAATTTTGCATGTGGACTTGGGAAACTAGTTTTAGGCCCATGGTTTTGGCCACTTGTTTTACGAAATCATTTGTGGTTTATAAGTTCCCTATTTCCTATATATTTAAGGTAAGAAATAGAGGAGTTATGTTCTTTTGTAGAGTTGAGGAAACTTATGTTGACTTATAGTACTAGATTGAAGGGATAATTTTTGATTTTTTATAGTACTCACATGTCGAGATTAATACAAAATTTTGCTCTTTTAGTGGTGACATTTTTCTACAAAGGGGTTCCCCTCATATATTTGGTGTTATCTTGTGTTGTTTTATTATTTATCTTTTTTTTTCCCAATTCACAATTTATCACTATATTCTTAATTAGATATGATCATGGTTATTATATTCAATGTGTTATTTACTTGATTTCTCCACCATCATCCTTTGTATGTAATTTTTTATTTTTAACACTTACAATTTCTTTACATGTCATACATTTTCATCAGTTCTCACTTCCATAGCTTCTCTATGTTCTTAAATTGACTTTTATATTTATTCATAATTATGTTATTTGATGTAGGGGCATCTTTTGATGCATTTTGGGTCATTTTGAAAAGTTTTTATTTTGATTTGTTTTGATGTTTTTTGGGTCAATACAGTCAATTTGGACCATTCTAAGCCATTTGGGATCCTTTTGAGTCATTTTGGTGATTAGGAGCAAAAAGTTGTAAAAGTTGTCATGTCAAACTTGTAAAAGTTGCAATTTTGGTTTTTGGTAATTGGAAGTCGGTTTGGAAGTTGTGAATGGATGTAATTGCATAAATATGACATGTAAAATCAAGAACCAAGGTTAGAGAAGAGATGGAATGAAAAATGAACATTTTGGAAACATTTTCTTGTGTTTTCCATGGTGAAATAGACTATAAATTGGATTTTACAGAATTGAAATACATAGTATGACCATGTAAGTTATTGGAAAAGTTTGATAATTTTTTTATATTTATAATTTTTTTTTTTAATTTAATTTCATCGTGTTTTGCAAAATTTATGATGAAATTAGTGATTGCCATGTACAAATTTTCACTATTTTCTGCCTAAAAAAATCTCTTTTGTACGGATTGTACAACATGATATGGTTGAAGGAAGGTATGTGGATGATGAATATATCAAACAAAAAACTTTTTGTTTTTGTTTTGAGTTATTTCATTAAGTTTTGCATAAGTTATTGCATTTAGTGTGATGACAGTCCTATACCCTAACTAGGGTTTCCAACAACACTAAAAAATTAATATATCCCATTTGGCTTGGTGGAAAATTCTCAAATTTTTAGTACAACTCTATTTTGATACCTTCTAATGTTTTCCAAGTTCTTAGGCCAATATCTTTTGTCCACAGGGAGTTATGGATGACTGTCTTGGAGAAAATATTGTCAAAAAGGGAATAAAGCTTACTTGGTTGAGGGTTTGATAAAACCAATGCCTTATTTGTTCATGGTGGGTTGGGAAACCTATGAAATGTGTTGTGTTGGGTTTGAAAAAACTAAGATCTTATGCCATTTTGTTGTTTTTCTTGCTAAGTTCTCATTTGGCTACAAAGGCAATATGCCTAAGTTGAATTTGATTGCCCTTAATCTATGCTTGCAATGAATCTTTGTGTGAAGGGCATTAAAAAAATCAAGTGTATTTAGGTGAATTTATTTCTCAGCATCATTCTTCCCACTTTTAATTTTCTATTCACATATATGATCTATGTTCCTCTTGCTACATATTTGTATTTTCTTCTATATACTTTCATCACTATAGTTCTTGATCTTATTATTGTCATGATCTATGTTTACTTATATCATTCCTATTATGCTTACATAACTATCATTTCATGTTTATTTATTCTAGATTTCCATTCTATCATGCCTATGCTACTATGCTTATGAGCCTTATAATGCCTTTATCTAATGAACCTTAAATCATTTTGATATCTTATGATCACATGAACTTACACTTTATTATAATGCTTCTAGAGTTGTCTTATCTCATATTGCACATATTAGGGTCAATTACATGTGCTTTCATTCTTATATCTTGCATATTTATGCTTACATCTCAAATTGATTATACATTAGATACATTTTCATGTTTTTATTTTTATTTTATTTATCTAGCCTTCAAGACCATCGCTTTCTTATGATTTGACTATAGTGGGCACTTCATATCGATTATTATCAAGTTAGCCTATGTTCTTACATCCTTATCTACATGTTTACATACTATGTGTTCTTAAATGTCTACTGTTTGACATTCACTAGACATGCTTATCTTATGACATATGTTTACATGCTCTATGTACCTACATGATTATTCTTTTGATATTTATTATTTTCTTATCACACAATGCTATATATTTTATTTGTTACATATTTTGACATATATTCAATTACAACATTTATGGTATCATGTTTATTTTGTACTCTTCTCTGATTCCTTGTGTACTCTATATGCAATGAATTGGAGGGGAGCATATATTGCTACTAGTGTTCCCATTGTTGAGACTTCAAATAGTGACTTTTCTATGTACAATGATTCCTCACTACACTTAAATAGATCTTGATCATATAATGGGTAAGTGCAAAAATTTGGGTCCACTTTTTTGCCAAAAAATGATTTTTTTCCTAAAAAAGGGTTGTCATAGTTGGAATAAAGTCCAATAATATGAAATGTAGGATTTTGAGCCTAATTTTCAAATATGTAATTTACTCTAATACCTAGATGATACAACTTAATTTTTTATAGGCTTGTACAAAAATAACTTTTAAAAGTCATTTTTTAGGACCATAATGTATACATGTACGATCAAATATAATTTGACCTAAATAAAAATATTTTTCTAATTCCTTTTGGGAAAGATGTATATCATACTAAAGATTGATGAAGATATATTTTTATAATTTTTTACAAACATTTTTTTTAATTTTTTTATTGGCCCTAATTGCTATTTCTAAAAACCCCTCATGTATGGCAAGAATAATTGGAACTAAACTTGTAATGCCCCGCCAAGGAACCCAAAGAAAAATACAAAAAGTAACAAAATAAATAAACAATTTATTTATTTATTTAAGAATTAATGTAGTTAATGATATATTTATATATATATATTTAATGGATTAACATTCAACTCTAGCAAGTAATAGAATTATTTAGTGACTAAACTCGTTTTCTTTTGATCTTTTAAAGCTCCTGACATAGACAATGAAAGAATTATCTTGCAGCTATAAATGCTAGACAATCAAGGAATGCATAAACCCAAATCAATCTGAATTTTGTTTATTGTTTCATCACATATCCATATCTACATTTTTTCTAGATTTAAGATATTAAAAAAAAATATTACTTAAAATAAACAGGAAACTTCATATTACAGAGGGCACACATAGGAGAATAAATAAAAGACGTATGAGGTCACATAGATTGGAAAATCCATTAAGGGCGTTGTTTTTAATAGAGAAATGAAATTTAAATACTTTTCACATATTACAGACAATAATGGTCAAAACTGGCACATACACAAATTGGAAGGCGTTGATTCGATAGCAATATAAAATCTCAATTTCAAAACCATATTAAAACATGAAAAGTGATTCAAGCAAATTCTTTTCCCAATTTGAAGAATAGTATAGTTCATGTATAATATAAATCATATAATAAATTGCAGAAAGTAACTATATTCCTCTAAATTTTCCTTCTCATTGTTTTGCTATGTTTTTCCTTTACATTTTGAAAAATCATTCTAATTGTTTCTTTGTTGAATGTGTAGGTTTAGCTGAGTTTATTTTTCCACAGGCAAGCATAACCATCTTTCTAATGAAAAATAATTTCAAACATAACATTCAAAATTTTTATCTTTAAGAGTTAAAATCAAATAGAAAAGAAAGAAACTTGTTAAATCCCGCTTGCTCAATCAAAGATTCAAAGTAGAAGAATTCTGGATTTTCAACTAACTTTAAATATCGCAATCTTCAGACCCAAACCACAATCAAATCATAAAAATTCTTTCAAATTCCTTTTCACAGAGCTTTCGAAAACAAAAATACTATAAAGAAACTTTTCCCAGAAAATCAAGCCGTGAATGATATTTGCACAAACCAAAGATTTTTAATTCATTTCCAATTAACTCATAAACACAAAACTTAACTAACTGTCAGCATGCAAATTAAGTTTGATCAATTAGTTCTAATTAAACAATTACCCAAGATAACATTTTCTATCTCAAAGTCTGTATTTCAGATATTTAGTCATAATCTGTTGAAAACAAACCCTTTCAAAATATCTATTTTCCATTTATTTAAATTTTCACATTGAAATCAACAATTACATTCAAACAAATATCCTATTTAATTCAATTTAATAAATCAAACCATAAACACAAATATTTTGATTTACCATTTCAAATAACGTTATACTAAATCAAATAATTTATTTAATTAATTCCTTTAACTACTTAAATGATACCCAAACATAACATAAACATGAATGACACAACATACTAGAACGACAGTAACATCGGCGCGGGTGACAACACAAATAATCATCCTATAAAGGAACGACGGCCAAAGAAGGACCTAGCATTATCTCTGAAACCACATGTTTCCATTGGGTCATGACATGTTCAAACCTGACAAGTAGGTGGAGTTGATGCCCAGTACCTGCAACTGCATCAAACAATACTGTCAAACATATCTGCATAAATTGACAATCACACTATGAAAGACAATCACAGTGTAGGAGGATACTCACGAGTGAGCAATGCTACACTATCTTTTTCACCAAGACTAACATACAATAATACATCATAAACAACATCGAATACATCATCATAAACACACTAATGCTTTGAAATGACATAAAACCATAACACACATAATGTTTATCATAATGTCACCACACAAACATAATCAGATGATCAACAATGTATCTAATGTATCATCAACAAAGTATAAAACCAACATAGTATCAGTGTTATAACCGAAGTAAAATAGCATAGTATCAAAACAACTAAAATAACTATCAACCAAATAGAAACAAACTAAATCAAAGTGCAACAACTGGAGGGACACTACAAAACTAATCATAATATATATTTTTATTGTGTTTAGATTGATGACATATATTTAAAAAACTTTAAAAAATAAAAATTATTAAAAAAATGAATATTTGACATTTCAGTTTTAAGGACCAGTTTCTTCATAAATTAATTAATAAATAGAAAAAAATCCAATCATATAGAAAACTGCATATTTGAAAACTAGACATTGTCATCTATAATGGGTTTTAATTTCATGTAAAAATATTTTAAAAACAAAGTCATCAGCCATATCGCCAATCATTTTTTATCTTACTGCTAACATGACCTTGTATTTGTAGGTCTAAGGCTAAGTATTAGGTTACCATGCCTTTCTTGAGCCTAAAACAAAACTAAAAATATAGGTCAACAACTCAAAATTTTAGGAATGGGTACTTGCTTTAAAATGCGTACACATTCTAAAAAACATGAACGGGTTGTTGATGTTTGTCATTGATGTCAAAGGTTGATGCAAGGTGCAAAGGAACTTTCCATGATGTTTTTTTGGTGTTGGTGCAAAGGAACTTTCCATGATTTTTTTTTGGTGTTGGTGCAAAGGAAAGGTTGATGCAAAGGTTGATGGAAAAGTGTCAAAATGGTGTTGATGGAAAAGTGAAAGGTTGATGGAAAAGTATCACAATCACAAAGTTGCTTGATCATTCAAGGTTGCTTCAAGATTGCTTCAGGAGTTGCTTCAAGACAAAGATCATTCAGAGATTTGCAAAGTAATTGTTGTTCATTCATCTCCTCATGGTGTTCATGGTGTGATGCATTACATGGCTTAATGCTCATACTTCATCAAATCTTATCTTCTTTGTCAATGCCAAAGGCACAATATTTTACATCAAAGGCATATGGTGAATATTAGAGGTCATACAAAAAATCACATGGTTTCAAGTTCATAGAGGTTTTGAAATTGATTAGGGTTCTTTCATTGTTTGAGATTTTGTTCTAAAACCCTAATTGAAGTTCATTGTGCAAAGTTTATGACAATTTTACTTTATGTTATGTTTGCTTGGTGACTTGGTATATTCGATTAAGGATCACTTAAGTGAAGAATTAAGGGGGTTACCCTCGTATGGTAACTGACCCCTCCTTTTAAGTTAACCTTATAGATAGGTTAAGAACTTAAAACTTACTACTCATTGTTGAATCGATGACCATCATTTAATCGGTGGTTTGGTAGGCTATAAGGATCAAAGGCCTACATTTAAACCTTCAAACAAGTACTTCTCGAGGTTGCTACTTTGACGGGTATCTGCATGTCATCACTCGTGGTTTAGTTATAAGTTTTAGTAATTGATTTGGAAAAGTGATAGATTTGAGGGGATTTCTAGGTTATTGAGAAGGTTCTTATCAGTGTGTAAGTTTTGTTTGTAAGGAAATTTAGGAGCACATCTAGTGAAAAACCCATGCAGTAGTGCCTTCGGTAACTTTCATTTTTGATTAGGTTGCCTCAAAGACACAAACAACTATGTCCAAATGCGGAACATACACAGTTCATTTCCTACATTGATCCATCTGAGAGAAACACATGTAAATTCAACAAGCAGCATTAACAGATTCTACTACATGAACCAACAGACATGAAAGATGAAACAAAAAACTAGAACACAAAGATTTACGTGGGGAAAATCCTTTCGGATAAAAAACCCCACACTCCAAAGATCGAGCCATTCTATTATTTAGCAACAAAACGGTTCCAATACAATTTCAGGCTTTTAGCCTTTTCAGAGATTACATCTTGTTCATCTGGATACAATTGGTAACATACTATCCCTGAGAGATCAAACATGGCATTCATGATCAGGAGAGATTCCAGTAGCATAACTCTACCTCTCTCACTCTCTACCTCGGCCTCATGGCTTCGGCCTGTTAGCCAGCCACTCGGCCTTTCTCTATCAATCTCTCTCTGGCTCTCGGCTCTTCAGCATCACCAGTTACGACCTCATGGCTTCGGCCTTCCAGCCAGCCACACACAGTCTTCTCACTGTTCTCTCTATTTTCCTTCTCTTCGGCTCCGGCTCTATGAAACGGTTTTGTTTCCAACTGTCGGATCACAACTGTCGAATCATCCAGCTCAGAAATGATTCACATTCTGCTTTCTCTGATTTGTCCATATCTCACCACGTTAGACAATCTTCACTTGGTCAACAATGATCAACTTGTGTCACATGTCGATGAGACACTAGAAGTGTCTCCCCGATGCCACAAGACCTGATTACATGTTGTCGCCAAGAGTCATCTCCATCGGCAAGAGGTTCTACTGATATCCACAAGTCATACCGAAATCAGCATTCTCATCGACGAGACAATGGCCATTCGATGAGACATTACACCAAGCTCATAAGTCATTCTGAAGTGTTCCTCAGTTGCCAAGACTTTAGTCATTCGCTGAGAGATCATATCGAGCCCTTTATGTTATACCGACAACAGACAATCTCATCAGCGAGACAATCCTACTTCGCCAAGACATCATATCTAGTCTTCAAGTCATGTCGAAACCCATTGTATTCCTATAGGCATCCATGTATCGGCAAGACTATCTTCTTTCGCCAAGACATCACAATGAGCTTCATGTTATACCAATCTCCGAACAATCGCCAAGACTTATACTGAAGTCAGGATTCCATCAGTAAGACAATTGCTCTTCGCCAAGACATCACCCCGCAGGTTCCAAGTCACCCCGATTCAATCTTGTTGGCCAGACTTACTGCTTTTGCCAAGACTTCATACTGAAGCCTTTAAGTCATATCGATGTGTTCCACTATCGGGGAGAGAATCAACCTTCGGCAAGACATCTTACCGAGGCTTCCATGTTATCCCGAAACAACTGTTCTCCAAGAGTCACACTGAATTGATGACCCCACATGCTATCGGCGAGACTTCTGATATTCGATGAGACATCATATTGAAATAATACGTTACACCGATGACCCCTAACACTGTCGTCGAGACATCTCCTTGTCGCCAAGAGATCATGTTGATAGGAACAAGTCATATCAATTTATTCATCGGCCAGATAGATCGAAGGTCATGTCAATATCGGCAAGACTTCCTATTGTTGCTGAGACTTCTCACTGAGACTCTTGAGTTAGCCTGAGTGTATACCATCGGTGAGACATTCCTCAGTCACCAAGAGATCTTCCCGAGAGTTCAAGTCACCTCGAACCAGCTTATCGGTGAGACTTCTCCCAATCGCCATGACTTCCTGCCGAATCCATTTGTTATCCTGAAGACTCTAAGTCACCATGAGTCTCCCCGAGGCAAGATAACAAACCCTTATGTCGCCGAGACATTCAACTCAGTAGGAGATTACAACAAAGGCCACAAGTCACATCAATAGGCTTCTTTGGCAAGAAAAAAACATTGTCTTGGTGACATGAGCAAAACATAAGGTAAACTGCTAGTCGCCCAGACAACAAAAATGTCACAATGACTAAGCTTTCTCAGAGGTTTCAGCCTGTGAGATTGAGGCATATTTTCCAACAATCTCCCACTTGACGAAGATCACATAGGTACCTCCAAAGCAACTAGAAACTAAGATCACACTAGCTCCATCAGTTCAAACCCTGCAATACTCAAGACACCCAATCAACAAGATTCCACATATAATAGTCCACAAGACAATCTGCAACAAAGACAAGGCATCCAACTACAACTCACTGTCCAACAAGGAAACTGAAAAGCAACAAATCACAGCCTCCAAGAAACTACATAAACCTTAAACATGCTCTCATGCTCCATCAAGAATTCTACTCCAACATCCAAGATGTTCACCATTCAGACAACAATCCTGTCATCTTCCATGTGTGGAAGAAAGATATAAAGCCAAGGTGTATAAGCACCATTCCAATGAACACAAGAAAAAAAGATCCCAGTGATATCTTCAATAAGATATTGCTACCATTTCACTGTGCTCAATCGCTATACAAAAGCAATATCAGCTTCAAAGCTTCAATCAAAACACAATAGTGAACTCATTATCCATAAACAAGAAACTAAACATTAGTTAGAACAATAATCAGATTGACTGCTTCCATCCAGTTCTGATAACCCACACGACTGAAAATAGCACCCACAGCTCGTGCTATACTGTCCACTCTCACATACCTCATAGGTATCACCATTAGTAAACTTCTGCCAATCCATTAATAGCAAATACAAGTTCCAATGTCAACCAGTCGAAGAAGACAAGACACATACAGGAACTCCCACTGCCCGAGAAATTTAGATCTGGAAGATCAGAAGGTATCGCAAGCCTACCAATACCAGCACAAACAAAATGTAACCCTGTAGTACCAAAGAAAAATCCACAATGATATGCACAACCTGCCACAAGAAATATTTCTCTCACCACAAACCTTCACAGCCACAGAGAGAAACACTGTACATCATCTTCTATAGAACATCCTCCTACATACACTTCTAATAGCCAGCTGTGTCAAGAATGATCTTCTTCAAATCCCAAAAGAAAGCCTTAACAACATCCATCTGTTCAATCACCAAGATCAAACCAACTTTAGAAACATGGATGTAAACCTCTCAAAGAAGATCAAGCTAAAAGCATTTCCTATTTCAGGAAATCAGCCCATACATCATCTCCTACCAATACTCATCAGTAAATGACATAACACAAAGGCTCAAGGAGATAATACAAACTGTACAACTTCCACTATGAATCCTCTAGGACCAAAGGTTATACAGTAATTCAAGATCCATATCATGAAAATGAACTTAAATACATCTGACAGATATAATGAGCCAAATACCTCTCAGATAAACTGTCGAGTAGACCAAGACTAATCCAAAAGCAATCTCATCACAGGTCTCTAATTTGAACTTACGTTCAACCAAGGTGTAGGCTTCTCAGAATTTTTGCTGAAAAACTTTAACAAGAGTAACAAGCAACAACACATCTCTCATAAGAGAAAAATAGCCTCACCTTATTCTTCATGTATCCATGAGTACTAGCAACTGACCATCTCATGCTAAACTCCATCTACATTACTGCACTATCATGAAGTACCAAGCAAACAATCAAAACACCCAATACACAAAGAATTACCAGACCATTGTCAAAGCTCCAATTATCTAAATCAGGAACTTATCATGACACCATGATCTACACATCCCCATAGGAGATACCATGCTTCAAATGACTCCACCATTGTCTCAAGTACAATGCATAATGCCAAAACTCCAGTGCACAAACAAGAGTATGCCATGACATAAAGCAAATAGAATTAAGTACAACATCACCTCTCAAGCACCTCCATCACCGTAGCCAAAGACTTCAAGCGTCCTCCATGGTTCCAAGATGTTGCACATCTCAAATAATGTCCATGCAAAAGCAAAAGAACCCTTCTGCAATACTAAAGAAGACCATTCACCACCATGTGATGAATCCATAGTCACTTCTAGAGTTCCCACTAAAAAGTGACACCCAAGCTCTCCAAGCATCATGACCACCTGCTACAGGTTCCCTTAATTGACTATTCAGGTACTCAAGAATATCCATCCTCTCATCTAAAAAATAGTCACACCAATGCACAAGTGACCAACGACAAGGCCAACTAACAAATCTGCACCACCAATGAATCAACCTCGTGGATAAAGACAGTCCACATCCAAGTTATCTCACTGCAGCCAATGGGTAGCTAATCCACCAACCGCATAACTCGTAGATCACAACCATCAAACATACAAACCCATTATCACATTGAAAAATACAACATTGAGATATCAAAGAGAATAACTACGTAGACAACATGATTCAAACACCAAATCATTCCAGATTTGATTTTCCAATCATGTCCACAACGATCACCATAATCAAGGAACCCACAAGCATTACCACAAGAATGTTGAGTGACACAACACTTACCAACACTCCCATGCAGAGAAAGAGTCATACCTCCTCACAACCATGCACCAAGCATGCATGTAGACTTGCAACACCCAAAAGACCAGTGTCTAGATAATAGCTTAACAACAACTCCACATGATCACAAGTTTTTCTTAACCATGTAAAACTTGCAAAACCACAGAGCCATGCAAGTACAAAGCATCCTTAAAAAAGGAAACAGTAGTACAGAAAAATCCAGGCCCCTTTCAGGCCAAATCTAAACCACCATGTACATGCATCCGAGAAAGAGAGAAAGGCTATTTTAGAAGCTTGCAAATCATCTGATGATTAACTCCATAGCCTTTAAGCATTTGAGGTTAATAGGGAATAGTGCCTTCCAACACGAGGAACCACCACCTAGCATAGGCACTCTTTTCCATGATTGAGAAACAATCTAGGCTTCTCCATATCACCCAGGAGTCTGTCACACATACACCAATATGAAAGCTTTACTGCTACACAGCCACAGAGTAGGAAAATCCACCTCATACTCTAAGGTTATATCTCTACCAGCTAGGAGACAAAGATCAGAAAATGATCAACTCCCTTTTCCATCTTGACCATCCTTCAAGCTGCATGTTGTCTCAGAATAACACAAGGCTTCCACTCATCAAAGGATCAATAAATCAGTCCATTCCTCTTGATTTCTTCTAGCCCTTCAAACTGAGAAATCTTCACAGGAGAAATACCCAGAACCAGCAACCAAAAGAAGGCTCTGATACCACTTGTAAGGAAATTTAGGAGCACATCTAGTGAAAAACCCATTCAGTAGTGCCTTCGGTAACTTTCATTTTCGATTAGGTTGCCTCAAAGACACAAACAACTATGTCCAAATGCGGAACAGACACAGTTCATTTCCTACATTGATCCATCTGAGAGAAACACATGTAAATTCAACAACAAGCATTAACAGATTGTACTACACGAACCAACAGACATGAAAGATGAAACATAAAACCAGAACACAAAGATTTACGTGGGGAAAATGCTTTCGGATAAAAAACCCCACACTCCAAAGATCAAGCCATTGTATTATTCAACAACATAATAGTTCTAATACAATTTCAGGCTCTTAGCCTTTTCAGAGATTACATCTTGTTCATCTGGATACAACTAGTAACATACTATCCCTGAGAGATCAAACATGGCATTCATGATCAGGAGAGATTCCAACAGCATAACTCTGCCTCTCTCACTCTCTGCCTCAACCTCATGGCTTCGGCCTGTCAGCTAGCCACTCAGCCTTTCTCTATCGATCTCTCTCTGGCTCTTGACTCTTTAGCATCACCAGTTATGGCCTCATGGCTTCGGCCTTCTAGCTAGCCACACACAGTCTTCTCACTGTTCGCTCTATTTTCCTTCTCTTCGGCTTCGACTCTATGAAACGGTTTTGTTTCCAACTGTCAGATCACAACTGTCGAATCATGCAGCTCAGAAACGATTCACATTCTACTTTCTCTGATTTGTCCATATCTCACCATGTTAGACAATCTTCACTCGGTCAACAACGATCAACTTGTGTCGCATGTCGGTGAGACACTAGAAGTGTCTCCCCAATGCCACAAGACCCGATTACATGTCGCCAAGAGTCATCTCCATCGGCAAGAGGTTCTACCGATATCCACAAGTCATACCAAAATTAGCATTCTAATCGGTGAGACAATCGCCATTCAATGAGACATTACATCCAGCTCATAAGTCATTCCGAAGTGTTCCTTAGTTGCCAAGACTTTAGTCATTTGCTGAGAGATCATATCAAGCCCTTTATGTTATACCAACAACAGACTGTCTCATCGGCGAGACAATCCTACTTCGCCAAGACATCATATCGAGTCTTCAAGTCATGTCGAAACCCATTGTATTCCTATAGACATCCATCTATCGGCAAGACTATCTTCTTGCGCCAAGACGTCACAACGAGCTTCATGTTATACTAGTCTCCGAACAATCGCCAAGAATTATACCGAAGTCAGGATTCCATCGGCAAGACAATTGCTCTTCGCCAAGACATCACCCTGCAGGTTCCAAGTCACCCCGATTCAATATTGTCAACCAGACTTACTGCTTTCACCAAGACTTCATACTGAAGCCTTTAAGTCATATCAATGTGTTCCACTGTCGGTGAGAGAATCAACCTTCAGCAAGACATCTTACCGAGGCTTCCATGTTATCCCGAAACAACTGTTCGCCAAGAGTCACACCGAACTGATGACCCCACATGTTGTCGGTGAGACTTCCGATATTCGATGAGACATCATATCAAAACAATATGTTACACCGACGACCCCTAACACTATCGCCGAGACATCTCCTGGTCGCCAAGAGATCATGCCGATAGGAACCAGTCATACTGATTTCTTCATCGGCCAGATAGACCGAAGGTCATGTTGATATCGGCAAGACTTCCTATTGTCGCCGAGACTTCTCACTGAGACTCTTGAGTTAGCTCGAGTGTATACCATTGGTGAGACATTCCTCAGTTGCCAAGAGATCTTCCCGAGAGTTCAAATCGCCCCGAACTAGCTTATTGGTGAGACTTCTCCCGGTCGCCATGAATTCCTACCGAATCCATTTGTTATCCCGAAGACTCTAAGTCGCCATGAGTCTCCCCGAGGCCTAATAACAAACCCTTATGTTGCTAAGACATTCCACTCGGTAGGAGATTACAGTGAAGGCCACAAGGCACAACGATAGGCTTCTTCGGCAAGACAAAAAAATTGTCTTGGCGACATGAGCAAAACACAAGGTAAACTGCTAGTCGGCCAGACAACAGAAATGTCACAACGACTAAGCTTTCTCAAAGGTTTCAGCCTGTGAGATTGAGGCATATTTTCCAACATTGTTCGTATGTTTTTGAAGACCTTGATCCTGTGACTATGTAAAGATAATGCATAGTGAGGAAGATTTCAATGACAATGGTATATGTTGCTTTCATGATAGTATTTTATGTCACTTGTAGATATGGGCACAATGAAATTTTATTAAAGGTGATGATACCATGATTCTTGTCTAGATTAAACACTGATAGGGAGTATTGAATGATAGTACATGAAAATATTACGTACTTTCCTTTGTATAACAGAGACCCTTGAGATGTATCTCTCTCTACACAATTTTGTGTGATTTGAGAGTGATCATAGGTGAATGGAGTTTGAGTTGAAGGAAGGACAGTGTGTGTATGATCTGGATGTAAAGATGTCATTGTGATTGAAGTCTAACAATATCTATATAACAGGAAGTCATTTCTGTGCTATATATTTGATCATTCAAAGAATGTTACAGTCAAGATGTGTATAGCTAGTGAGTTTCTTTTCCAAATGTATTTTAGTCTAAACTTTTTTTTTAATTTTTTAAATAAGAATAATCTAGTAAAAGAAGTGATTATCCATGCATGCAGGGTTAAGTGTTGTTTTTCTATTTCTCAAACAAGGGATATCAATGGTTTAGAACATATTGTAAACATAGTAGTACTCTCAATTTTTGTCTTTATTTGTATTGAAGTTGATTTGTGGAGTTGGTGCTCCTAAAATTTCTTGGAGTTGGTGCTTCCGAAGGACTTGATGTTGGTGCTTCTTGTGTAGGGAATTGGTGTTCCTTTTGTTTGTAACCTGTGAGACCTAATGGTGGAGTTGGTGCTCTATTGTAATCAGTGAAATTTTGGTTAGTGAGACCTAATGGTGAAAAAATTGTGAGGTTTGGATTGGTTTGGAACTCAAATAGTGGTTTTTTCCTTTCTATGGTTTCAAAATGAGTACCCATTTTAAAGTGGGTACTCATTTTGAAAATAAAATGAGTATCTATTTCAAAATGGGTACCCATTTCTAATATATTCATAATTTTCCATTTTAAGTAAAATGTAGTGCCCCTTCATTCCCACCATGGATGTGCAGGTAGTTTGGCTTCAGAACTTGGAGATGAAGGTAAAATAATAAGGATATTTAAGGTATGTGCTAATGATGTTAAGCAATTGATGTCGTATAGTATGAATTTATGGATTATTATATATTTATCTTGTGACTATTATTATCATTGGTTATTGGGTGTTGTTCGTATTGATGTGTTTTGGTGAAAGGGACAACATTGCATTACTCACTTGTGAGTATCCTGCTACATTGTGATTTCCTTTCACGATGTGCTGGATTGTATGATTATGTATATGCTCGACCATTTTGTGTGCTACAGGTTGTAGGTACTAGGCATCAACTCCACTTGAATTGGAAGGTCTGAGCGTGCCTTAAACCCAATGGAATTGTTGAATGGAGATAGAATTTGGTCCCCTACCCTAGCCATCATCCTCAAAGAGGATGAGTATCCAGTCCATTACCTTGTCAACGTTGTCAAATGTATGTGGTTAGTTGGTCTTGTTTTTCAACCCTAGTTATGGTTTAGGTAATTGTTGTTGATAACTTCAAACAGATTGGACCGATAAGGAAACTTGATTTTTTCTAGGATTCTAGAGATTGTATTGGATTTTTATTTTCAAAATAAAACAACCTTTCTTTTTGTAAATAATTATCTTTTTGAGAGATTTGGAGGATTATGGACTTTTGTTTCCAGGAAGAAAATGTTGTTTGCAAGAAAATTTCTTATGCTATGAATTTTGTGGGAATTGGGGATTTTGAAGAAGTTGGTGTTGTTGGAGAATATTGATCTTGGCATCAGATTCCCATCCCAACCAGCATTGGATCCAGGTTGGCTTTTTTTTTGTTCTTAATTGTTCCTTTGATTAATGCAAGCAAATTCTTCCTCTTTTGTCTGTTGAAAACGATTGCTTGAATGACTGAATGTGTTTGCAAATGTAGTGTCTTCTTGAATACCATGTATAACGATGTTTCTACCCTATGTTTTTTATGTGTTGCTGAGTAATTCAATTCCTTTAAATGGTTATTTCTATGCTTGAATCCGATATCTAGTATTGTGATTTTATTTCATTGATACCATATTACATTTGGACAATCCAATGGTCATGTTTGCATTGTTATTCAGTTCTTGTATGGTGTTTCCCTTTCATAAATTGCATTTTATATTCTTGTGTTGTGATTGATGCTACATGTAGCGTATATGGTTCTTGTCACTATTTTATTTACTTTGATGCTTTTGAGTATCACAATTTTACTTGATGGGTACAGATTAGATCAATGGTGCCAATACTATGTATTGTATTTACAGTATGCTTAACTTTTGATGTTGCCTATGTAACTTATCACCTACATCGTACTTATCCGAGTTTGTATGTTCGCATCTCTTTCCTACGCTTCATAATATTTGCTGTAGGTTTCAATTTACAATGAAGGTTTCGTTCAATGTTAGTCAATGAGCATATCTTGTGTGATATCGATACCTTATATGTTAGGAATATAGCATTCAAACCCAGAATCACAAACTATTTCCCACATAACTCAAAAGAGATTAACATGCATATAAGTTTTTCCAAATGCAAAGACCAAATAGACAAGCCACAAGATAACACAAGATTTACCTTAGGAAAACCCCCAAGAGGGAAAAACCCAGCCTCCAAAAGCATCCATACTCCATCATATTAATCAGCCATAAGAAAATACAAGAGTTACAACAAATACCTCTGAAGCATCAAGCCCTCCAATGCACTTTCATGTGTCCAAGCATGAATCCACACATCCCATGCCATGCTTCACAAATGCACTCTTCAGAAAGACTCGATAATCACAGCCAACCTGCTTAGCGTATTCACCCCAACCCCAAACCACTACATTGTGTTTGCTTTTATAGACACAAGCTCACACAAATACAACTGGTGGTAAGGTAAAACCATGTACCACAAAACCATGTTAATACAAAACCACTGACCCCTTTTCTAATATTGGGTACTAAGTTGTTACAATATTTAATTCCCCAATATTAAATTACTAACACATGTCTCCTACACAAATAGTAATACAATGTTACCATACAACATTACGTGGGTCCCAAATAATTACCTAGTGTGATTATCCACACCACCAAGGTGCATCACAACTAAATAGTTATTTAATTACAATAATAGAATAAAACATTTTATGCAATGGTGTACAACACCATACCCCAACATTCTCCCACTTGTTGTATACATTGCATAAGGGATCAATGCATGATATACATCATCATAGCCATCCATGAAACCACATGAATCTGTAACATGCTCTCGTGCTTCAACAAGATACCTGCAATAAGAACAAAGTGACCACCATCTGAAGCAAGAACTCCTCTCATCCTCCAATGTGCCACCTATGGAAGAAAAGGAACATGCCAAGGTGAAGGTGCAACAATCCATGAGCACAAGCACCAAATCCAAGTGATAAAAAAGGCTCTAACCAAGCTGTTGTCAACTGTAAAAAACCCACATGATCGGAAATAACATCCAAAACACATGCTAATACATCCAACCATCCATACCTCCAAGGTATCAATACATCAGTAAACTCATGCCAAGAACATATCCAACCTGTAAACTGCAACCAAGCTCCATGTATAAAACCTGCCAATGAAGAACATACATATCCAGAAAATCCCAATGCATAGGTAATGCCAAAGCATATCAAGTCTACCAATCCACACTATACATCAAGGTGTGATAAGTCAATCAAAACATGAAGTACCAAGAACAATTGCAATGATCCACACATACAACCCAAGAGTTGCATCATCTCTCACAACATGTTGCCACCATCCTCCCAAAACAAGGAGAAACCATTAAGAGAGAAACCTATAAACCATAATGTCCTTCTACCAACACCTCAAAGGTGTACTGTTGTGTCAAGTATGAACTCCTAAACAACCCCAACTGAAAAGCCTCAACAACATCCATAACACTCAATCTCATAGATCAAGTACAACATATAAATCAATGTAACAGTCCCAACATGGATGTAAGCCTCTCAAAACAAGAAGATCAAACTCATAAGTAACCATCCCCATAACTGGAAATCAACCCATAAACCATCTCCTAACAATCCTCATCAAAGAATGATATCATAAACTCTAATGTACAAGGAGATAACCATGCCATAACATCTCTCAAAATGAATCCTCCAGAACTAACTATCCATAGCTCAAGATCCATGTCTATGAAAGATAAAGCATACAACAGAACACATCTGAAAGATATAATGGGCAAATACCTCTCAAATCATAAGTTGCCGAGTAGACCAAGAGTGGGGAATGAGAATGCTCCTCCAGGATAACCAAGCTATCATGACTCACTCCAAGAACAATCTCCTCTATCTGTCCATCATGAACTCACGTCCATATCCAGGTGAAGGCTCCCTCCGTCTTCCTGCTAAAACCTCCATAGAGTAACCGTCTCAAGCAAATGTCTCTAATCACAAGAGAAATCCAACCGTCACCTACATCTCTAAGTATCCACGAGCACCTGTAACTGATCAATACATGCCAAAATCCAAATGCAACATAACACCATCATGAAGTAATCAAGCAAATGATCAATGTACTCAATACAAAGAGAATCACACACAATCAATGTCAAAGCTCCAACTGTAGAATCAGGAACCTATCATGACAACATGATCTAACCATCTCCTCCTAGGAGATCACATACACCATAACATACATCCTGGTCTCAAGAGAACATGTAATATGCCAAAATCTAATCTAGAATCAAGAGTGTACCATGACATCATAACAAACATTGTAAGCCAAGAAAACATATCCCCAATCACATGAAGATAACCATACCAATGATGCATCCACGTCATTGCCAACAACTCCCACTGAACTGTGATATGAGCTACACATGGCATCATGACTACTATCCTCTCCATGAAGATCATCTAGGTCTGCACACACTCAACTGCAATGTCAGTAACATACAAGTAAACCAAGATCTCCAAGCCAAGAAGATACATACAACCGCCATCAAAACATCACAAACCAATCCAGCACTGCCAAGTCATCACTGTCAAGAGCTCCCACTAAAAGTGTATAACCAATGAATGTACCAAGCTATCATGACATCGTGATCAAAGAACATGCTACAAGTCCCATAAATTGACTAATCAAGTACTCAAAAGATCCATCCTCTTAATCCATAAACAACATACCAATGCACAAATGACCACAGACAAGGCCAACTAATGAAATCTGCAACAACAATGAAACAAATCTGGTGGATATAGACAGTCCACATCCAAGTCATCCCACTGCAACCCAATAGGCTGTACACACCTACAAGCTGCATAACTCGTAGATCTGAACCACTGAAATATGAAAACTCATCATTACATTAGTAACTACAAATGAGATATCAAAGAAGATAACCATGTAGACATCAAGACTAAAACACCAAATCAACCACTGATCTGATTTTCCAACCATGTCCACAAAAGAGTAATCATAGTCAAGGAACCAAATAAGCATCAAGAAAATAATATCAATCTCCTAACATCAAACCATATCACCACTAAACACCACATACATGATCATGTCGTGCCAATGCATCAAATGTACCTACATATCCATGACACCATAACCATATCCATCACTGTACCTGCACTCAACTATCACCCATACGAGACTCCAAGTCTCAAATCATGTCCAAACATGTCCTCAAACCGAAGACAACTTGTGTACCTGTCACCATCAAAGTCATAACTCTGAAAATAACCTGTAAACCTATACCAGGAAGTACTACTCTGATAATCAGATGTAGCATCATAAATAACATATAAAAACATGTACTCCCTCAAGTTTTTGCCTCTTGAATCGTCCGGATGCTCACACAATCAAACCCCGAATCTCAAGCTCCTACAAGCAATCAAAAAAGTACTAAACATTCCCTACACTACAAACTGATAAACAATCTAAACCACTGTGTAGTACACTACAAATACTCTCCAACGCATCTTTGAAATCAAAAATCTGATTCCGTATGCAAAAGATATGACTAAAAACGTGCAAATGAGAATATCTGACTTCCAAGCTCCAAAAACATTTCAAAAGGACAAAATCAGGAAACCAAACCTGTACCATAGTGTAGTGCTCAGAACTAGCTTTCCAACAAATGCAAGAAGTCCTAAATCCAACATACTGAGTGAAAGTTACGCTAATTTGAAGAAAACTCCTCCAATTTGCCCTGGTGGTGGCTCTGTGGTGGTGCCCAGGTGACGCTCTGGTGGTGGGAGGGTGGCGGATTTAAAAATCCAGTTAAATACAATTTAATTTTCAAAAATAAAAAATCCTCCCCCCATATGGCGAACC
This sequence comes from Sequoia sempervirens, assembly GCA_007258455.2. Taxonomy (NCBI): domain Eukaryota; kingdom Viridiplantae; phylum Streptophyta; class Pinopsida; order Cupressales; family Cupressaceae; genus Sequoia; species Sequoia sempervirens. Next base: position 38,050,966 of record VDFB02379711.1, on the reverse strand, counting down.
CGACCAACATATGAAATATGGTTTGATTTTATTTTGAAATCCGGCAGATTTATTTTCATTTAAAAAAGTTTTAAAAGACTTAGAAAAAGTCTTTTGCTGGTGGTTTTTGGGGCAGGCCTGGCACCCCTGCCGGTGGTGGTCCTGCCGGCTAGCAGGACGCCGACTGGCAGTGCCAGTGGCAAACGCCATTTGGCCCTGCCAGCGGCGTACTGCCGATGGCAGTACCACAGGTGGGTACATGCAGGTGTGGGGGGTCTGACCCCCCACAAACTTATATAATTTTATTTTTTTTCTTTCAAAAATTTTCAATAAAATTTTCTAACTTTTTCATTTTTCTCTTTGCAAGATTTTTTAATGAATTTTTCACCCAATAGAATTTTCAACAAAGTCTTTCGACAGATTCTTTTTCTGTGAAAATTTTCAAGCTTGGGATTTTAAATATTTTATTTTTCTGTGAGGTCCGTTTTGTTCCAGAAGAATATTTGTGAAATTTCCCCAACAAAACCCTCACATGCAAACTCAAACCAAGGAACCCTTTTTCACCCAACATTGGAAAACTTCAGATCTGCAATAAACCCAACAAATCTTGACAACCCAAAAGCCCAAATCTGCTTAAAAACACCTGCAACATGTGTTCCATACCTTGTAATGCCTCAGATCCTACATGCATGTCCATGGCTTCAACTTTGCAAAAAACTCTCAAACCAAGGTTATAATAAAAATTCTTCAACCATGAAGGCTCTGATACCACTTGTTAGGAAATATAGCATTCAAACCCAAAATCACAAACTATTTCCCACATAAATCAAAAGAGATTAACATGCATACAAGTTTTTCCAAATGCAAAGATCAAATAGACAAGCCACAAGATAACACAAGATTTACCCTGGGAAAACCCTCAAGAGGGAAAAACCCAGCCTCCAAAAACATCCATACTCCATCATATTAATCAGCCATAAGCAAATACAAGAGTTACAACGAATACCTCTAAAGCATCAAGCCCTCCAATGCACTTTCATGTGTCCAAGCATGAATCCACACATCCCATCCCATGCTTCACAAATGCACTCTTTAGAAAGACTCAATAATCACAGCCAACCTACTCAGCGTATTCACCCCAACCCAAAACCTGATGAGGGCGCAGCCCGAGACTTAGAAAATAACCCACAAACAAGAGAATAATTTTATTATTCAAAAAATGGAGCTTCTTACATGCAAAGGATCTCAAATCCCCAAGTTCTACAATACATGCAAGTTACAGAAAGCTACAGAATCACCCTTTCGCAATATGCGAGCTTGTCCCCAAAAGGTTACCCAAAAATTAGAAACCAGCCCATAAATAGAGCTCCTCTATAGTTTGGAGCCAAAACAACATTCAAATTTGAGTTTAGGTGGTTTGGCGCCAAAAATTACAACTTGAAATTCAAATTTCAAAAGAATATTTGCAATTTTATCTTCTAGAAAGTGCGCTAACTTCCCGGGGTCATAACTTTTGATCAGGGACTCCGA